>VWZP01000046.1:280779-381561 GCA_013396995.1 Dicaeum eximium | reverse complement strand
CCCTGTTCCCCCCGGCAGGAGCGGGGCCGGGCACCCCCGCTACCCCGGAGCTCCCTTTCCCGGGACGGAGCGCTCGCGGCGCGGGAGCCCCGCGGGCGGCGGGAGCTCCGTGGGCGCCTCCGCGGCGTTTAAGGGAGCGCGAGGTGCCACCCGCGTCTTCGGCGGTGCGAGCAGAGCCCAGGCCCCGGGGCCGTGAGAACCGGCCTGTTTCTCGAACACCCAGAATATCCCGAGTAGCTTGGGACCCTCAGGAATCCCCGAGTCCAGCTCCCGGCCCTGCACAGGACACCCCGAGGGTCACACCGTGTGCCTGGAGTGTTGTCCAAACGCGTCTTGAGCTCTGTCGGGCTTGGTGCTGTGACCGCTTCCCGGAGAAACCTGTTCAGTGCTCTGCCACTCTCGGTGTGAAAAACATTTTCCTGAGATCCTGCCTAAACCTCGCCCAGCTCAGCTTCACGCCCCCAGAATGGTGGGGTTTTATTCAACGTTTGCCGTTCTGGTGCAGGTTGTGCCCAGTTTCCTGGGTGGAAGTCGGGACAGGGACTTGGGCAGAGGCTCTTCAGCCTGTCCGTGCTGCCTGCAGGGCCAGGGGACTTCAGGGGCCATCAGCTCACCCCTGCTCTGGCCTTTGCTGCCGAGGAAACTCTGTGGTTTGCAGCACATACTCCTGCATGTGGGATTGTTCCTTTGGTGTGCTTCGAACCCTTTGTAAGGAATCCTATTTTGTTTCTATTAAAATGCTTAACTGCGAATTTTTTGTAGTAGGCTTTTCTGAGAGATATAACCAAGTATCTCTCTCTCTCTCTCTTTTGATACAGGAGCTGCTCAGGGTGATGAGGACAATCGATGATAGAATTGTTCATGAATTAAACACTACGATTCCAACAGCTTCCTTTGTGGGGAAAGTTGACCCTGGCCAGACATGTAAAGAGCTGTATGAGTCTGTGAGTGTGCACACCTTCCACTTTCAGCTCCCTTCCTGCTGCTTTGTTGTGTGCAGTGGCCAGTAAAGCATCCTCAGTGTCTCAGGAAAACACTGCCTTGGTAGATCCTGCTTTGTGTGTTCCTGACTGTCCTGCTCAGCGTCTCCACACACTGCTTCAGTTTAAAACCATGCGGGAAGTTCTTTATTCTGCAATGCTGATCCTTCAAGGATCTTTTAAAAAGGGTGCTTGCTTTTCTTGCTGCTCTGCCAGACTCCTTCTCATGTTTACCCTTGACTTTTGATCAACTTGGTAAGAGCAAGAACAATAGAATGGTTTGAGTGGAGAGTAGCTGCTGCTTGAAGCAGTGTTGTTTGCCACATGTGGATTATGAATTCAAAGGGATTTCTGTAGGCACAGCAATACCATGACTTTAGAAAGTGTCTCTTTGAACTTATAACTAGGAGGTTTTTATTCTCTGATGAGTCACTGTGACTTTCTTTTTCTCCCCACTTAGTTGATGGATGCTCATACCAATAGAGAAAGAATCATCAAAAACTGCATCTCTCAGACTTCTGCTGTAGTGAAAACTCTCAAAGAAGAGAGGGAAAAGGCCCCTGAAGATGCAGCATTATTAAAGCAACTCAGGAAAGAGCAGACAAAGGTGAGTGGTGGAGTCTTCAAGAGATCACTTATAGAGGAAGAAGCAGGTATCTTTCCCAAATGGAAAGACCAGTGTGATGGAGGGAACCTGAAGTGGATCCTCATCAAGCAGTCTTTTCCAAGGTTCTCGTTGGCTTTTGTTGGGTCTTGTGAGAATTATTTTCTCAAGGCAGAGAGCTGCTTTGATCCTGCAACTGGAGCATTTCCTGAGATTCTTTCACAGGAATGCTGTAGAAGAACACACACTCTTTCCCATGGTGGATTCTAACCTTCACTGACTGACACCACTGAGGCACAACCTAACTTTTCCTGTTCTCTACAAGATGCTCTCAGGCAACCTTGAATTCCACTTACACAACCTTTTTGCTGTTTGGTATTTCTTGCATTAATATTTGGAGTACCTTGTGATGGTGTGAGAGAGAGACCTCTGGATTTGCACACGGAATTCTAATGTGCAAATGCCATCTCAGCCTTCTGGCCTGTGGGTGCAAAGTACTTTACCAGAGGTGACCAGAGGGGATTTAGTATCAGAAGTGGAGAAAGGAGCCCCATTGAAGTTCTCACCCCACTTCCAGGGCCCCTTCTGTAAGGAAAAGGATACTGAGAGAACCATGTGGCACACGGGCAGTTTTATTCTTAAAGCTTCACTTATTGATCTGCTAACAAGCATGGATATTAGTTTGGAAAACTAGAGTGGTAGCTTAGTATTTTCTACAAATTTTGTTAGCAGAGCCAGTTCTTTAAATCATTTAGTTAGTGAGTCCAAAATCTCTCACTGAAAACACTGGGAGGATCACAATCATAGTGTTTAATGATTGGAGGTGGCTTCAAATGTTAAAAGCAATCCATGATTTAGAAACATCTCAGAAATTTTTTATGAGATCACCTCAGATTTGTACTTGGAGCTTATGAGGTATGATCCCCCTGCTTTGGTGTTTTGTTTTTTTTTTTTTTTTTCTCCGAAACAGAGAGTTGTGTTTCTTCTACAAGGTAGAAAAGCTATCTTGACAGAACACATCCTACTTTTAAGAGTGGGAATTCCAGATATCTATTCACTTGCCTTCAATACAGATCTCTTTTCCCTTGTTATGTGTGTTTCTCTCATCCTGCTAGTTGTATAACTTGGAGGACTTCATGCAAAATTACTTCTGGGTCACTGAATGAGAAAACTTGGAGCAGTAGTTTCTTTGAACTGCTAAAGGTCCTCTGAGTGTTTATTTTATAGAGACTTTCCCTGGTCATGCAGTCACTCTGGATGCTGGATTGTTATTTCAAACAGATTGAAGTCCTTTAGAGATGGGGAAAGTGCATCCAGCAACTGTAGCAACTCTGTGTCCCTGAGTATCTTACTTGGAAGGTTTTTAGTGGGATTGCTGTCTTGGCTTGCACCTGTTCACCAGGCCTCTAATTGGAACCATGTATTGAAAATGGATAAACTCTGACTCTTAGTCTGTTGTGTTAAAGATTCCAACAAGAATACATCCTAAATTTGAGCAAAAATGGCAGATGGTTCTTAAATCTGCTATTGCCTCAGGACTAAATTACCCAAACACAACTGTAACACCTGCCCCTTGGGGTTTCTAATGGGTGTGGAACAAAGAAATTCTTACCTTTCTCACGGGTCAAGTGAGTGCTCAAGAGCTGTGTATTGGTGGTAGTTCTTGCCAGAGCTTTTGCATCTGTGTAGAGCAGATTTGTCCTTGAGTGATGACAGAAAATATTAACTGGCTCAGACAGCACGAACAACACGTGATCAGACTGCAGACCCTTTTTGGTCAGTACACTGAATAGATGGCATATGAAGCAGAGAGGGTCTGTTCATAACATTAGTTTTAAATCCAAAATCCTAGCTGGATTCCTAGCTTTGCTGCCAGCTTCACATATGATTCTAATAATGCAAGATCAGTGTTAATCAGTTAATTGCTAGCAAATTTTGATGGGCACTATTTAGGAATAGAGCATGAGTAATCAGGATCTGCTGCCAGGCTTGCTTTGAGAGTCTGCCTTCGCTGTGCCCTCGCAGACCTGTGTGTGCCCTGAGCACCGGCTGGCTGGAAGGGCCAGGCTCCCAGCGTGACTGCACATCGTGCCCTTTGGTTTGCACTGTCAGGGGAGGTGTGCACCTGCTGCTGGGGTTGGGAGCTGGAAAGTAGCATTGGTAGGAAATACTGAAGGCTGCAGGGAGACCTGTTTGACAATAACCTTTTTATCTGTTATTTTCTGCAGTTGAAATTGATGCAGTCGGAGCTCAATGTTGAAGAAGTGGTAAACGACAGAAGCTGGAAGGTACTCAGTCATTTAACAGTGATGATGTTCTGTCCCAACAGACAGTCCTGCACTGGAGGTGTGGGACTGGTGCCTTATGAAGCAAGTAAACTAGAAATAGATGAGGACAGTGCTGGGGGAAGTGCTTCAAGTCAGTCATTTTCCCAGTTCTGGATGCAGAGATCAAAGCTTTTCAGTTGTACTGCCAAGGGAAGGAAAGCATCTGATTTAGCAGGGAGGAAGGACTGTGGATTATTCCTTGTGTCCCTTTCTCCCCCTTGCTAGTGGCTAAACACTTTGTAGGCTTTTCTGTAGTGACTTCTCTGAAAAGTTTTGCAGGGCCTCTTACAATGTCAGAGGGATGGGTCTTTCACATTTGCCTGTATGTGGTGCAGATCACAACTCTGAGCAGAGCCCAGGGGAGGGTGAGGCTGTAGAAGTTGAACCTTTTCCTGATGGAGTTTCTTCAGGCCTGCACGGCCACTCCCTGGTGCAAAGGGCAGCCTTGCCGTTGCTCTCCTGTGTCAGCAGAGGGTGCAGATCACCCTCTGGATTGAGGGCCCAAAGTCTGTCTGGTGTGTTCAACACTCAGCTTAGATTCTGAGGCTGGTGTATTGTGTCACTGCAGCATTTCACATCTGGCATCCTTTTCTGATTTGGTGTAGCTTTTCAGAGCTTTCATCACTGCAGAGAAAACCTCTTTCCCTCTCTAAATGCAAAAAGAATTTTTGCAAATAGCTAGTACTAGCTGCACCTTCCTTTTTAGTCTCTACTTCATGATTTTAGTCCCCTAGATTGCACCAGTGTAAAACCAATACAGCTTTATGTCTTGGGTGTTTGTCAGTAACCTCAGTGCAGGCTAATGAAATAAGCATTTACACAGTTTTCTGCATATGCTTTGATACCAGTATACCTCTGTACTGTCCCAAAAAAAATCTAAGCATACACTTCAGTTTAATTTTAAACCCACTCAGATCTGACTTAGCAATGCCACAGCCTTAACAACAACATGCTGCAGGTCACCAGGGGCAAATATCTTATAGTAGTTCTGCTAAAGGAGAACAGCCCCCACCCTAATCCTCATTCTGAAGCACCAAGTTTAGTAATGATCCCAGAGGTTTCTTGTAGCTGCATTAAGCTTTTCTGGTGACAGAATTGTCTAATTTTTCCTGAAGATGGAGAGTTTATAAACAGTGAGGTATGCATGTTGCAGGGGTACTTTAGGCTGCTAGTGTATTCCTCAGCCAGTGTTCAGAGTAGGGCTTGAAGAGATAAATATTTCTGAGTTTTATCTCCAGCTCTGCTGTACTGTGCTCTGAATATACACATAAATGTCTCCTTTAGCTGTCTGTAAAAATGTCACTGATGGAATTAGAACCAGTCATGGTTGCAGACCGAATGCATGGAAGTGATTATTGGTGTGCACGCTGCTGTTTTACTGCTGTAGACTTCTGGTTGGGAAGGACACTTGTGTATTTCCATTAATCCTAAAACAACTGAAAACTAATTGGAAAAATCTGATTAGGAAACAGTCTTTTAAACACTGGCTGACTGTAGCAATAGTGGCATACAGAAGGATGCTACTTTAGAGAAATGCATGCAGTGAAACTCAGATGATACCAAACAAGGAATTGACTTTCAAACAAGAGACTTGCATTTGTCTCTGTCCAGCACCTCCAGATTGGAGTTTATTGTTGGAGTGGTTTATACAAATACGTAAAAGCCAGCAAAATCAAACTTTTGCATAGTAACATGAATTTTAAGGTTTCTCAGCCCTTGCTTTTCCTGGAAAATGTCTGAAAAATTAGAATGGCACTTCAGAGGTAGACCAGTGGAGTTAAGTGGCCTGAGTAACACACTGAGATCTGTGAGCCAGTGCTCCTAAAAGTAGGAGGCAGTGTTAGTAGGACTGCAGTATTGATCCTCCTGCCACAGGTTTTGGAGTTACTGTTGAAGATACTTTGAAGGTTAGCATTGTAGCAAGCAAGCTGGTGTGTTGTTTGATGCTAGAGACCCTTGCAGTGCTTTAGAGAGTATTTCCAGCACCCTTTTAGACATATATGCCATTAAAATGTCATCAACAGGCAATGGGCAAAATATTGTGTGATTTGTTCAGTAGTAAAATGTTTCTGAATTGGACCCACTGTTGCTCTTAATTTCTACAGTTTCCTCCTATTACTCATCTCAAACCTTTGCCTTGTCTGAACTCTTCCAGAGGTGTCCATTCCATGTGGTAATATAATGGCTGAACATTTCTATGTGTGAAAGAAACTATATCACAGCTTTTGTTTCTGCAGTATGAAGCAGTTTGTAATACATGTCTATTTCTTGAAATAAATGGAATTTGAAAGGTAGTTGAAAATTACTCCAGAATTGTTGAGAAGCAATGCTGTAACTAATGTGTGCTCCAGGCTTCACTTTTGCTGAAGTTGCCATAGGTTCTGAACTGTGAATAAGAAGATCAGCTGTAGAAGATTCTAGGAAAATAGAACTTGAAACTGTGTATTTATATAGAGTGTTGGATAACTTCCCCAAAATTACAAGAACACTAACTTTGCACATAGAGCTTATGGGAGAGTTCATGAAACTTCATATCCTGATGATCACAAGCACTTGGGTCTGCCCAATCCCTGGACAGCTTGGCAAAATATGCTCTTGTGGGAATGCTGGTGGGACAACCAATACCTGCCAGAGGCTCAGCTTCGTGTCAGGTGGTGCTTGAGTCACTTTCAGGACTTGTGCTGGACAAGTTTGGATAAAAACTGATAAATAACGAAATGGCTTCTGAAGAGCACCTGCAACCTTGGTGGGAGCCTGTGTGTTTTGCTTTGGATTCAGACTGCCTTACTTTAAATAGTCACGTTTCTTGGCCCTCCTTAGGGCAGGCTGGCAGCAGTTCAAGTTAAATATACACGATCCTCAGTATCCCGTTCTGGAGGCTAAACTTTACCCAGAGAAGATGCCGGAGGTGAGTGAGGCAGGAGTGCTGTGCCCTTTGCAGGGAGTGATGGCAGCTTTGGCACAGGCAGGGAGATCACTGGAAGTATGCATGTGGCTTCCAGGAGCCCTTACCCCTCTTCTTGGCTGCCATGCCAATGTAAAATGTGCCCGCTCAGGAAAGACAGGAATACAGTGCCCAAATTTGAATGCCGGAGTGAAGTTAACAGAACACAACTATTCAGGAGCCTTCCAATGATTATTTCCCTCCCCTTTAAAAACAAAAAGGCATCAGCATTTTTGATAACAGCCTGCCAAGATTGAGAGTCTGCATTATCTGAGGGAGAGCACTTAGTGCTGTGCAGTCTCCCAACATCAGGCTGCAAACTTTGGATTTACTAAAGCCAGCAGAGAAGGTGAATGGAGATGGATGTCTTGGTAAGTGCAATTTATTGATACCTCAGAGTTGGGCAGCTTGAGATGGGTGCTACATGATGAGGTAGTTGCCTGAACTCTCTTGAAGTTCTGCTCATTTCCTGGATGAGGCTGATTCACTTTTGCTCTTTGTTTTGGTGTCTCAGGTATTTAATGAGCGGTGCCGAATTCACTACAAGCCTCCGAAGAGTCAATGATGATGTGGGGCATTTTCCATCGAGGTGGTCCATAACTGTGAGAGCCAAACTGGAAAGAGACCTTGGGTGAGCTGAATTGGGACCCTCCAGAACCAGTAGAACCCAGTCTTGTTTTGTTTTGGACCTACTTAGCTGAATTCTCAAGCTTGAAATGATTCTCCTGTGATTAAGAGAAAACAACTCATCTTTTGTACAAAATATGTGAACAAATGAGTTTTATAGTATTAAAACAATTTTCAAATGGAATGCAAAACTGGCATCTTTCTTGAACTTCCACAGCATCAGTGATCCCAGAGGGGAAGAAACAGTAAAACCCATCCTGAGCAGGGAAGACAAGGCTCTCCCTGAGCTGGTGCCTGCTAAAATATCAGTGAACATGGTCTTTTCATGGAAATAATCTGCTGAATTCTGAAAGGAAATAAAAATTGCAGACTGATCAGCAAGTGTAGTAGCTTCAGCATCTCTGAAAGTGAGAAGTTACCAGCCTTGTTCTGAACTGCTCAACACGAGCAGCAGTGGCTCGGAGTTGTGTGTGGGTACAGGTTTGCCATTGCTCCTGCAATGCTGACAGGCAGCATGTGTTGCTTACTGCCCTTTGGTCTGTGTTACCAAGTTCTGGAGTTTTCCTTTATATAGGGAATGTGGTGTTGATTAAAACCACTTTGGGTTGGAGCTGAAGGTGTGTCTCATTTGGGAATGAGACTGTCCAAGGACCCTTTTTTGTCCCTCCCTCTGAACCTTTAAGATTAGTTCTAAAGTTGAATTGTGTTTGAGCTGAGGAGACAGCTGTGCATACCTGATCCTGGCCATGGTGTTGTGTTCAGAGAGCTTTAATGCAGCACCCCTGCAGTCACACAGCATTTCAAGGCAGATTAGTAGGAGAAAAGCTGAACTCCTGCAATTACACTGGTATATTTTACTTTTTATTTTGTATTTATCTCAGATGGGCTGATGGTCAAGTGACAAGGTCTGTGTGGTTGCCAGCTGATATGATCTGAAGAACCACTAAACTTAAACAGAGCCCTAAAAATACAGTCCCTGTCTTGCAAACACTTTGGAATTCAGCAACAGCAATGAAATTACTGGATATACTCTCACATCCCTAAATCTTTGCATATATAGGGAGTGGGAAATAAATAAAGGCATGTACTTGTGTTACTGAGAGCTGGCAAAGATCTGTGCAGCAGCATCTATTTTATAGTTGTTTGTGCAGTAGAGACTCAAACTGCTTGGAGGCCTTTTATTTCTAGGCACCAGGGTCACTTCATCTCACCTTTTTTTGAGAATGAGGTAGAAATATATTTTAAGTCTTTGAGGATGTAAATTCTAATGTTCAAACTTCTTTGTGTTTTTCTTTTTTTTTCTCAAGGTACTTCAACTGCTTTATGCAGAACTTTTGAGTTGGAGCACTCATTCTTTAAGATTTCTCATTGTTTTTCTGCAACTCTGAAAGCAGAAAATGTGTTTGTTCTTCAATTGTTAAATTCTTATAATTGTTTATCATCCAAGTGTAAATCAAATACTGCTCATAACTCTGGACTGAATTGGCGTTAATGAAATTTCAACAGGAGATGATGGTCAATTATTGGGATGCTGAGGACAGTAAGTTTTGATTTCAAAGTTAGTACTTTATTATTCACCTCTGGTATAGGTGTCTAAAATATTTGTTCTCTCCAGGGCTTGGATCAACTGCAAGGACAGATTCTCCTTTTAAGCCAGTTGTACAATAGAAACTTACATGAGTGTGTATAGACTTGGATCAATAGTCTTGAAATATAATTTTTTATTTCTGTATAAACTAGAGACTGTAATGAGAATTAATCATTGTCTTCCTTTATCCATCCAGATGTTTGCTCAGCTGTTGTGGAAAGCTTCTTCACTTAAGCAGATGCTGTGATAAATGACCTGTGAAATGGATGTGATACACAGAACTTTTTTATTTTTTGCATTTGTTACAAGGCAACTGTTAAAAAACCCCAAAACCCACAACTCCATAAAAGCAGCCCAGCATAGAATTATTTTGTTTGAATATAAGGCCAAGCAAGTAGTCCTATACAAACCTGAGTATGAAAAACTGATACCATGAGAAGACTCCTAAATTTCCATCATCCCTTCTTGAGGTGTTTGCATACAGAGGGTTGCACTAAGATGTTGAATTGCTTTATTGAGTTTGCTCTGAGCACAGAGGGCTGTCTCTTACAGTAATCCACAGCAAGTCAGGTGGCTCAGAGGCTGTTTAATGTTGCTGTTGAACTCGATGGCACACGGAGGTGAGTAAATGGAATTGCATGCCACACTTTGGGCGTGGGGCAGGAGGACGGGCTCTGCTGCCCCGAGAACCTCAGAGCTGCGTGTGGAGTGGGATGTGTGCAAATGGCATCCGTGTGAGCTGTGTGCCACACTGAGCACAGGCAGTAAATTCTGTCTCTAGGGACCCCTGAGGATTCCAGGATCCTGTTTAGTCAAGGGTTGAACCTTGCTTCAACATTACCATTGAGGTTGTTACTAAATTACTGGGCTGTTTGCTGTCATATGGGGGTCAAACAGTGGATCCCACAAACAGCAGGATTTCATTCTTTCTCTGATTTTAACTTATATTTCTGCAAGTAAGGGCATTTGAGCACAGTTGATGGCCATGTCCAGAATCCTATGGGTGCCTTGCCTCCTCTGCTGGGGCTTTCCCATTGCTTGCAGGTGGTGAATAGAGGTGGGGAGATCCTGCTTGCTTGGAAAGTCCTCTCAAGCTTGTGCTCTTTCCTTCTGTGAAATAGAAAGAGGTGTTGTTTTGCTAGCATTCAGTGCTGTTGTTTTCTGAAGCCTGTAGGCATAAAAGACTGATGAAAAAGGTAATTTCTTTATAGAATATTTTTAACAGTAGATTTCAATTGTCTAGAAGCAGACTGAGAGGAAGAGGCTCAGCATAGGCTGGACTCTGATAAATTTGTGCTGCTGAAGGTCAGGTTTCTTTTGATCCTTGTTCATGTACGATGTCAGAAATCCTTCAAAATCAGGATGGGTAGGAGGAGGGGAAGCCTTTTTTGCAGACCAGCATGTTGAAAATCAAGGGTGTTGTTCCTGTGATGATGAAAACACATCTTCAGCTGGTACATGGAGGGCTGCTTTCTTGTAGAAGGTCTTAAAGACATTCAGACTATGTGTCATGTCCAGTCACAGTTACGTATCTTGTCACTGTGAAACCAGAAGACTTACTGACTTGGCTTTCACAGTCATTCCTACAGAGCTGACTTCATTCCTGGTTTAAAAATTACTTGTAAATACATAACCCTGGGGTTTGGATTTTGGTGGAAATTTTTAATATTTTATTTTGTTTGTTTTATTTTGTACCAGTGTTTTTATCAACAATAGCTTGGCACTCTTAAAATTGCTTGAACAGGACCGGGGAGTAGTGGCCTGCAAGCGGTAAAGATCTGTTTCTGCTGTGTTGAAATAGTACATGGTGCAAGATGTTACTCAGCTTCAAAGCTGTACAGAATGCCAGTGGGGCTGTCCCAGCAGAGATTCTCCAAGGTAGCAACAGCACAGTGATGTGAGGGGAAGCTGCCAGCTATGCTGATGGAGAGATGGCCTGATATGTGATGCCAGCCACGCCTCAAACACTACAGGGGGCACAGTCACCTCGTTGTGCAAGAGATGGTGTGGGTGTGGGTGTTCTTTTCAAGGCAGTGTTCCAAATCCTGGTTCATTACATCCAAAACTTAGTGTAGAGAGGGATGGGTGGAGGTAGGGGTTGCCCCAGATGAGGTTGATAAATTGCCTCTGATAATCTTTGATCACAGATTTGTGAAACGTTAGCACTTCAAAGTGGTTTCAAGAAATACTTGTGCAGTCTTAGAAATATCACTGGATTTTGGGACAGCCACCGGCACTGCTGTGGAAAGGAAACAGTCTGATTTGCCTCTGTAAACTTCAGCATCAACTTGCTGACAATTAGTCTTGATTTTTTTCCCCTTCTGCACAATAGGGTATTCTGGGGGAAAAAAAAGTTATTATGCTTTAAAGTCAAAAACCAGCAAACCCAGAAGTATGGAGTCCAGTGAATGATTTCCACACAACATTAATACTTTTAGTTTCACACCTAGAGTCTTTCCAAGATTATAAATGAACCCTCCTAGAATTTATGCTTAGTGTATTTGTTGCTAGACAGAATCAAGAGTTCTCCAGGAGTGTACTGCTGCCCTGGGGATCTTAAGATCTCTTCTCAAGGAAGTTAGGATCTGTATCCTGGTGGGTGGAGAGGTTTATAAAATATCCTGTTTCAGCATTGGTGATGTGCAGTTGTTGGACACATTCTCTGATTTCTGACCTCAGTAAGGTGAACTGGCTCTTCCAGTTTCTTAACTTATCTGTCCTGCTGACAGGATGAATAAGGCACAAGTGGTAGAACATGATCAGCATTTGAGTGAATCAGCAGGGTCTTATACAAAAGAAGGTTTGAATTGTCATCAGCTCCATGAATAGGGCTCTGAGGAACTCCTCATCTGGAGAGGGGAAGTTGGTGAAAGTGGCAGAATTCCAGTTTTAACAGCTGCCACTCACTTTACTCCTGAGAACTGGAAGGATTTGAGTTTCTGTTCACAAAATGTTGTCTCAGGACAATGATTTTTCCTCAAATGCTTTTTGTTCACTTCCATAGCACTGCTGCTCAAGTTTGGAAAATTCTGCAACATCTTTTTCAGTAACATGCTGTAATACTTATCAAAACTGTTGAGTGTAGGGCCCCTACAGCCCCAGTTTCTCAATCTCAGGGGCTGTGTACCAAAACCAGGCCTTGAAGTCAGATCCAAAGTACTTTTTTCAGTGTCTTGCATCACTTGTTATCTGTGAGGAGGAGGGTCAGTAGTATGGGTAGGACACAGGTAAGTTTGTTGCTGGGGCTATAAACCCACCTCTCCCTAGCAAATTCCCTAATGCTGATCCCAGCAGAAATGCCCATTGCCTGTGTGCAGCACATACTCTTATTTCACCTGCTCCCATGTACCTGCCCCTACAGACTAAAAAGTGTCTGGTCTGTTGCTGCTTCTCTGCTCCTCACTCTGGAACAACATTTCTCTTATTTGCTGGTGAGGGGGATGGCAGGAATATTGATGGGGACTAATTTTTTTCTGTGGTCTTGAAGTGTTAGTTCTCCCTTACCAGGGAGGGCTGCTAGCAGTTGTTAGCCTTCCCCCAGCAGGTTTTGAGCTTTGTACATTCACATTTGTGAATGTGACTGTGCCGTGTGACCGTAACTGCAGAATGAATACTTCTGACTGTATGTTCTCATGTTATGTGTTTCAGCAGCGTACATTGAAACTGGGACAGCTTTTGTGCTTTTTGATTGTACTTTGTCTTCCAGGAAATTGGCACTAGAGTTAAGAAGTAGATTTTATTGCACATTCAGTTGCTATTATGATTGCCTGAATGCAGGTCTCGGTTTGATGGGAAAGAAGCAGAAATGCCTTATTTGTAGTACTTACCCGAATCTGGGATTGAATTATTTTCTACTGCTGATGCTGGTATTTACCTTGGCATTTTTTTGGTCAGGCAGAGGGAAGTCAAGTCACTGACTGTAAGATGCCATCTGCTCCCATTTCCCCACTTAGAAGGATATTGAGAGAATTAAAATTTCAAGTTAAACGGTACCTACACTAAGGAAAGTGCTGCATCCTTTCTTCTGATCAGGAAAGGTGTTGGGAAATACTGGGAGTGTCTTTGATCTGTTTCCCAAGAGCTCAGCCTAGTCATCTGCACATGGGTGGAGAGGCAAGAGGTTCCAGCTGCAGCCCAAACCAACTCTCCTTAAGATGTGGGTGACTGGAGGCTGATGTTTGCTTTTCTTTTTGATATGAAGACCATAAACACTTCTTGAAGTGCTTTTTACATTTATTAATAATATTGCCAGTGCTTTACATTGCTTTCCCCCCTTTTCCCCATCTGTCTCCTTCTCCAGTTCAGTAATGGTAGGCTCCATGTGTTGCAGGTCACATGATTCCATGACACATGTGTGTGTGTATATATGTGCGATGCCTGGGGACTCTGCTCAGACTGCGCTGAACTTCCCTCTTCAGAGCCACTCATCATTTCAGAGAAGTCACCCGCCACCATGATGCCCGGGGGCTTATCTGATGCCAAGCCAGCTACTCCAGAAGTTCAGCAGCTTGTCAACCAGGTGAGTTGCACCCTGTCCCTAGATTAAGATTAAGTTACTTTGTGCAAAGAGGCCATTCCTAAAACTTGTGTAAAGCCTGGGAGACTGAGCCAGCTTTTAAGCTGAAGAAGCTCATGCTGGAAGTGGGAATCCCCTTGACTGGCAGTGTTTTCTCAGCATTCTGTGTAGGAAGTGCCTTGGTAAGACTGAGACAAACTACTTCTCTGTCTCCTCTTTGTCTATGGCCAGGCATGGTACTGGCTACCTTCAGTTAATGTCCGTGTGAAGTTCCAAGCCCAGCTCTGCTATGTCAGCAGTGAGCTCACTTGTTTGAAATGAGAGGTGGCATATTGGAAGGGAAAAGGTTGTACCTGGTAGAATTCATTCCTCAATAAGGACTGCATAGGACAAACCACATGCTAGTATGCAGTAAAGAATTATATATGCAGGACAAAGCTATTTTCAAATTGTGTGCTGCCTGCTGGCATTAAGTCTTTTCTAGAGTCACAGCTGCGATACAGGGGCTGCCAGTGGGGCAAGGTGAGCTTGGCACAGGCAGGCCAGTGAGTGAGCCCAGTTGCCAGGTGGTTGGTTACAGGCAGTGGTCCTGTCCTGGAGCAGCTGTGTGAGCAGCACCTCTGCAGATCTTGCAGTGCAGCAGCTCTTTTTAAAGAAAGTATAAAATGTATCCTGAGGAATGAAAGGGGAACAACATGTCATGGGAAAACTCCCATCTTATGTTCCCTCCCACCCACCCAATCGTCCTCACCCTTCTGGCTCTGAAAGACGAGTCCTTCTCCCTTTGGCAATTGCACTCAGGCACTCTTTGAGGAAACAAAAGTAGGAAGTAGCAGGCTGAATGCATTGGCCAATACTGCTGCACACTGGCTATACCTGATGTGCCGGGCTCCCGGCTCTCTCCTTTGCTGTGCCACCGAGGACAGCGTTTGCACCAGCATCCTTCCTCATCTGCTGAGATCTTGCCAGCTGAGACCAGGCAGCCCAGTACCCTGACAGGGCTCTTTTCTGTAGTCCACAGGTGGAGGGGATAACTTTAACATCCAGTTTATTTACTGATTAGAAGATACTCCATGGTACACGAGGTGTCTGATTTAGCAGTGATACAAATTACTGGTAACTTGATACAGGTCTAAGTTACTCTTAGCAAAATGTAGCGACTGCAGCCCCAGTTCCCTGAGGATACCAGTGTGTTCTGCACTCCTGGTCTGTACAACATGCTCTTTGTCACAACACTGGGCATCCTCAGTGACTGGGAAGGGGGGTGTGGGTTGAAGTCAGCTCTAGCCAGCGGTTTTCTTCAAAATTCTTTTGTCCAGCCATTTGGTTTTTATACTCAGGGTTGGGTAGAGCCATGTGTTCCCTCCCCCAGTGCTAACTCAGGGGCGTGTTCACTTTCTCTTTGTGAACTCTGGGAGTTACACCACCACACAGTCCCCTCCACTGACAGAACTATTTATGAAAAGCACCCCGTGGTCAACCTTTGTGTAGAGATAAAGTCAGCTTATTTGCAAAAGCTGTGGTCAGTCACACCCTGCATTATTCACTGAGTTTCATGGGTGGCACATCACCCTCCCCAGCTCCTCTGAGCCTTCTTCCATTAAAGTGCTTTATTGGTCAGTCACAGCTGGGGTCACCAGAGTTGGGGACATGCACATGAGGGAGGGCTGGAGTTTGGGGTAATGGGTTAGCCAGAGATGATTTACTGCAGAGCAGAAAGAGAAATGGATGATCTACAATTGTTTGGGGGGCACTGACTGAACTACCTGGGAGCAGTATCACTGTTCCTTCTATGCTGGCAGGAATGTTTGGAGGAGCAGCACTTAGAGAGATCAGAAATTCCCTTTTACTTATTGAGGGGAGACCCAGCAAGGGACTTGTAGCACCTTTGTGTATTTGCCATTCTTGTTTCCTCATGTTTAAGATGGGGCCAGCTGAGGGCTGTGAAATTCAATTTATGAGTCTATGAAATGCCTCAAGCACCATGCCAGATACTGAGCTTCATTTTCAATGCTGGGCTGTGTTATTTATGGGTCATCAGAAGTCTTGCAGTGTGTACTGAAGGTGAAACCACAGCACCTGGGTATCTGTGAGCAAACAGGCACTTGAAAATGCTGGTTTCAGGCAGTGCTAATGCTCCCAGAGTACACGGCACATACTAATCTGAAATGTGGATAGTACAAAGTTTTTGTTTGCTTCCAGAGAAGGACTGATCCCAATTTTAGTGTTCTTTTGTTCTCAGTAGCTTCAGGAAAATGAATACAGATGGTTCTTTGCTCTTTATTTTCTTCAAGGTGAAATTTCTGCCCTGTGCTGAGAGCAGGAAGAGAATGTTTCCTGTTTCTTTTCTCCCTTGGAGAGGCTCTGGTATAGTTCTCTAAGGAAAATATTCTTATGGAAACCTTATGTTGGGTAAAACCTGCTATCCTTCCAGCATGTGTCACCCTTTCATGAAGCAATTCTGGGGGCTTTTATGCTCTGCTGAGCAGAGAAGCAATTCCTGTGATTCCAATGAAGTTGTGAAGAGCATCTGCAGAGCTTGGGATGCTCAAGGTCTGTCTGCTCATGGGATTACATTATTATTTACTTATACCTGTGCCTTGTCTCTAGCCATCATTAGTGAGCTGAGGAATGTTATTTGGTCTCCTTATTTTACAGCTGTTGCCCAAAACTTAGGAATGTTTTGGGTTTAGGATGCTGTTAGATAAGAGTTTAGGAATATTGTATTTTTTCACCCGAGGATTAAGGAGCTGTTTGCCTGCTTGATTTTACTGAAGGCTCAGTCTGTAAATAACAGATGGGGGATATAGCAGCCAGAGGAGAGAGAGAGAGCAAAACTGGACAGAAGTGGCTTTGTTTTGTTTTGTTCTGAGAGAGGAATATGATGCACCAAAAGTTGCCACTTAGGAGCATTCTAGGAGGTCCCTGCCCCAGTCAGCTGGAAGGGTGTTGGGAATTAAAATTTCCCTGGTTTGCCGGAGTTAGCAGCTCCTCAGCTGAAAGTATAGTTGTCAGTTCCTGGCGAGAGAAACCCTGTGGAAGCTGCTCAGCAGAAGAGCAGGGTAAGAGATCATGAGGAAGCTGAATAGGGTGATAATTTCTGTCTCTGTGGAAATTATCTGGATGTTCCTTGGGTGCTTTCTGTGGCCTTCCTGCTAGGAAGGAATGTCACGGGAGTGGCAGCCAGCTGTAGGTGCTTGTGCTGGGAAGTTAAATTAATTCAGTGCATTCCTGTGAAACAGGTGGGTGGTGAGAAACACTGAGGTGCTGCTGGCCCGGCCCAGGGCAGCCTAAGCAGGCTGACACTGACACTGCTCCTCTGCCCAAACTCAGCAATGCATCCAGTCATCAGCGTGGGTGTCACGTGCAGAGGGGCACTAGGAAAGATTGTCTCTGCTTTCTGTCTGGTGGTCATGCAGTGATCGTGAAATGGGAGAGTTTTTAACTCTTGGAGAAGTAAGGAAGGCCAACAGCAAAACCACTGCCTTGGGCTTCTGGAGGGAAGACTTTGGCCTGTTTGGCAGACTGGTTGAAAGAGTCCCTTGGGAGGCAGTCCTGAAGGGCAAAGAGATCCAGGAAGGCTGGGCCTTCTTCAAGAAGGAAATCCTAAAGATGCAAGAGCAGGGTGTCCCCATATACCAAAAGACAAGCTGGTGAGGAGGAAGACTGGACTGGCTGAGCAGAGGGTTTTAGCTGGAACCCAGGGTAAAAAATAGCGTTTATAAGCTTTGGAAGATGGGGCAGGCAACTCAGGAGGATTACAAAGGTGTTGTGAGGTTATGCAGAAAGTGAGAAAGGCAAAACCCCTATTAGAACTTAACTCCAGCCACTGCCAAAAGCAATGACAAAAAGTGTTCTTATGAATACATAAGCAACAAAAAGAGGGCTAAGGAGAATCTCCATCATTTGCTGAATGAAATCATTGCCACAAAAAAAAAAAAAAATAGAAAAGGCTGAGGTACTTAAAGCCTTTTTAACCTCAATCATCAATATTCAGACCCGTTGTCCCACCGGTACCAGCTTCCTGAGCTGGAAGACAGAGACAAGGAACACAGTCCAGCAGGAAACAGTGACCTGCTTCTCCACTTAAACATGTGTAAATCTATGGAGCTGGATGGAATCCACCTGAGGGTACTAAGGGAGCTCATGGAAGAACTCTCCAAGCCACTGTCCATGATTTACCAGTGGTCCTGGTGAACCAGGGAGGTCTCACACAACTGGAGTTTGGCTAAGTTGATGACCTTCTAAAAGAACATCTAAAAAAATAGCAGGAAGGAGGCTCCAGGGAGCTACAGAGCTGTCAGGCTGAGCTCAGTGCCGGGGAAGGTCAAGGAACAGCTCATCCTCAGTGCCATCACACAGCATGTGCAGGGCAACCAGGGCTTCAAGCCCAGCCAGCACTGGTTCATGCAAGGCGGGTTCTGCTTGACCAACCTGATCTCTTTCCATGACCTGCCTAGTGGATGAGGGAAAGGCTGTAGATGTTGTCTTCCTGGACCTCAGTAAAGCCTCTGGCACCAATTCCTGCAGCATTCTACTGAAGAAGCCTGGACAGGTGCACTGCTCACTGGATAAAAAACTGGCTGGATGGCTGGACCCAGGGAGAGGTGGTGAAAGAAGTTACATCTGGCTGGCCAGAGGTGGTGCACCCAGGGCTCAGTGTTGGGGCCAGTCTTGTTTAATATCTTCATTGATGATTTGGATAAGGGGTTTGAGGGTGCCCTCAGTCACTTTGTGGAGTTTTGTTAAGGGAGTATGTTTGAAAGGATAAAAATTAGAGTGGTATATGTGAAAGAAATCCCTAAATATCAACCTGCCCATCATTTTTCCCCTCTCTTTTTACAGGTGAAGCCACAGTTTGAAAGCCGGGCAAACATGAACTGTGTTGACTTTACAGCCATAAAATATAAGACTCAAGTGGTTGCTGGGACAATGTACTATATTAAGGTTTGTATATATTGTAGGAGGGATTGTTTTGGAATTAAATGATACAGGTGACTTGCAGAGTGGCTTACAGCTAGAAAGAGAAGCAAACATCATAGGAAACTGTCTGATGTAAGAAGTGGGGACTACCTTCAAATGCTTATAAAATTCCTCTGTTTGGCACTACTGTAAGCAGGAATAAAAATATTATAAAACATGCCCTGTGCATATTCAGATGTGACTGGCAAGCTTCTTGGGATCATCCCCCTCAAGGACTATAGATTACCTTCCCCTTTCAAATTATTTCAACAAGTCATAACTGGTCTCCTGTTTCCTTTCAAGGCAAAATAGTGTCTGAGTCCTTCAGTTGTGTTTGTTGGGATGAAGTCAGGTTGATGAACTGATGGAGAGATAGAGTCAATTTTGTAATGCAGTGCACACATGTCTGCTGACTAGCTTTGCATGCAAGCAGATGTGTTGATGTTTTGGTTCTGTGTCAGGTGCTGCACAGGTACAGCCTGCCTGCTGGTTCTTTCTGTATTTTCAAAACCCCCTCTCTGCTGCAGAGGAAAAATGGGCAATACTTAATTTGGAGCCCTCTGATAGCACCATTCCTCCTCTACTGGCAACCCTGACTGATGGATGTGAGCAGCTTTCTGTGTAGTAGCACAGAAGAAATGGCTGGGTGTATTTTCCATCTGAAGGCCAGCAAGCACTGCTGAGCAGCAGGCATGGCCTGAGACTGCTGAAACCCCACGTGTGTGTGGACATGTGCCTGGCAGGGTATGCCATATTCCATGGGAATTGGAAGAATTCTTTTATTAGAGAAATTGGCCTATAATGTTTGGGGGAGAGTGATTCTGCAGAGACACTCTGAGCACTAGCTCCATACTTCTCATACTTAGTTTATCCCAGGAAGGACGATGCTGCAAAACTTTTTTCTTTCCCAGGTGCCTCCTTAAAAGAACTCTTAACTCAGAAACAAAGATTGATGTATTACTGAACTTGGAAGAAATCCATTTGTAACACTGGAAATGGATGATTTGTCTCTTCTTTCCCAATTTTACCAGTGATGGAAAACAGTTCCTCATTTTAGCATTAACGGGAAAAAACTACACCACAAGATTTGTTCTTTAATGTTCTAAATCTTCCACCTCCCTGATGTTTTACCAGCAGACTTACAGCTGAGATGCAACCCAGACCAAGCACAGTGCGACACTGCAGCCACCAGAAAGCATGTACAAACTCTTGGAGCCTAAGGCATTAAAGTTTCCATGTCCCTCACTGAGGGAGAGTTTAGCACCTGTTGTGCTTGGCTCTGTAAGAATGAAGTTTTACAGTTTCCTACCAAGTCTTTATGTGAAGACTTTCTAGGGGGGAAGGTGAACTTCTTTGGAAGAGTATTTATTCCAGGCATTCCCATGCAATCCCAAAAGCACCAGGACATGTCAGGTTCCCTGTTCAGGCACTGATGTGTTTGGAGTAACTCTGCAGACCAGGGATCCTGGCCTTCAGGTTGTCCTTGCTTCTCAGGACCACGTGCTGGTCTTTCTGTATTTGATCTTTCTGTACCCTTTGGGAGCTGACACAGTGTCTGCACTGTGTCCCACCCCCAAGTCATGGAGCTTTCCTCATTGTCTCTTGTTTCCTGTAAGTGTGTCAGGAAGCTGTGAGCAAATGTGCTGGCATCCTGGTGACTGAAACAGGACACCATCAAAACTCTTCTCCTGTTGCATCTTCTGGTGCTTCCACATCCGAGCAGTTCTGCTCATTTTCCCTTCACCTGAGTCTGAGGGGTTTTAGTACAGTTTTCTACAGGTGAAGACAGTTATTGCCAGTTACTATCCAGACTTGGATAAGAGCTGTTGAAGTAAAAATGAAGGTACATCTAAAATTAAGATCCTGAGCAAAGATGTTCTTTCAAGAATGTAAAGAACAGTGTTTTATTTGAACCTGCTTTGAGCACACGATCCTCACTTCCTCCCTCTTTTGGTTTCTAGGTCCAAGTTTCTGATGCCGAATGTGTCCACTTAAAGGTGTTTCAGAGTCTTCCTTATGAGAACCAAGGTCCCAGCCTTGTGAGTTTTCAGACTGGCAAAACCATAGATGACCCTCTGACCTACTTCTAAGACAGGAGGTGCAGTGCCTCACCTCTGCAAATGGGGGTTCTGCCTGTGACAGTAAATAAAATAAGTTTGGAAAGCTATTGTCCGTATTTTCCTTTTGCTGCTCATTTACCTGCAAAGATCTTTCTTGTTATCTTTCATGTCTGTCACAAGATTAAAATAAAGTATTTCTAATTATGACATAGAATAAACATAAGGTTATCTGGAATATAAAAAACACTTAAGGAAAAAAAGCTGAGCAAGATAATAATCAATAGTGAAAACCAGTGAAGAGAACACTAAAGTACCAGTCAAAGATGCCATCTTAAGTGAAAAGAAATGTTTATTGTTATAAATGCAGAAATGTTTGTCCAGCTTAAGTTCCTTTCCAGGACTTTTCCATAGGACTGAGAACATAAGCAAGCTGGTTTGGTATTTTAAACTCACACACCCTCTACGGGACATTACATGCTACTGCTGCAAGAGGATGAGCATGATTACCAAGGGAATGTTTGTTTCAAACTACTGTAAGCCTCTTTCTCTTCCTTGCAAAATTGCTTCAGCTCGAGTCTCTCATCAGGTCTTTGCCCATAAAATATAAAGTACAATTTAAATCTACACATATATTCACAGTTGCAAAGCAGCACAGAAAAGACTGAGGCTTTCCTCTTGTTCCTTGCTGCAAATATATGAATGCTGGTGTCATTCCCCTTCTGATTTCCAGACCAAGGAAGTCCACAAACAGGACTCAGCCACAGAATTCTCGTTAAGTTGCACTAAAGCCTAAGTTAAGTTGCAATAAAAGTAGGGTTTACATTAGTGCAGGTAATAGGAGAGCCCTGTGACTCTCAGGTTTGGAGATTGCACAGGAAGGGAATTGCATAAAAGAAATTGTTTTTTTCCACCATGATGTTAAAAAAAAGACACTTTTTTCTGCCTTCGTTGGCACAGGAATCAACTTTTTGCAGCCTGTAGAAAACACACATAAGGACCAGCTAGGGAAACAGAGCAGAGAGAAGGTTGCTAGAAATAAGCCAGTTCATCATGCTTTGTCTTGCTGCCCTGGTAGCTGTGGAGTCTCAGCTGCTCATTCTCGTGGGGGAGGCTCTTGAACACCCGCAGGTGCATGAACTCCTCATTCCCAACATGGACCTGCAAAGCACGAAACCCAGTGAGATCCCTGCAGGGGGAGCAGCCTGCAGCAGGAGGGGTGGCTGGGCTGGGCTGAGGAATCCCATAGGATCCCATGGAGCAGCAGACAGGCAGTAAGAAAAAACACTGGCTTGTTTTAAACCAGACTAGGAGACGTGACTTTGCAGAAATACCACCTAATATTCCCAGGAAAATGGAGAAAAGAGGATCTGTCTATTTAATAGATACGGAGAGGGGCTGAGAGGTGGATATTTGTGGTTTTTTAATACACAATTTTTTTTTTCTTATTAAGGTCAAATTGTAAGCATTCTCCTCTAGTTAAGAAAGAAAAAAACCCCACAATTCTAAAGATTACACACATTAATATAAAAGAAACAACCCAGCATCCTCTACCTTGATGAAGTAGTTTGTTCCAGCAACCAACTGAGTTTTAAACTCCACTGCAGTGAAGACATCAAACGTTTTCCCTTCTTTTTCTTCTATCTGAGCTTTTACCTTAAGGAAACAATAGGTTCTTTAAGACTGATGCAAGATTAAAGTATTTAGGACTTTAGGCTTACAGTTCACTGCTGCTAAATTCCCAGACACAGAATTCCCACTTTTCCAAGACATTAAAAGATCCAAATGAATCATGTTAAGTTTTGTGTGAAAGCAGGACCAGGAATCTAGGGAGGTGGCAAAGCTGAGACTGAGCTGGGAGTCAGTCACTACAGGCTGACACAGAGTCTGCACAACACTTGACAGTTCCTTCAGCATGTCTGCTGGAATCTGTGTTTTCAAACTGCAAAACAGTGCTCAAGAAGTCAAAATAACCTGTCCAGTACCCAAGAGGGAGCCATGAACTCCTGAGATGCAGCTCTTCTCTCCTGCACTGGGCACTTGAGCACATTGTGGCTATACAGAAAATTCTTGGTCAGGAAAGCAGAAGATTTCAGCCTTTGTTTTGCAGGGCAAGATGAGTTAGTCTTGGAGTCCTTGCGTGCTCCAGGCTGCACCTCCTGCATTGCATCATTGCATAGCCCTCCCTTCACTCCCAGGGCAGTAGTACCAGCAATGAGTAGATCCTCCAGCTATATGGTGTACTCCTTCTTCCTAAACTCAAGGAAAATAGATACATCTGCACTCCTGCCTAAATCCCACATGCTTCTTTGGGGTAAAACAAGTGCCAACTTGCCATCGCTCAGGTCCTGTAGGTGAAGCAGGAACAGAAACAATTCCTGCAACAGGGTGTGTTCTCCCACCTCTCCAACTTCCAGAACTCTGGTGCCTTTTCAGTGACCATACTATCCCTGCAAGCTGTGTCCATGCTTTTTCTCTCAGAGGCCATACCTCTGGACTTCCTCCAGGTCATGATCAGTATGTCACAAGCAAGATAATGATGTTTGGACACTTTCCTGTTTGTTTTTTGCCATATGGAAATCCAAGCTGCATTCTAGATGAAGCACCGTGGTTCAGTCTGCCTCCTCCCCTTCTCCTGAGTCAGAGGTTGGAGCAAGTGATTTCAGTTTTCATCACACTTTTACAAATTTTAAGCAGCAGGGCAGACATAAGTCTCCTGCTGACCCTATCCTGTCCTGTGCTCCTTCAGCAATCCTAAGCACTGGGCAGCTTTTGCTTCTGAGGTCACTAAGTCACCCCAGCTCAGCACATTTTGTATTTCCACCAGTGAGCTGAACACTGGGCCCTGGATACAGACAGCTCAGAGTCCTGCAGCTGCAAGCTTGTCAGGGTGCTTGTGGCAGTGAGTCACACAGCATGTGACAAATGAGCACCCTGAGTCAGTGTGGAGAGGGAGATCCCAGACAGAAATACTCTCCCAAAGACCTGGTTCTCAGTCTGGATTTGGGAGTCCTGGAGGACAGAAGCCAGCACTGTGTCCTGGTGGTACCAAAGTGAATGCCATACTGGGCTCTATCAGCAGGGGCCTAGGCAGAAGACACATGAGTCATTATTGCCCTTTACTCAGCCCCTGTCAGAAAATGTGGAATCCTGTGTGCAGTTTTGGGCCCCCAGTACAAGCCAGACACCAAAACCTGTAGTGAGCTCCATGAAGAGTCACCAGGAGCACTCCATGAGCACACCAGGACAGCTGGAGCACTTGTGCTGTGAGGAGAGGAAGAAAATGACCTTGTTCAGCCCAGGGAAGAGAAGGCTTTGAAGAAAACTTTCCAGTTCCTACAAGAAGCCAGGTTCTTTCCAGGGATGAAACTTTCCAGGTGGCAGAAGAATGAGACACAATGGTCATAAAGTGAAACTGGAGGTTCAGACTGGATAAAAGAGAAACATTTCCCCTGAGGACATTCCTGCAGAACAGCAGGAGTGTTCAGAGAAGCTGTGCAGTTTCCATCCTTGGAAGTTTTCAAGACCTGACAGGACAAAGCTCTGAGCAGCCTGAGGAAGCTGATCCTGTGCTCAGGCAGGAGGTCCAGTCCCTTCCCACCCAGACAATCCATGATTCACTCACAGGGCTGGAAATGATCATGCCCTGAAGGCTCTGCACTGCCCTGCACTCCCAGAGCAGGTAACTAAAAGGCAGATGGTTCAGAGCCACCCTGAATAAGCCCTGCCACAGTTACCAGTGAGAAGCCAAAGCTGAACAGGCCTGGGTGGAAATCCTTGCTGTGAGAAGGCTGTTCCTATGGGATTCCTAAGCCAGACACTGCTGAAGGAAGCCTTCCTACCCTGTGTGACACTACACCTGCTCTGGGTCACAAAACTGAACCACATTCGGCCATCACAAGGGTTCTTATGAAACTGTAAAATGAAGGCAAGAACTGGAAAAGCAGGAACAGGAAATATGTTTATGGCAAGCAAACTGGCAGGCTCTAATAAATCTCCACAAAGACCTGACCTTAAGCAAACTTTTGTTTGCTTAACAAAAGAGATTTGAGAAGGCTACCTCGATTTAACAAAACTAATGTTTTCTTCCAGCAGTGTCCAGGTGAGGATATGAGTGCATGGGCAAGTTTCAAGTTGGGGTTTTTCCCTCTGCATTTAATTAGAGGAAGTAAGTTAAACTGTCAGTCAAAACAAGCTGGATAAACTTTAAAGTATTCAGGTGATTTAAATGGAAACAGGAGATTTTTGGTTAATTCTGTTCACTTCTGAATCCAACAGGGTTTTGTTTTTGGATTACCAAACCACTGCAGTCTGTTACAGAACAGAAAGTCAGGATTTCAAACCTAGTTTTAAGCCCATGTTGATTGCACATCTGCATTACCTTTAACATGACATGTAGGCCTTTTCAGGTCAAAGCAATAATTACGACTCTCAGCAATTCTCAATCATGTGCTTATTACTGCAAACTCAGGCTGGTGCTTAGGAGATGCACATCTCTCCCTTCTCCTAAAACACAGAATCGTCAGACTGTAGAAGCTAAATGTTAATTTCAGTGGCTGCTGTGCCTTTGAGTGCTCTGTAAATGTTTGGGAACTCCTCCTGCCTGAGGAACGGGCCCAGGCAATGACAGTGCCCGAAGCTGGAGCGCATCCTTCATCTTTGCTCTCTGCCTTACCACAATGTAGTCGACAAAGCCAAAAAGCAGAAGGAACTTGAGTTTCCATGACAAAAAGAAGAACGTGTTTTGAAATAACTTAGCTGCACACTGGCATTTTTAGAGTAAAAGCATGTGCTCCAATAACATGAGTGGTAATCTAAGGTACTGTATGCAGTATCAGGATTTGGAGCTGGCAGTGGTTGGAGCTGAATTCTGTGTTGGGGAAAAGCAGAAGCAGCGAAGAAGCTTTCTTGCTTATTCCACGTTTCACCCCCTCAAAAAACCAAACAATCCCCCCCTCCCTATGCAAACAACAAAAAACCGAAACCCCAAACGCATTCACAAGGTTCAGATTTTGTAAGAAGCAGAGGAGCTCGTTCCCCGAGCTCCAGGCAATGGCTCTGTCGGGTTTCCCCGCGCACCCAGCGCTGCCCACGGCCCCTCCGGAGTCAGCAGGGCCACGCCGGGCGGGCACAGGGAAGGAGAGCTCCGACAGACGGCCACGGCTCCGTGCATTCCCCACTCCTTCCACCTTTTACCCGGCGGGCGGTGTCTGGGCGCTCGGCCGCGCAGAGCAATGGCCGAGCACAGCTGGGCCCCGGNCTCCGCTCCGCTCCGGGCCGGGCCGGTCCTGCCCCGCGGGCGGTGCCGGGCTGGAACCCGCGGGCGGGGGCTCGGCGGCCGAGGGCGGGAGCGGCCGGGCCTGGCACCGCCCAGCCGGGGGAGCGCAGCGCGGCCCAGCGGGAGCGGCGCTCGGCGCCGGTATCGCGGCCCCACGGCTGATTGAAGACAAAACCAGCCCAAAGCGACACTTGCGGTGAAAGCTGCCGGCAGAATTTATTCTGCGCCCTGGACAGAAGGGCTGCAGCCGCTCCTCAGCGAGCGGAGCCTCCGTGACAGCCGGGCGTGGGGACAGGGCTGCCCTCAGCCGCTGCGTTTTCCCTTCCCTTTCCATTCCCAGCAGCGGCATGTTCCCTTTAGCCGTACGGAAAGGTCCATCTCCAGCATCCTCGTCCACCACGTTCATCATTCCCTCTCCCAGGCTGATTTTGCCGCTCCTCAGCCAGCCAGCTGAAGGCAATGGTGAATTATCCAGCCTCTGGGAAATCCCTGGGGAGATCTTAGTCTGAATGTTCAGGTCTTTACTAAATTTCCCCACAATTTAAACATCCAGACTCTTGCAAAACCAACAACCAACACCTACCTTCCTCCTCCCGCTTTGCAGCACCCCTTGGTAAAGTCGGTCAATATAAACCTAAATTTAACAACAGCAGGTGTTGCAAACTGAACAGAGCTCATGGACTGACAAGGAGGACACAGTGAGAAGCATGAAATATAACGGGGAAGGTTTTCTTTCCTCTGGTATCATCTATAAATAAATTCTCTGCTGGGGCTTTGGGTAGGCACAGTAACATATTCACTTCTCCGTGCATGGGAAAAGGGGTTTGGTTACAAAGCACCTTCCCAAAGAGGTCTTTTTTTACTGAACTTCCTTTGTGTCCAGCGTGTGTGTCACTGCTGCAGCTCTCATGCAGCACTGGAGCTGGAGGCTTAGAGCTCCACATATTGAGAGCATGGAGGGTGGAAGGAGCTTCCCCAGCAAATACGGCACAGTTGGCCATGCTAAAAAGTGATTACAGCTCTTGGAGACTCATTGTGTGCCAGGGTATAAATTCCTTTTAAATAAATGTAAAGAATGAAAAACACCCAAGGAAGGAAAAGCACCCAAATGTCAGTATCATCTACTGTATACATAGCTAGTGAATAAAGACAAGGCAACTGATGGTGACTTTGTTTCTTACATTGCCTGTGTTTGTACAGAGTCTTTGGTTTGTAAATTGTATTGTTTTCATTTCACTCATTGAACTTTTACATGTTTCAGTGCTGTCAGCTTCACTTCAGGGGCTACTGAGCTGGGTTTGCTCCAGTAGGAATGATTCACTAGTACTAAAACTACTCAGCTACTGGAATTTTTGGAAGTGTAGGCCATATCCAAAATGCCTTTTGTAGCCCTTTCTGCCATCTAGTGCTCATCCCTGTTCGTGCAGTTAGACTCAGGAGACCCCCGGGAAATCCTGAGCCCATGGCCACAGTCAGCAGCCTGGGGAAGGGACCGAGGTTTCAGAAGCAGTAAGCAGCTCTTGGCTGGGTCCAGGGGTTGAATGTGGTTTCCAAAATTTGAGCTAAAGGGATTTGTGTTTTCAAACTCACTCTTTCCCACCCCTACCACTCTTTCCCACCCCTACCCCCTCCCTCCAATCATCTGAGCCATAGTTTTAATCAAATATTGTCATTTGCAAGCCTTACAGTTATAGTTGGGTTGGTTCTTATGTGGTGTAGTTAAAATTTGAGCCCACTCCAAGGGGGATGTAACAGATCAACAAAAGGGTTAAAATAACTTGTCTGAAAAGCCTGCTTCTTGGGTTTCTGGACTTCCTGTAAGTTCTGGACTTTGCTCCTGTAAGTCAAAGCTCCTCTTCCTTGTCAACAAGTGGAGGTGGCAAAACAAAGTTTTTATACAGTACAGTCACCTGTAAGTTTTATTTGCCTGCCCTGGCAGAAGAACAACCAAGCAAAAACAGTAACAAGAGAATTGTGGTGTTTCCCCCAATGCAGCCAAACACAGTCCTTTTGTCTCTGCTCACACTGTCTCTGCTCCATCTACCTTTCCATAAGAAGTGTAGACTATGTTCATGCTTAATGAGTTAGGGTACTGACATCTTCCTGACAGATTCTTGATCTTCCACAGGGAATCTGGGAAGAGGGAATTAAATTCTGCAGTGTAACCCTAACCCTAGCCCCTCCCAGGCTGTCCAGGAGTGTTTTTTCTCTCATCAGGCTGCAACAAATCTCTCTGCTAATGACTCTCTTCAGCTTTTCTAGCATGAATCCAAAAGAACCAGGCTTTGAAAAACCAGGAGCACTTACGTCTGCTTTAGGAAGAGTGGGACAAGAGTAATCAAGTTCTGCTATGCTCTCTGCTGATGTCCTTACTGTTTTTCTTTAGGTACAGTCCACCATTCTTGTGCTAGGTGCCCTCTCTTCAAAATGGGAAATAACCTAGTAGGTGGCCTTTAGGAGCAAAACTGTATCCAGTTCATCCATTTGTCTCCATGTGTGCCCAAGAACCTTGGCCTGAATGTCTTTCTCACCCAGTCATCTACCAGCACACACATTTCAGATATTCTCCTGTTCCAGTGATCCTGTTACCACAGCTGGGGGTTCCTCCTCCATCCCTAACTCCTCCGTCTCTCCATGTTTCCTTTGCTGTGTCAGGCCCACCAGTACCGCCAGGACTGTCGCAGTGCTCTGTGTAGGTGTGAGGCAGATTAATATGGCAAAGCACAACACTGACTAAGGTGTGAAAGGGTTAGCCATGTATGCCTTGTGGGATAGCACAGCAGCAAGACTTGGTTAAGCATACAACTACTAGCAACATAATCAGTCAGGGATACATCTCATTGTGCTTTTGCAGCGTTCTCCGGGAGGGATTTACAAGCTGTTCTCCCCCTCCACCAAAGCAGGCAGGCTGGAGGTAAAGCTATTCCAGCTGGAGGAAACCAGTAGGAACCTAAGTAGCTTGGTCTAGTGCAATGGAGTCTATGGAGGGTATTGTCCAGTATTTCCTGTAGGGCAGAAAGGAGAGACTGGGACATTACTAAATATAAATAGCAGGGCGCTCTGTCACATTAAATACTTTACATGTTCACACCCTTGGCTGTACACAGCATGCAGGATGTTGGGGACTTTTTTATTTTCCCCATGACTGTGCTTTCCTGAAGTGAATTCGTGTACCTTGCTTTTGTAGAGCTGAGAGTCCTGATGCATATGGTTACAGATCACATATACTGGATAAAGAGGGAATATTATACATAGTGGGAAAGAGGAATATTATACATAAATGTAAAAGCAGGGTATAGTGGAATTGCCTAGTGCCTCCCATAGTCAGCTGAGTTGCAGTCTGGCAGGAAAAGCTTACAGAGGCAAGGCAGCATGCAGACTTCTGCTTAAGCCCCACCAGAGGTGATCTTCGCTTGTCCTTCTGAGATGTCCTGGTTTCAATAAAGCAAATGCAAATTCAATCCAAGGCTCCCCAGACGCAGTCCTTCCTCTGGAGGCACACGTTTTACCCTGCCGGTGCTAACATTAAGGTGTGGTGGGGCTGTGTCACAGCAGTGTGTCTTTGTTGCCTTTTCCATTCAGAAGCAAGAGGTGAGCAAGTTCCTCTTGGGGGTTGGTGTACTTTTCGCTATCTTCTTTCGTTAGGAATGTACCGTGTTCTCTGTGACAGAGCCACCTCCAGTGCCTATAAAATTTCGGGAGTTAACCGACGGCAGGGAAGGCTCCGCCTCAGGGCTTGGTACCTCTTCCTTGTTGTCTCCCACCACCGACTCCTGCGAGCTGGTCTCCGGGCTGGAAGCTGCCTGGAAGCTGGGCTCAGCCCCAAGGGGCTCATTGATCTGCAGGGGAAGCAGGGCCCGGTGCCGCATCAGGCTGTCGTCACTGTTCTGGGCCTCCAGCGAGTTCCGGCGCCTGGCGTTCCTGTTGGCCATGGCGTTCTTCTGCGGCTCCTCGAAGCTCAGCGACAGGGTCACCGTCCCACTCCCAAAGCTGACTTTCTGCTTGCACCCGCGCTGCTGCTGGCGCTGCCGCTCGGCGCAGGCTGGTAGAGGAAAAGGATCCTCGTGGTTGCTCTTGCTGCTGATGGAGGAGGAAGGCGTGGAGCCGGTGGAGCCCCCCAGGCTGTTGGAGCGCTTGCGGGACACGTTGCTCCGTCTCAGTGTGGCCCTGGCAGCCACTTTGAAAGCATGGGCAGCTGTGCTGCAGCGCACCTCCTCGATTGTGTTGCGGGAGGGCTTGAAGAGGATGATGTAGACTTTGTTGAAGAAGATGCAGGCCAGAAGCCCAAAGCTGGCAGCCAGTATTGCAATCACCTCCACAGCAGACACGAACTTGCCGTATGTGCTGGCGTAAGCAGGGATGAAGGAGATCCACACGATGAAGAATATCAGCATGCTGAAGGTGATGAACTTGGCCTCGTTAAAATTCTCAGGCAGCTTTCGAGACTTGAAGGCAAAGAAGAAACAGATGGCTGCCAGTAGGCAGGTGTAGCCAATGAGGAAGCCGAGGGCCATCAGGGAGCCTTCATGACAGGTGATGAAAATGATCTCATCCTCCAGTTCATGGTTTCGGTAACTGGATGGTGGGGCCGTATAGAGCCAAATTACACAGATGACAATCTGCACAAACGTGCACAAGAAGACCAGCAGGAACTGAAGGTTGAGGCCCCACCACTTTCGGTGGAGACTCGTGGGGATCTTTGCCTCGAAGACAAGAAGGACACGGTTGGTTTTCACCAGGATGCAGGAGATGCAGAGGACAAAGCTGATGCCAAAAGCTGGCTGCCGCAGACGGCAAGTCCAATTCTGGGGCTCACCAATGAAGAACAACGAGCTGGAGAAGCAGCATAGCAAGGAAAAGAGGAGGAGGTAGGATAGCTCCCGGTTTGTGGCCTTGACGATGGGTGTGTTGCGAAATTTGGTGAAGACTCCCAGAACAAAGGAAGTCAGGAAAATTCCAAGCACGGCAAAGAGTGTCAGAGCAATCCCAAAGGGCTCAGTCCAGGCCAAAAACTCTATCTGCTTGGGGATGCAGGACGTGTGGTTTTCATTGGACCAGTAATCCTCAGGGCACTTGTCACAGGCACTTGCATCTGAAAAAGAAGTGATAAGGAGAGGGAAGGTTTATCAGAATGAGAGGCTGAAGTGTGGGATTACATATATGGCAGCTACGACCAGCCTTGGTCTTAAACACACAGAGTGTTCCACTCCTGTGTGCAGATCCCCAAAGTCATTTATTGAGGTCTTGGAGTTTCTTACAATGAAACAACCAACCTCCCATGGGCTATATAGCAAACACAAAGCATGCTTGGTTCCAGCTTAAAAGAAGTCCTGCCTCTGCACTCATGTTTTTTGTAATCCATTTCTTGACAAAACTTTGCAAACTTTGATTGCTATCAGCTCTTACACAGGCTCTGTTTTTCCCTCTTCCTTGTTCCTTCACTTTTATCTTCTACTTCTGTCTGTCTTCATACCTCTCACACTTTTATCATCATTTGAATATCCTGCCTTTTTCTATTACAGAGAAAATTAAAAACGTGCTTGCCTCCTTAAATGCTTTGAGAGCCTATTTCATATTCCATGGAGGCAAGTCTTAGTATTTAAATTGCTCTTCCCTGAAGGCAGGCAATGCCCTTGACTCACAGCACATTCTCATTTCATGTTGGAATGCCAGGGAAAGATGTGTCTTAATAATATCATTCTCCCTACACCCAGCAAATGTCCCACTAATACTTGCAAAAGGAAAATTGGCGCCTCCATCTCCTTCATGAAAGTAGTTGTGTCTGCTGTGATAGCATGGTTGTGCCAATGGCTTGCATGATCAAAAAAGCAAGGACCTGCTGCCTCTGCTCTTCTTCTTTGACTCAAATGGGTCTTGTAATCTAGCAGGGAAGGTCACAACTCTTTTGATGGCAGTAGAAAGGGGTTGAGAGCAGAGAGCTGGAGGTCTCAACTTACCTCTGCTTTTGGGATTCCAGCAGAATAGCAAGGGGTTGCAGGAGTCCACAAACTCCTTTAACAGCAAGCACCCTCTGAGTTTTGCACCTGAGCACAGACACAGACTCTGACCATAGCTTCCAGAGCAGAGACTGATGCTAATGAGAAAGTCAAGAATGCCCAGCTAACGAGGCCAAAGGTTTTCAAGCTCTCTTGTTCTTGAGGTGTGGTTGGAGAAACCATCCATGACCTGATAAGACAATGCTTTCCTAAGGACTTTTTGCCTCACCTAAGATGCTTATTTGAAAATCTGGCACTAGATGGGAAAGCTGAAGTCAGAAGCTGTCACCGCCACGTCATTTCACTTACATCCATTCAGCCAATAATTCTTATTTGTCTTGTGCCTTTTACCTGGAAGCTCATTACAAACTGCAAGCTGCAGACAAAGCAAAGTTAATTTTGTGTAGCAGGGAATCCAGCAACCTCTGCCAGAGACAGCTATTTAGCACTGCACCCTAAAGAGAGGTTTTCACTGCTGTCTTGTGCTGGCTTAGAGCCCATGCTGTCACTGAAGGGAGTAAACCAAGTCTCCCTTCTCCTGCAAGGTTGCTCATTCTTTCCCCCTCCTTTGTGTTGTTAATACTAGAGGGCATGCAGCTTCTCATCGTAGTTGCAAACTCAGCCTCCCAAGATCTTGTTTTCCGGAAGACCAAAGACCTGATCCAACTCGCTCCATGGTTGCACAAGTACCAGCACTGCTCCCAGACAAAGTGTGGGAGCAAACAGCTGGGAAAGGACAGATTGCTTCCTCTGGTAGCATTGCAGTCTCAGCTGGATGAAACTGGTTGTAAAACTGCTCTCTATGCCTATAAAACTGGCAAGCACGGGAAATAAAGACTATTACTGTCAGCTGAAATTGCAGCAGGAAACTGTAGAGTCAGAAGACAGCCACCACCTCAGCCCCATAAATTTCACCCCCCCACCACAGCTAGCTCCCAAAATTTTGTGAAGAACACCAGAAGACCCCTATTGCACATGACCAGAATTGCTTCTCTTCAATCTGAAAATGTTGTTTCCAAGCATCCTGTAGTACTATACATTCATGCTGAAAAAAAATCATTCCTGTCTGATAGGATACAAATTAGATTCTCCCAAAGAACACTTGTTCAATTTTGCAAGCAGTTTACTGAATTGTTAATCTCCAGCAAGGTCTGCAGTGTTTGCTGGGACCAGTGCACTGGAGAGGGTATGAGGAGGTACTGAGTGCCTTACAGTGTAGAGAGGACTGATATCCTGAAAGAATTTACTTGCCTTCATTACCCTGGGGATGCCCAACACTGAGGGAACACTAGTGGTGTTCGAAATTCAAAATTTTTCAACCATTTCTAAACCTGAGTTTACCTTTTCTGTCTCTTCCAGAACCTGAGTAGCTTGATCCAAGCTCCCAATAAAACAAATAAAAAACATGTCCATGGGTGCTCAGTAGGATCCACAGGTTCTGATCCTTTGTAGTGCCATGATCAACAGAACCTGTAGCTGGTGAGTCCATAAAGGGAAATATTCCTCTCTGCTTGTGAAATCTGAGATGTAATGGATTCTATTCCTTTGTAAAGCATGAAATAAAACCCTGACAGCTTGAGGAAAACATGGGGGTACACAGATAACTACAGAATTTAGGATGGGGAATTTCTTCCTTCTCCAGGTTTTTGGAGGAAGAAAAGCTACTGCTACAGTTCAGTAGAGTTTGCTTGTGGCTGCCTGAGAGCCTTCTATATGCAAGTTGTTTTTCAAGTTCTCTGCCTTAATTTTCCTGATGCAGAGCAGAAGGGACAAGCAGGCTTAGCAGTAGACAGGACCTGAGGACCACAGGACTTAACTCCTGTAAGCTTTTCAGAAGTCCCTCAGACTTCCAGTGAAGCCTCCTGGCAAGGCAGGCACCAGGCCAGCACTGCAGGGAAGTGATTTCAGCACAGCAGAGGCCCAGGGCAGCTCTGTGGGTGTTACCTGTCTCGTCGCTGTACTCCCCGTCGGGGCAGTCCACGCACTCGAAGCAGCAGGTGGGCTCCCCCTCAATGATGCCCTTCCTCGTGCCTGGCAGGCAGTCCCTGCTGCAGTTGGAGAAAGGCACCTGCAAGAAAAGAGCCTGAGAAGGTTAATGGTGCTAACACCTTACTATGGCAAGATCTTGGCTTCCACCAAGGGTATTACTGCTTGGTTGGCATGCTGGATGAAGAGCCTCAAATGCTCACCTCTTCCTCCCACAGAACAGACACATTTTTCACAATAGTCCTTCCCCAGCCCACTGCAGTGAGATTTCCTTGAAGTAACACATCAAGGGATAGTAAGGAAGATAAGCAGATATCTGTAATCTCTACAAATCTCTTTGTAGATCTCTTGGTAATCTCTACTCTTGTGGGCATTGCAAACTGGAAGATGACCATGATATATATACCCCAAAACAGTCATTAGATGGTTAGAAGAACAGACAATCAATCAACCTCTACTGGCAGGAATTTGAGTCAGCCTTGGAGATGAAGGGCCTTGACATCTGATCCCTAATCCGATATATTGCATATTGTCTGCTAATAATTTATGGGAACTGAAATGGTTTTCTGAAACTTGCTTCTTCTTTAAGAACACTGAACATCTAAAGATGCAAATCAGTAGCACTTTACAGATCCAAAGGTTTCCAGACCTCTCTGCTGTAAATGATGGCACACAATGCTGGCTGTGCATTTATGCTGTGCCTGAGCCCACCTGAGCATTGTCATGTCCCAGCAGCAAGTGGTTGTATGGGCACACTCACAGCAGCCTGAAGTACACGGACACAAAGACTTCAGCGTGATAAATGGAAGCCTGGGCCTTTGTCACACAGAGTCACGACCTGAGGTTGAGCTCACCTTTTCCCAAATAAATTAAACAAAGAGAGTTGACACAGAACATTGCTTTCTCAGCTCAGGAGAGTTAAACCAACAATTTCTGCTGCTAGCAAAGTACCATGATCCATACAGAGTTAATGGCTGTTCTGTTTGCAAGCCTCCATTCACCTTTTTGGAAGTTTGATGCTAGTTTACCCAAGTGCTGCCAACCTGCTGATCTCCAGGAACATCCTGCTTTGATGCACTTATGCAACCAGTCCTAGCTATGGTTTGGAAGTTGCCTATGTGCAGGCATCAACCTTTGCCACAGGGGAAGCAAAGCCCTCACTAATGACAATTGCTATGCAGAGATGACCACTCTGTGGCTCAGGTGAGGGCAGTCTCTGCTGCCTATTACTCTGAAGTGCAGCTGCAGCACAGTTTGGGAATGCTGTTCCTAAGCTGTTCATTACATCATTGATGGGACAGACACATACACAGTGCAACTCCCTGCAGCTCCCAGCTTGAAGCACTCTTTGCTGTTAGAAACAAACACTGTTTGTTACACAGTGCTCCTATTCCTTGGGATGGCCTCTGAGCAGGCAGTACATCCATCAAGAGGACTTCATCAGTCTAGGCTGTCTTTCCCTCGGCTGCCACCAGTAATTTTAAACAGAGCTGAATCAAAGGCATGGCTGAAGTCACACACTGCTTCCCCATTATCTACAAAGTTGACTGAGCTTCCGAGGAGGAAAATGAAATTGGTTTTATCTTGACAAATACATGTTGGCTTGCTCTTATCAGTTTATTATCCTCTAAGTGTTTATAAACTGTTAATTTTTTTTTATCAAGTCTTTTAGGTTACTGAAGCTCAACTCAATTTTGTGTAATTCCCTTGGTTCTCCTATAACTGCTTTAAAAACAGGTATTACGATTGCTCTCTGATCCTTTGAGACATCATGCATCCTCCACATTTCTCAAAGATGAATTGCTAGTTCTTTTGTGATTGCTTTGGCTGAATTCTTGAGTATTCTGTGGGGAATTTCATCAGGTTCTGCCAAAACGAATCTATCTTACCTACTCTTTAACTCATTCTTTTGCAAGTCTGCCCAATGCTCGAGTTCCTGAATGTTAAAATTACCTACATTTAAACTTTTGTTGAGGATGACAAGAGGCACAGTGAGTGAAGTACTGGCTACTCTTTTTGAACAGAGCCTTTTATCTGAAATAAATTAGAAGTATATAAACTGAAAAAAGGGCTGCAGCAGACACAGAGATTGCAAATCCCTCCACTGCACAAAATTTACATGCCCTGGCCTTACACTCAGCAACATCCTGTCATATTCTTAACAGTTTAGGACAGAGAATGAAGTTAAATATTACACTGCTGGAGAAATTTTGACCAAGAGAACACAATCACTCAGTTTAAGTAAAAAACAATAAATCCTAACTGTTGGCAAAAGTGCAAGATGCATTTGCAACAATCAGAAGGAGGGATTATAATTCAGGGTTTTTAAAGTTCCACTTGTAGCTTTTGCTTACAGAGCCCAGCTGGGCTTAGAAAAGCTCTGAATTTATGTGGTGGTATGCTCTGTTCAAGTCATGCCTCCTTCAGAGTGCTCTGGACTTGAACCAGAAGTGAAGTTGGAATAAAGGAAAGGCTGAACTCATGCTGTAACTGTTTTGGGCAAGTAGCTAAGGCAGAGGCATTACCTGATCTGCCAGCCAATGTGAATAATCACCTGGAAGTGAATTGCCTTGTTCATTAATCAGGTGCTGGTTTATCACATTGAAACATCACAGCAGGGCCTGGCAGTGACATTTCTGAGCTAATGCTCTACTCCCTGTGTCAATTCCCAGACCACAAACCATGAGCCCGCTCTGTATCCCCTCTGGGAGTCAGAGTTTCTGCCTAGCTGGCTGCTGCCAGCTATGCCAGCAGTTCATCTGGCTCTGGGTTGGAGATGTCTGCACCATGCTTCCATCATGTGGGTCAGACACAGCCTGGCTGCTAGTGACAATAATTATGCTGAAAAGATTTAACATATGCAAGACAGTGGAGAAGGACTTGGGCCTGGCTGGAGTCAGTTGATACATCTTGAGATCACTACTTCTGAGGCTGCAGAAGCATCCTCAAGGAGAATACAAAAAAAAAAAGGCAGCAGATGCTGGCATCTTCCACTGTTTGAGCACCATGTCTAAGTTAACCCAGGCAGATTGACAGGGCTTGCTCTGTTGGTTTGCAAGGCAAGGGTGTGAGGAAGGCTCTGGGACTTGATGGGTGAAGCCAGCAGAAAGAGTTGTAAATATAACTAAGAGCAAGAAAGGGCACTTCTTGATACAGAGACAGTGGGAGTGAATGAGATGGCTCTTTTCAGCAATGAAACTACTGAGCTCAGGAAAAATTGATTTAGTCAACAACCAGACTTGGGTAATGAATTTCTCATCCCTTTTGAAACACTGCTATAAAATTCTACTCTATCTTCTTGGGCAAAGGAAAAAAAAAAGACAGCATTTAAAACATTGATACCCAGGGTCAACAAATGTGCAGAAGGGGAGGAGACGTTGTCTCTTATTTCAGTGTATAAGAAAGGTATGAAAGACTATGGCAGAGTGTGTATACAGTAAGGTATGGATCCTATAGTGAGATGTGGAACCATAATATGACGAGTGTGAAGGACTAGTTCACATTTCAGCTTGTGGATCTGGAAAACTTGGCTATGAGGATTTAAGCACTTACCTCCTTAGAGAATCCACCCCATAGGATCTTGTTTTCATTGATAAAAAGCCTCTCCCCTTTCTTGGCATAAACGTTGTAGTGCCCAACCTCTTCAAAGACGACTGAGCCATCCTCCGGAGAGAGATGCCAATTGATTATCGAATAATTTCCTACCAGGTCCCCAAACTCATCAAAATCCACTTGCTCCCCCATGTTATTGGTGAAATTTAAGTGTCGCAGATGCTTGAGAACCTAGGAAGAGACAGAGAGACACTATGAATGCCTGTGTGTTACAACCCTACCACAGCACACGTCTGCTACGGGGACAGAACTGGGAAGAATCACTTTACTACAAACCTTAATCTCTTCAAATCTTTTATTCGCAGCAGTAGGAGGTTTTCTATCACATGAACACACAGAGCCTGTACAAACCTTATAGACAACACAAGGTATCATGGCCCTCTGGGTGGCTGGCAACCTATCTGTAACACTTACTGATGCTACTCCATCATCCATTTAGCATTCCTCTTTGGCCTCTGAGTCCCCTCTGCAAGCCCAGAGGTCTTTGTTAGGGCCAAGGAAGTGGCAGCAGCCTCTCATGTGTTTTAGTCACCCATGCATCGCTCTCACTGTGCTCTTGCAACCACTGCATGAATGCTCTCAGTTGGTATCTCTAGTCTCTGAATGATCGATCACTCAGAAACAGGAGTGCTTGAGAAACAACTCAGACTTGCCTCTGGATTGAAAAATCCCAAGCCTAATGCACTTCAGGAAGAAAACCCCAAAAAATCAAGTTCATTTGCCATATGGCAGACCTGGAGAATGGAGAATTCTTACCACTCTTTTTGGCTCCTATCTCATGGTTGAGTAGTTGAAAGTAATCACATTTTGCCTGTTCCCAGGATTTCTTCCCTGTAATTTTCACTTCATGCCTTTAAGTGTTATATAGAATCATAACATCATTAAGGCTGAAAAATACCTCCAAGATCATCAAGTCTAACTACTAATCTAGCTCTGCTCTATTCACCACCATACCACATCCCCAGGTGCCACCTCCACACGTTTTTTGAACACATCCAGGGACAGTGATTTCACCACTTTCCTTGACAACCTATTCCAATACCTGAGCACCCTTCCAGTGAAGAAAATTTTCCTAATATTCAATCTAAGCCTTGTCTGGCACAACTTAAGGCCATTTCCTCTCATCATGTCACTTGTTACCTGTGAGAAAAGACCAACCTCCTCCTTGCCACAACCTCCTTTTAGGGAGTTATGGAGAGTGATAAGGTCCCCCTAAGCCTCCTTTTCTCCAGCTAAACAGGCCCCTCCTTCCCTCAGCTGCTCCTCATCAGACTTTGTTTTCCAGACCCTTCACCTGCTCTCTTGCCCTTCTCTGGATGTGCTCCAGCACCTCAATGTCTGTTTTGTAGTGAAGGGCCCAGTACTGGACATAGCACTCAAGTGGCCTCACCAGTGACATATATGGGAGTAGTGAAGGGCCCAGTGTCTTGCTGGCCACACTATTGCTGATGCAGGCCAGGTGCCACTGGCCTTTTTGGCCACCTGGGCACAGCTGGCTCATGTTCAGCTGGCTCTCAACCAATATGCTGCATGTCCCTAATCCCAGGGACAACTGTAGTTGTGAAGTTCATGATCTAGATAGTCTAACAAGTAGACCTAAGAAACTGCAGCATAAAAGAAAGCCTGTGCTGGCAACTGTGATACAATTAATCCATATCATATTTCTGTTCAAAAAATAATTGCTGGTTTATGCATTATCAGATTTCTCCCCAAGCTCATCAATGGAAAGATGAGGTGACTCTGAGGTTACATGGCTGTCAGCTACCCCTAGACCCCAGCAGCATAGCTGCTATTGTGGTTCTACTGCCTGTGGCAGCTTGTAAGCCCAGTCTCTCTTCTCCTCCTCTCTCCCTCCCATCTGTGAGTGCTCAAACATACAACTCTGGATAGAAAAATGTAAGAGAAGCCAAAACTAAATCAATTTGTCTGGGCAGGCAGAGTCCTCTTCACCCCACAGACAGAACAGACAATATTGTTTTGATGAATCCTTCTCACCTGGAAACACAGGGACAGGGGAACAGAATCACTTCATTAATTCCTGTCAGTTTTGCTAAATTGTCTCATTTTTCGCTGTTTCCTTTTGGGATCCTCCTATCTCAAGTGAAAATCCCCAGAACCATAGATACCCTCCTTCCACTGCCTGTTTCAATGCCAGCCTGAGAGAGTCTGGAAAAATCATTGTAGGACTGCAAAGGAGGTGACCAACAATACCTTTTCAGCTTGTGTGATGTTGATGGAAGGATATCAAAATATTGCCACAATATTCAGTCTTTGAATAATGGGTGAGACAGAGGTGGCAGGATTTTTTTCTGTCTTTCTCACCCCTGTTGCCCCTCCTCTGGAGACCAGCTCACTCATGATGTGTGCAGCTGGAATGATCTCACTGAAGAACCAGGACCTGTCCCTGGAAGATCTCACCCTCTGAAGGACACAGCAAAAGAAGGTTCTCTGTGCTGGCACTTTGCTGTGGAGAGCTGGGGCATTGCCTGCTGTGGGTAAAGAGATAGGAGACTGCTTCCCTCTTTCCCATCATTCCTGAGGGGTACCCAGGAAGATGCTACTTGCCCAGCTCCATCGAGGGACAGTGAGAACAGAGCAGAAGTAGCTCTGAGGTCAGAATGGGTGACAGGGTCTGCAAAGCCACAGTGATTCACCTCACTTTGGCCTCATCTGCACAGGGGCTTCAATCTTGGTCTGGTTGTCATCAGAAAGTTTGTCTGTGCAGTGCAGGTGCTCAGCAGGGCAGCTCACATTCCTCTGGCACCTACACAGGGTGACAGCTGCAGCTTTGATGTCCAGATCAGGTTTGTCCTTGTGCTGAGCCTAATGCTGTGTTTCTCCTCGCTCCAACTCAGTATGACACTCTTGTACAGCACTACTGCATCCTTCTGAATGACACCAGGGTATCCTGAGTATCACTGCTGGGCTGACTGTTACCTGTACAGACAGGAGACCTTGCCCTTGTTTTGATTGCAGCTAAACTCCCAGGCACACACTAGGAGACAATCTTGCAAGAGCCATTTGAAGATTATTCACTTCAAGTCCAGCCCCTCCTGGTCAGCTGCAGAAGCAGGAGGCTCACTGGTCTTAGGGTCAGCAAGATGAATGGTGAAGAAACTTCTGGATTCCCTGAATACAATTTTTTTTTAAAATTTAAATTTCATAACATTCATATCAATTAGTCTGTTCCTTTGCCTTTCCTCCTATCATTATGTTTCTTAAAAAGTAATACATGCCCCCGGCTTTTAGTGGGGTTTTGTAGGATTAGTTTGATAGGCTCTTTCCCTTGGTGTCACACACACTACACCTGAGGATTCAGGTTATAAATGATTTCATGTATGACCTGATATGTCTGTCTGACTGCTAATTCATGTAAAATTGCTGATCTGCAATTAATGTTGTCTTTCCCCAGACACAGTATAACAGCCTCAGCTCTGCAACTGTAGCTGGAGGGTACAAAATGTGTATCAGTTCATGCATGAAAGGCACATGACCTGATTAAAATTCCAAATGGAGAGACAACAGGAACAACAGAAATAACAAAGCCTGTTTTTTTTTCTTTTCAGAAAACAAACAAAGTTTTTCTTCATATCTAAATTTCTGAGGGGCAGCTTGTAAAATAAACTACCAGAACATGTTCCTTTTTTAGAGAGCAAGAAAGTCCCAGGACCATCTCTCTGTATCTCACAAGTTCTGCTCTTTATAGGGTAAAAATACAGTTTAAACAGACAAGGAATATATAAGCACTAAACTTTGAAAGAGGAAGTTGTAGACTCTGAATAACCCCAGAACTATTTTATATTCACCAGTCTATCAACGATTAGCTAAAGGCTTTACTGTTAAAAATGTGTCACTGTGTTTTGTAACTAGAGATAGAAACATACATAACCAGGACTAAATCCACAAAGACCTACAAGACCCTGACCCAAGCCAGGCCACAGCACATGTCAGGGGTAGGTGTATCATATCCTGGAACCAAGAGTTTATGAAAGAAGTGCTGACCTTCTGGCTTGGATACAGTCACCAGCTGGTGGAAGCCTGTGGGGAGAGCATTGTGCAAGCTGCTGTCTTCAGATATTTCTTTCTGTAAATTTTCCTTCTTTTCTTTTCTCTCTGTCACAGAATTCATGTTGAATTGCAGTGCCTTTTAATTAAAACAGCTATTCTCAGAAAGGACTTGCAAGCTGCCCTCTGGTTCACCCTCCCATTATTCCTGGTAAGGCCATTCTCAGCCATGCAGCATCCCATACTTTATCCAGGCTAGATATTCTGGGTCATGTGGTTTCCACTTTTATGGGAGGATCATAAAGCTGTAACATAAATACAGTTGTATTAGAGCAGGCTGGCAGCTCACCTGCCCAGGACCTGTTTCGGACTGTGCCAACAGCAAATACCTACAATAGGAGCACTGGGGCTGTGGTTCTTCCAGGTTCTTTCTCAGGCTGCTGAGCCCTATCTGATGTTGCTACATCTTGTACAGAAGCTGTTTCACTGACCCTTTTCCAAATATTCCCCGTCTTCTTCATCAGTTCTGAGTCTTGCACATGATACTGAAGTGAGATGCACCAAAGGGTTGAGAAAGTGGCCCCAGGTCACTCTGTTTACCTCTCTGTCCCTTTTCCAGTGTGACTATTCTTAAAAGTGCTTTTTTTTTTTTGACTACTATTCAGACAGACTTGAGGAGTCCACCCATAGACTTGATCAACTTCATTTGTGTAAGTCAGGTCTCATAAGTTATTTTTATCCTCTGCTGACTATCTTTCAACCAACACGCATGTAAGTTCTGAATTTGCTGACAGACTACCAGAAGATGCCTTCAAGAAGCCTGAGCATACTCTATGAGTAGAAGTTCCCTTATTCATACACATCCCAAAGCCTTCAAAGCACTTCAGGTTTGTGAGGCAGGACTTCTCTTTAGAGAAGTCATGCTCACTCTTTCTCAGTATATTCCCCTTTTCCTTCCTAATGTTTTTTAAACCGCAATTTCTAATGATGGGCTCAATCAGGCTCTGCTAGTTCCTTGGGTCTCCTCCAGAACCCTTTCAGAAAATTGATGTCTCGTCTATCAGCTTTCTAGGCCTCAGGGCCTAAGATTTTTCAAGTGAGGAGATGGATGCCACAGGCAGCTCTTCTGCTGCTTCATCTGTGAGCTCTGACATATCCCTTGGGTGAATATTGTTCATTTGCTTTGAAGTATCAAGGTTCATTTTGCTCTTGTGTTCCATAGTTTCTTCTGTAGTCAGTTCAATTAGACAGATCCTCTAAAAGTCCCCCATAAATAACTAAACCTTCTTAAATTTGTCCTTGAGTACCACACTTTTCTTCTGTCATGGCCTTACCTTGTCTTTTGCAGTGTTAATCTATGGCTCAACAGACAATCCTACTCCTGAAATGTTTAAAATAGGATTTATGAGCTTTTACCCCATTTCAGGATGTTGCTCATTTGTTTTTCTGGTCTGCCTTATTTTATTTTTACGTTTAATCTGCCAGACTTTAATAATCTTCTGATTTTACTCACTGGATATAACTCAGTTATTTGAAGGATGCTGTCTCACTTTTAACAAACACCACCTAATACCTTTGTTTTGCCTTGCCAGCTTCCTTTCTCCCCTTTTTCTTGATCTGCAGTATCACTCACTTTCTGTCACTAGTATTGAGGCTGGTGGCAGGCAAAAACATCCTTTTAAAATTTCAGATGCTATCAGATAGCAGAGAATTTTGTATGTGCATGCATGCCCAAAGCTGAACTTTGAGCTGTCCTCTGAAGTAGAAGGCACAGACTTGCACATTTTGATAGCAGCTGGACTAAACAAGAGTGGCATGTCCTAAACACTCCAATTAGTAACAAGATAGGAGGCAGATCCACCAGCTAGGAGGCTGACTGCAACAAAAACCTAGGGCTCAGGGCTAGAAACAAGACAGTAAGATCATGTTTGGATGAAAAACACTAGGTGTAGGGCAAGATCCTGCAGATGAAGGATATGTGTGGAGACAAATGTTGGGGGATGCTCAGTAACCTTGGCCAGTAATGCTTGAGAAAGGCAATTGAGAGGAGCTGCACAGCCTAAAATGAGAACTTCCACCTTGACAGACTTCCACCATGTCCCTACCAGGAAGGGAAGGTGAGGCCTGTTGATGTAACACTGTGGGGAAAGCAAGCGTGCATGAGATACCAAGCAGTTAAAAGTTGTACTCTTGTTAATTCTTAAATAAACGTAAATAAACGTCAGTATCCAGGTGTAGTATGAGCTGTCCTTTACTCTGTCTCAACTGTGACAGGTCCTTAACTAGTGTCCATATATGTCAAAGGTTTAATAACCTTGGCTTCTTTCTGCAGGTTCTTTCTGATGTGTTTCCTCCCTAGGTCAAATGGTCCTGCAGTGGAAGAGAACCTGGGCACATCAGAGTGTCTGTCACCATATAAAAGACAAACAATTACCCCTCCTAACACACAATGTTGCAAGCACTCCTGTCTTGACAATTAACATACATTTTCCCATGCTTAAGTTTTAATTTCTGTCTACCTATCTCTCTTCGGGCTTGTAAAACAGTTCTGGACTGATAGGTACCAAATGTTTTTCTCTTTGGTTTGGTAGAGTGCCCATGCTGAGAGCAGCCAACAATACCACATCATGGCTCAGTGTGAATGAAGATGAAAAGCTGGCAACTGTCCTCAAGATGGCAAGTCCTGACCTTCACCTTGAATTGCAGAGGGCCCAATCTCCTCTCTTACTTTGGATCTCTCATCAGGCACATGGAGAAGATGCCTTCTTAATGCTGTAACAGGCATAAGGACATGAGAGCTCAACTATTGCATTAGGCCATAGGTTATGGTGCACAGAACCTGGGTTTTGCCAGTTGTCAAGTATCACGAGGAAATATGCCCAGGCTAGTTCTGAAAGAGCCAGTCATGAAATACTTTAAGAGAAATGTTGTCTGAAACAATAGTTTTTTAGTGTTTTTTTTCTTCCTTTCACTTTCAACTACCTATGTGTCAATCTTCCTTTACAGGCTAGCAAAACTCAAGCTTTTACTTTCTGTATCAAATCCTTAATTCCTGATGCATTCTCTAACTTGGAATATTCTGTTCTGCCCTTTTTTTTATGTTGGACCAACTCTTGGGCTCTCTGAAAGGCAGTGCTGTCATCACAGCATCAACCAGTTCTGACACACAGGAACTGAGCAGGCAGGAAGCTGCTGGCCCTGGCTACAGAACACCTGTTTCCAGAAGCCTGAGGCAGGGCAAGATGAATTTCACCCTTCTGTCCAAAGCATTCTTCTTGCCAGCAGGAGCTGATCTTTCCTTCCTCTCTACAACCTGTGCTCCTTCCCTGCTGCCCTTTGTACAACAAGAGGGACAGCATGTAGTGCTGCTGTTGTTTTTAAAGCCAAAATGCCAGAAACACCATTAATCTCACCTTTTTCCAAAAGCCATCCAGAAGATAATGGAATTCTTCAGCCAGTGAAGGATGTGATTCATTGCCTCACACTACTTGCTACATTCACAGAATCATAGAATATTCTGAGTTGGAAGAGACCCACAAGGATCATCAAGTCCAACTCCTTGGCCCTGCACAGGACAGCCCAAGAATCACACCATGTGCCTGAGAGCATTGTTGGAATGGTTCTTGAACTCTGTCAGGCTTCCTGCTTTGACCACTTCCCTGGGGAGCCTGTTCCAGTGCTCAGCTGCCCTCTTGGTGAAGAACCTTTTCTTAATATCTGATCTAAACCTCCCCTGACCCAGCTTCAGGCCATTCCCTTAGGTCCTATTTCTGGTGACCAGATTCGATCTAAGCTGCCTGGTTTCTATTGGCTTACTGCTCTGAAGAAGTGACTGTTAATACTTTTTATCCCTAGAAGGGTAACTTAGATGAAGAAGCTGAAAGGTACCCAGGAACACAGCTGTGATTCTCACTGTAAATACCTCACAAAAAATTTGGGTGTCTTTCTGTAACACACACATCCAGCTTCATGCACAAAGAGTGCCTGGTGTGTAGTTGGGATACTGAGCACTTCATAGGCCAATAATGAAAACCAGTCAGCACCTACTGTGCAAGGCCGGGGCTGTACTCCAGGATGGAAACTGTCAGGTTGGTAAGAGGGCAGATGAACAACAGGAGACAGACTCTGGAAGAGGGGTTGGTGTTGAAGAGAGAAGAATTGATGGTCAGCCAGAGATACACAGACAATACTCCAAGGGAAATTTGGCAAGATGGAGTGGACAACCCAGCTCTGGTGAAATGCTAAATCTGCACTGAATTAAAAAGCAGAATGAAATAGAATAGGTGTGTGAAGCCTGAGAAAAACTCAAGAGCATTCGATATTGTTATGCTTTGATAAGAACCGAATGACTTCCTTGTAAAGCGAGGAAGGTCATTGGATAACACAATTAAATGTGTATGACAAAAACAATGTGCCATATGTTAGAAGTAATAATTTAAGCTATTCATAATCTTTATTGAAGAAAATTAACTAACCGCTCAAGACAAAGACCTGTTCATTACTGTAGGCAGCTCAATAAAAACACTCTGTGCCTCATGAAGTGGGATGAGCAAACAAAATATTAGGATATCAAAATAAGAAAAAATGATACTGAAAATATAGCGCCAATAATACAAGTCTCCTCCAGAAAAAGCTGTTAGTTCTAGTCACTGGATCTGAAGAGAAGAATTAAATTAAATTAAGAGAGGTCCACAGGTGGTGATGATAGCTCTTGGACAGTCGGTCTTCCATTTCAAGAGAAATGAAAGCATGGAATTACTTAATTGTTTATGACACATGTAGTGATTAGTGGGAAAGAGGTCATATATTCTCACAGAAGCAGAGAGTCCTGTCCCTGCAAAGTCAACTGACCTTATTCAGGTCTCCAGAGAAATATAGGACATCCAGCTGACGTGACAAGATGTGCTGACTGTCATATTGTAACTGATAATTGGTTCTGTTCTGCTTCTGTCAAGGATATGATCCCTAGGCAGATGGGGGCTGGATCCTTCTCTGCCTCTTCCATTGACCAGTGCCCTGTCCTTGAGGAGGACAGCACTGGTGCTGACATGGGGACCCATGCATACATTGTGTCCTTTCTCAGTGAGAGAGAAGCAGGATCTCCAACAGAAACTTGCAGAAACTGGGAGAGCAAGGAACTCATGTGGACTGTGTTGGAAATACCCTCACTTGCCGCTCAGAGGAAGGTGCTTGGTGCTTCCCTTGTCTCATTCTATGCTGTGAGTGCTGAGTCTGCTTGAAAACTGGTGAAGCCTAGAGTTTCCTAAGACAAGAACCAGTTTTAGTGATTGTAACTGGGCTTGATGGGTCAACTTATGTGGTGTTCTCACCAGCAACTAAGTGACCCTACTCTGCTGCTTAAAAACTGCAGCAGCTTTGATGCTTTCTTGACAATGAAAGGTGATAAAACTAACAAATTAATAGCTACTACTACAGCAGTAGAAACAAGTAACTTAAACCAAAAATGTCAAAGGCAAGCATTTCTATATGGGACTTGATATAAATGGGATTAATCTGATTTAGGATCAGATTTACTACAGTACCATATTTACAAGGATGTCCAGAGAGTAATCAAAAGCCCAGGCTTAGTGGATTTCATAGCAGAGGCTGCACAAGTCAGGTCCAGCTGTGATGCTTCAGAAAAACCCATTTGGTGTTTACTGCTGGTTGCAGATACCTCAATTCCATTGCAAACCTGAGTCTGAAATGCTTCTGAAAGCCTTGTCTGATGAGTCACGGAGATTCCCAAAGGAATCAAGAAATGATCTTGCAACATTTTGGCATTGCATGGTTGCTTTTCCAGACGGATCTAACCATCAGTTAGGAGGTTGTAGGACACAGTAAGGATGGGACCAGGATATTTTGTTTCCCCAAGGTCCTCCACAACTCCTGCTGGCCCTGTGCACACCTACAGTTCTAAATGCACTTGTCCATAGAACACCAGTCCTGAGCCTGTAGTGTGTAATGCTTACCTGATAGTAAACAGCACTTCACATAGGTGTGCCACGGTAAAGAAAAATCATTTTGCCCAGTGTGACCAAAGATTTACATAGGGAAACATGTGAAATCTTGTCAAATGAAATTCAGTACAAACATAGTTTTTAAAGTCAAACTCAAAACTGTGACCTTCAAGTGACAATTCTTTTTTTAACTGTAATTACTTTTTTTAGTGGAAAAAAGGGAAAACAATTCATTTTGAGTCTGTCAAAATGCTGGTTTGGACAGTGATGTGCCCATTAACTGCAATTAGTGAATTTGACTAGCTCTAGAGTAGAAAAGAGGTTACAAAATACTTTTTTACCTCTAACATTTTCCCTTTTTCTGTTTTAAACTAAGATCCAGCTGTATGATGGTACCCCAACATATCTGTATGGCCCAAAGCATGATAGTGTAGTATTAGTTCCCTAGAGTCCAAAAAAATCCTTCCTACAAGCAACTTCAGGAATTTGGGCATCTGGAGTAGCCTCAATCCCAGTTCAGTGCCATCCCAACAGACTTAATCTGATCTACTGACTGCAATAGGTTTCTTCTGGGGAGAAACGGCTGAAGTGACAGCACCTCTCCCCTCCTTAAATTCTTCTGAGGATTAATTTTTTTCCCTAGGAATCAGGGCAAAAACTGTGTTAGCAAAATGAAAAAGAGTGTCTGTGGAAAACCCCTAGATGCAGGAGATAATACTATATAAAATCAAGGAGGCTTCTGAATATTCTCTGCTACGGTGTTGTACAAGCATAGGACAGTAATGATGGAGGCCTCTGAACTCCACAGAATGGAAAAAAAAATCCATGGACAAGCTAGAGGTAAGGATTGACTGACTGTACCATATGCATGATAAACCCATTATCAGTTCAGAATTTTGCCTGTGCTCATTAAAATAAAAGCTCATTAATTAGAGAGTAATGATTTGTTGCCATCCTCATCATACAAATAGAGCTCAAATAGCAGCATTTATTATGGTGAGCTCTAAAAGCACTAATCCAATGCAGAACATCCAAATAAGACTGAAAAATACAGGTGGTGTATTGACAGAAAGCAGAACATAAAAAATCCTGGAGAACAAAGAAGAAAAAAAATCACCAGGCAATGTATAAGAAGTTCCTTGAACATATTAAAATTGAAAGGTGTCATGTATGCCAGATCCTCATGACATTAAGTAAGCTGTAAGAGACAGCTAAAGAGGATGGAATGCTAAAGACAGAGCTGAAGAGGAGCAGGAAAGCTAAATGAATGACGCGTTAGTACCCTTGCCATCAGAAAAAATCACAGACATTCTTATCTCAAGGGCACTTGTTTTGGAGCCATAATGTGACATTAACTGAGGTAGAAAGTCCTTAAAGAGAGATTAGAGGGCAGCCTGAGCAATTTAAATTGGATTTAAAAGGCTGACAGAACCAGACAGTTCATCACAGCAGTCCATGAGCAATAAAGACAGCACTAATATAGCAGGTTTATGATGTACACATAAAAATGCCACTGGCTTTGAATGAAAAAGTCAATATGCTATCTAATCTTATTCCACAGCAACCCCAATCCACCTTTCTGCTGTAATGCATTCTCAACACTGTGTCCAAAGTTCTGCTCCGTGTCAGCCTCTGGTGGGCTGCAACAGCTGCCAAGAAAAGACAACACTGTAAAAGGCAGAGGGAGGTCCCCTGAGGCCAAAGGCTGCTTAGCCTGACATGAATCACAGGAAAAACAATGGAAAATAAGAGTTTAGGGCTGAGGAGCAATGAATACAAAACTGTGAGACTAAAACATAATTGCTGCCACGTAGTAACAGTTGAGGAATACAGATCTCCTTAAATTCAAGTTGGGTTGACAGACAGAAGTGAAATAACTGAGCTTTATACTTCACATAACATGGATCAAGAATTGCCCAACAGATATCAACAGAGGCAGATCATCAGTTCATGGGGAATTCCTCCAGCCTTAGTACTCAGTACCCACTGTTTCCCAATATGTTCATCAGTACCCTGGCAGCAGCTACAAAAGCACTGCTGGCAAAATTTGCCGAAAATTCATGGATTAAGGGAATGGTAAATAATATTTAAGAAAAAGCATTTCCCCTCAGATTGCTTTCAAACATCTGTATTTAATACAGTGAAATTCAGGCTTGTGTGTCAAAGCATAAGGAATTCATGCCAGGCACAGAAAGGGTACCACCTGCTGCAAAGTATTACTGGCAACTAAATGTGACCTTTCCATTGCACGTGGTGGCACGGAAAGCTCAGGTACCTTGTGGTCCTACAAATGAGGAAGTAATAGGAGTATGCAAATGTGGGATTTTTTTCACTGTCTGGCTGTGCTGAGTCTGCTGAAAGAATACTGAATACATGCTAAAAAGAGGGATGAGTGAATGGATAAGGTATAGAAGTAAAGCAGAAAACATACTTTATGACCAAAAGACCACTCTGTTTAAATTAGCACAGTAAGACTGAGGAATAATTTGATCAATGTGCATAAATATTATATGGAGAAAAACGATGCATACTTCATCTGAACTTTTAAATCTAATAAAGCAAGCCCAAGTAAGGACCAATGAAACTAAAGGTCAGTAAATCCCAACTGGAAATCAGACATGATCTGTGACAAGAGATGTGGCCTGCCATGGATCATACTAATTAAAAAAAAGGTCTACCAGACAGCATGTCTTTGGGGAAAATAAATCTTGCTAAACACAAGTTTGGCTGTCAAGTCCTTCAGAAGTGAAATACCTAGGTTTTACATCTGATGTGAAGCAGCCTTTAGCTGGATCAAGATTACCTACTTTCCTGAATGTGGCATAAATTTACATAATTAATTATACAAAGGATTTCAAGCTGCATGATCATTTGGAAAGTGACTCCATTTGAACATGTTTTAGGTTTCTGCTGAGGCTTTGTGGGGAGAGATGGTCTCTGGACAGAAAAAGGCAATTGTACAGGTACAAGGAACCTAATTGTCAGTGCTGCTAGATGGTATCCTGTGCCATGTGCTCCTGTCTTTACCTACAGCCATGAAATGAAAAGAAAATCAGAGCCACTTAGTCTAGACTTAGTGCCATAATTGCTTTGGTTTTCACTTGCAGCAAATATAATATGGAGAAATCCACTGGATACAATAGCCCAGGTTGCTGTGTACTAAGGGTGAAGGATCTATTGGCAGGAGTCCTAACTGAGTAAATGATGCTCTAATGTTTTTGGGACATCACCATACTGCACAATAACTGTTACGGTGAAGTACAGCTAAGATAGGGCCTAACAGCTTAAGATAGAGCTCTTTTTATTAATTTAAGTTTAATATTAAATAATATGTTAAAAATTGTCCTATTATTAAAGCCACTAGTAGATCCAAAGGTTCAAGTGCTCCGTGTTTTCAAGTAGTATAATTCACATATGTTGTCTTGTGTAAACAAAGTCTGATTGAAATGTTTCTTTCTGGGAGGTGTTTAATGCCATCCCTACCCAGCTGTGCAGAGAACAATTGTGTAGATGTGTCCCTTTACAGCCCTTTGCTGTTGCTTTCTTCAAGCAGCCCTTTATGGATCAGTCTCTTCAAAGCCCCAGTGAGGTGTGAAACTGCATCCTGCACAGAGCACTGCTCATACTGCTTTGAAGAACTGTGCTGCTCTCTAGGCCAGGAGAAAGTCATAGCTTTCCACTGTAAATTCACTCCTATTTGGAGCTATAGGATGAATTCCTTCAATGCTTGGGTAATCTCTTTGTTAGAATGAGAACCAACAGATTCTGCACTCTAGGTGTCATTTCTTTTAACAAAACCGTGGTAGTTCATGAAACCTGAATTCAATGCTTATTTATAATCTATTCAATAAGTACTATCCTTGGGAAAAAAAAAAAGTCACAAAGTTTCCTACAGCCACAGTCAGTTAACTGAACTCATGCAAGTGTTTCAGACATTCAGAGTGGGCAAGCACAGTCATAGGTCCCATCAATGGTCAGCTAATGTTCCAGGGAATTCAGTTACTGTGTCTGGGCATGTGTTCCACTTGGCTACTGGCTTAAATCTGTTTTTTCCGTTTCTTCTACCAATGTAAGTCTTGGCCAACAAAGAAATCCCATGTCAAGATACTGTTTTTTTCAGTCTTTCATGTCATTCTTCCTACAGACACTGGTAAAAGTCCTTTCTTTCAGAGCAAAGTATTGCTTCTAGTCCAGTTGGAAGGTCACTCTTATAATTTCTGGGGCAAAAGGGTCACCATAAAAAGTAATTTGTTCTCATTCCTCTTAACTTCTGTGTGGAGCAACACCAGTCCTTCATAGTGCATGAAAGTTCACTTTGGGGATAAAACTCTGTGACTGGTTAGTAAAGCATTTGTGAAGATAGCTGACTACCCAGAAAGAAATGAAATAATAAACTATGCTATTATTATCATGCCTTTGAAGTTAGCTTCAACCCCACTTTGGGATAAATGGAAATTTTTTATATATCCACTTGTTTCCTCATCCCACTTTGTGAGTGCCTTTAGGAAGCTCTCAAGGTGCCCTTTGTCACCAGCTCCATTTGTGAGTAGCATCAGGAAAGGTCAGTCCTGGAAGAAATTTTAAATTATTTTATGGAACAAAGCCATGCTGTGTCTTTGTAACAGATCCTGGTGTCTGACGTCTTGGTAATTCAAGGGATAATTGTTATCTGAAGTTGCTACAGAGAGACATTATATGAGCATTTCATGGAGCCTTCCTTAAAATTCCCACTATAAGCTGAAAACTGACTTTTCTCCAACAGACAGAAGTACTTCATAAATTAACTTCATAATTATAAAAAAGTTCTTTTCCAATACAGCTTTTCTTGTAAAGCAATGCATAAATTACTACATTAAAAGTGACTTTTATGAAAAATTCAATGCGTTTGGGGGCAGACAAGAATACTGTACGCTTGGTCATCAGGCAGTGTGTACTACCCCACTTCTATACTTAGTAATAACCATAACTCCTTTGTTGTATTTGCTGCATGCAGTTCATTTATCCTTCTTCTAGCAGCCTTGTTGGGGAAATCGTTTCCCGGCACATTTTCTACTGATGAGTCCAGTTAAGTCTTTCTCCTTTTAGCTGTAGAGATATCTAAATAATACTCCATCTATTGTCTGCTTAGTTGATGCTCTCAACTGATGGCAAGTTGTGATCTTCAAACTGATGAATAAGCAATTGTCTGTTACTGGTCTGGTGGGGAAATAGCTGTGTTTGCTCTATTGACCCCCATTCTTCTGTGTGTGGCTCAAGTTGTGTCCCCCTCAATTCTGTCTCCCACAACAAAGGCACACCTCTTGCCTTCTGTTCACCACAAATGCACTTCTCCAGTGAGTTTGTAATGCAGAGTAGGCAAGGTTTTACAGTTGCCTGACATTCAACAGCTTCCTCTGTTTTCTTTGTGATTCTTCCCAAATGACTGATTTCCCCACTAGCCATAGCTAATAGCTGTTCTGATACTGTTTAACTCTGTATACCACAAAGCAGCTGGTTTTGAATTGTTAAGACAGGTCTCTAGTTTAATAGACACAAAAATGGATTAGATAAGCCATTAGGCTCAAAGGTCTATGTCATCTAAGGGATTACTTGCTTCTTTAAAGCCTTGCACAATCAATTTCCAGCCAGGCAGACATGCCTAAATGTAAAGCTGGAGAAGGCACCAATCCATTTTTATCTCTTCAAAATGTGCATCACCAGCACTGAGGAAGGAACTGTTGGCTGGGAGGTGCACGAGTGTAATAAAAGATTTGTAGGTGTTGCTAGGTGAAGCCAATTTGTATTTGTTTTTATTTCGTGGAACTGAGTCTGAGGTCAGTCAGATTTCCAGGCAGAGAATAATACACACAATGTCTCTAACCTGAGAATCATTAGCACAACACATTTTTCAGCCCTTGCACTGTGCTCTGCCTTGGTGCCTAGAAGAGCTCTTATTTTTCACTCATGCCAAAGGTTCAAAGCTTCCAGTGTAACAGCAACCTGCAAATTGTCTGGGAGTCAACCCAAAGATGCTCTGCTCAATGACCTGGTGACTGCACACCTTTGCCTTCTCAGATCCTTGGGAGCCTGTCTTCCCCATTTAATCACAAGGCTTTTACTGCAAGACACAAAGGGAGGCCCAGCAGCTGCTCATCAAGAATCCAAATGAATGGGCAGAAACTGAGTGACCTCAGTCCGAAGAAAAGGCAGGTCTTTCATCTTCTCACACAGAAATAATATGAAGTAGGAAATATTTGCTCTGAAGGACAGATTAGGATTCCCTATTCGTTTTCTCCCTATTTTTTTGCAGGACCACACAGTGTTTGTAGTGAGAGAGAGACACCAGAGAGGCTCCTGTAAATGCTCAGAGGGAAACTGAAAAAAGAACAGATGGACTTTTTCCTCGAAGTGACCACAGAAATAGCCTCATGAGCCATTTGACTAAGAAAATAAGAAACTTCAGGAATCTTATCAGGGAAGGTATTAAGAAAAAAGGGCTTCAAAACCAGACTGTTAAAACAATTATAGAGAAACAGGCCAAAAATGCAGGGAATTTTGACAAAGAGGCAGCATCAGTACAGCAGTTCTAAGCCTGTATCCCACCTCTTGCCATAACTTCCCATTTCCATTCTGTAGCTAATGGGAGAGCCTGTGTTTGGGGTAGGCAAGTTCACGAACCAGAGCAACACAGTAGATATGATCTCCTGAACAGTCACAACTCCCCAGCAGAAGAGAGTGGTCTTCTGACAGCCAAAGATATTTGAAACCTTTAGGAGGATTTTTTCTGTTGTACTATTTGCACCCAGGCACTTTAATTCTTAGTGCTTTTTGTAAAATTTTGCCTTGCCCCAAAGTGACAGAATTTATATATTTTGTTCAGGATTGCCCTGCACCTTTTTGTTACCTGAACAAAACAGTCTGAAAAGAAGTAATTGATCTGATCTTGTTCAATATTGTGCAGGACACAACAATGGCACATGCAGACAATACTGTCTGCCCTTTGCAGGCATCTTGCAAAGGTGTGTACCTTGATTATCTTCTGCCTTGCAGCAGCGTACATTCTTAAAACAAGACAGCTCAGATCTCTCAAAATAAGGGCAGCACAGGCATCATAATAAAATCTGCAGTTTTCTGCAGAGTTCTGAAGTGCCAGCTGCCCCATTTTCAGATATAGGATTCTGAATTCCCTGGCCAGCTCTGTGTGTGGAATGAGTGGCACAGGTTCCTCTGGGCACAGCTTGGAAGATGTCCTTCCTGCTCACCAGCTCTGCCTGTGCTTGCATTTCTGCACATGCTGGGCAGCCAGACAGCTTGGGCTGGCAGTCCCATCTCCACTGGGAATGCCCATAGCCAGCTTCAGAGGCACTGGTAAAACAAAAGGAGGCAAGACTGGGTTTATGGACAGGATCTGTCACAGATCACTGACTCAGGTGGAGAAAATGAGCAAATGGTTTCTTAAACAAGTAGCTATAAATAAGTAAACATGGAATGTTGGTACTATTTGGTATTTCACCTTAGGAGACAAAAATCCTATGCTCCCCACACTCCCACACACCTACAGCCTTCTTAAACTAGAGATGGAAAATTCTTAATAGGAGAACTTCACTCAGTTTAACCAACTCACATTAATTTGTGCTAGGCTGTCCATTTCAAATGAACTGATCACAGAAGTAAAAATCCTGGGTTTATATATGGACCTGCACAAGCACCCTCCACAAATGATACAGAACAAATCCCCCAGAAGATTTGTGTTATAAGGACATAAAATTATCAATTAGCTAAGAACAATAAAACCTCATGTGTGTTAATAGGATAATGTCATTGAAAGGCAACAAAATTAAATGGTACACAATTAAATTGTGGAATGCATCATTTTTGCTCCCCAGGCACCGACCTTGCTGGCAAGGGCTGCTCCAGATAGGAGCTCAGGCTAATGGAGTCACAGGTTCAGCAGGTTCACCTTATCTGTACCACACAGCAGCTGGCCAGTAATTGCATACACCGTGAGCAGCTGCCCTCCAGTCACAGGTATGGGGGCCTCCTAACACTGTCCTTGCTCTCTTGGGTCACTTCCCATCAAGAAAACCCTGACCTGACTGTGAGAAAGGGAGCAGGCATTGAACACTGGCAGAAGTACCACTACAAATGAGATTGACTTTACTAGGAAGATTTTCTTCTCTGTGGTTGTCAGAAAACCACTCTGGAAATGCTGGAGGGTGCATGTTTGTGGGGTGAACTCATTACTCCCAGGGCTGAGGAAAGTTTCCTGAAGGTAATGAGCTGCAATGCCTGGTATGAAGTACGTGTGCACGCAAGTTTGGCATTTACCTGCTATTCATGTGTTTGATTTTGAAACAAAGTGAAAAAAATGCACAAGTAGGCTTGAAAGCCACCATATGATGGTGGTTGTTGTAAGTATAGCCTGTTCCTTTGCAGCACTCCCTGTTCCTGCCCAGTGGGTTTATTCTCTACATACTCCTTCTTGATGCTGATTCCCTCCTCTCAGGCAGGTATGTGTATCCAATGCCTAGATCAGCAGGATGCTTTACATCTTGATGTGTATATCCTTCAGCACCCGACAAGCAACACAGAAATGAGAGGTCATTCTTCCCAACCATGGAATCTTCAACAAACACATTATTTTACTTAGCAATGGCATAAATATCCAGCTTTACATTCCAAGCTGACAAGGCATAAAGGAATGAATTAAAGTACATTTACTCTGGATCATTTTTACTGACAATAGTGAAAGCTGAATCTGTCTGAGACTTGCCCATTTCTGCCAGTATTTTCCTGAAAAGCTTTGAAAGACAGAAACTTTGGAGACAGCAATTGCAGGATTCTTCTAAATCAGGATTCCTCTAAACCTTGCACTCATCAGCTCCGAGTAAAGTGGTTTTGATAAACCTATTCAGGCACCTAGAGCAGTGCAAGTTTCCCATAAATGCCAAGACAAAGCCTTTTACTTCCATCTGACCGATGTTTTTGAGTTAACTGAGACTAGACAGGAACCAAACTGCTGTTCCCATGTCTGAATGTGACCTGACATCTGCTGTTTGGGGCAAGGACAGCCTTGGTTTTGGTTAGACTGTCCCAAAGGGAGGAAAACACCCGTGCAAATACGGAGGTGATCCTCCATTTATTAATCTGTGTTGTTCTGATTTCAGGCATGTTTGGGCTCAAGTGTTTTGTGACAACCAGAATGAGGCAGAGAGAATTTGCTATATATTTGACATATCATCATTTGATAGTCCGTACTAATTGTGTTAAGAATGCAGTAGATATTAAAACCACAAAGTGAACACCACATTGGATAGTATGATCAAACATATAGTAAGGTAGAGAGTATAAAGGATCAGAAAACAAAATGCCAGAATGTGATCCATGTGCCAGTGGGCAGAATGCATTGAATGAATGGATGAAGTGGACTAAGTCATTAATATAATTTCATCAGTTCACAAATACCACTGCCAAAACAAAGCAGCTGTCTATTTTCTGCCCAACAGCCATACATTATTTTCCTTCATTACTTAATCTTCTTTAGTTTGATCCTATATAAGCTTAAAACTATGAGCAAAAAATACAGCCAGTATGGAAAATTGCTGTGGGATTGCAAAAGATACAAAGCTTGCCAAAGAAAATGAACTCTAAAAACTGTTTTCCTTGTTTATGTGTTCTCCCCAGGCCCTCTTGTTTATGTAAGGCTCAATATATGATCAAGTTACCTTGCGTCAGCCAGGCTGTGGTAATTGTCTGTGTGTGCACTTTTGGCCCACAGCAAATGCAAGAAAATTTAACCTGGTTTAAGCCTTCACTGCAGGCCTAGCCCAACTTACCTTACATTCCCTGCGAGGTGGGAGCATGCACCTACCTCAGACACAGTCACACACTGCATCCCAGGAGTCTTATGCTGTGTCTCTGACCCAGGATTAGGAAAGGCACCCTAAAGGGCATTTGGGACAGCTTGTCTGTCCTTCTGCAGGTGTATTGCACAGGCACAGGAATTAGGCTTACCTGCCATGCCTCCACCTTCTTTATGTCTGCACAGGACCCGTTGGTGAAGAGTCCCTTCCCAGGGGTACAGGTATAAATATCCTGCAAGGCATGGGCGATGGAATACACTGCCAAGTACACATTATAGGATATCCTCAAGTGTGTGTAGTCCATGTATGGTGTCTCCACGCTAGTGATGTTCTCATCCCCTGTGCACGGAGGTCGGAAGGCAGACGTTCCATTTCCAGCTCCCAGCCCCTCTTCGTGGCCCTTGTGGAAGGAAGTTGAAGCAGGAGAAGTTTTGGATCCATCAGGGAGATAGCAGTTAAACGTCTCCTCCCAAAACTCCTTGGCAAAGCCATTGTTGGTGGACTTCTTGGGATGCACCTTCTGCAGGAACTCACGAAAGCCTGGGATCTGTCCTGCCTTCAGTGCAAACCCAATGGTGCTGCCGATGACACGGAAGAACTCTGGCATGGCTATTAGGGAAGAGCTGGCCCAGGCCTCGCTTGCCAGCCAGATCTTGCCAGTGATGTTTCTCCTGACAATCTCTCTGATGAGAGGCTCCAGATCTGGGCCACTGGAAAAAACAACAATCACTCTTGCTGTGGAGTTCTGGATGACCTCTACCACCTGCTGGATCTCCTCTTCATCTGAGTACTGGGAGATGAGCTCGCTAAAATCAATGCAGATATCTCTCTCCTCTGCCTCTTCCCGAAATTTTTCAATCCCTGGCCGGCCATAGTCATCATCAGCTGCGATTGTTCCCACCCAGTTCCAGCGAAAGTACTCGATGATGTCTGCCATGGCTGTGGCCTGATGCTCATCGTTGGGGATTGTGCGCAGGAAGGACTTGAACTGGTTCTTATTGCTCAGGAGACGACTGGATGAGGCATAGCTGACCTGTCAGAGCACAGCAAACAAGCAAAACACACCGTAAAGTGAAATGCCTGAAATAAACTGCCTCCATTTACCTAGCATCACTGTCAGCCTGGGAACCACATTTTCTTAGCCTGTGTTTGCAGGTGATCCGCTCTGAGGGCCTGCACGCTCTTCTAGCTGTGACTGTCCTACAGAGGCACTCATACAGGAGCAGCTGCTCAGACCTGAGAGCCTGGAACCAGCTTGTGCTCACCTGCAAGGTCAAGGATCTGAGGAAGAGAGAACTAGAGACACTAGACTGGAGGAATGGCCAAGATTTCTGTCCAATCCAGAAATAAAAAATATGTGCCATCTAGACAAATGAGGGCAATGCACTAAATTAAGACAAAACACAGGCTTTCTCTGTCCTGAACCAGACATGAGACAGCAGGATGGTACTGCCATTCCAAAGCTACTCTTTCTCCTTGCCTTTGACATCCATCCCCATCTTTAAACAGGCTCCATCAGACACCATGTACCTTTTATATACAATTCCTGTCGGTTGACATAAGAAGAATGTGATGTATACCAGCCTCCTTGATCTTGCAGAGTGTTATGGTAATGCTACTTTAGCAGTGTTTCCTGATTGCTGGCCAGAATCAGCAAAGAAGCCAGTGGGCAGTCCATGCTTCACAAGCCACCATTAAAACTGGATTTTATTTCCTTTTCTAAAACTATCAAGAAATATTTTATTTTCCTAATCAGAGCAAGTGCCACATGCTCTTAAGATATAATTTGAACTATTTACAAGTAGGAAGAAAACCATAAACCCCAGATAATAACAGTTTAAAGATCTGAAGAACTTCTAAAACACAATTTGAGATTGGTATCTGAATTCTTTAGAACTGACTCTCATTTGAAAAAGTCTTCTATAAACAGTTAATTTTGTTCAAAGTAGAAATTTATAGAAAATCTTATCTTCTCCTTAGACTCTGTTATTTAATGTTTCTGCAAGAAGAAAGAAAAGGAGGTCTCATAGTGCAGTTTCAAGGGCCACAGGAGCCTCCTTTCACAGAGCTGTACTCTCCCCTGGACAGGTTCTTGCCTAGTGCTACTCTCACCCCCATCAACCTTTTTCCAGGAGGTACAGGCAATGTGTCCCACTGCCACATGTGCTGTAAGGGGACATTGAGGTGAGGTACTGAGAAACAGAACAGAAGTCGTAACATTTTCAGTGTCTGCGTCAACAGGATGAGTAATGAGCCGTACATTAATTGTAAAATACACCTCCAACTCCTACTGAAATGCAGGGCCTAATTAACCTGGATTTGCTAATGGCCTTGCTGTAAATGGCTGTGACAATTCTACCCAACATCTGCCATCTAAAAGCCTGCTTTCAGTTGTCATGCTTCCACCACCTGGCTGAGACTTCGTTCCAGAACTGAACCTCCTGACATCTACCCTTTTCTGCAGCCTCTAGATAAGGCTACTGCCTCATAGGACAAATGTCATTCTCTGTTTAAAGAGAAAGTCTGAGAACTGCAAACATCTCTTACGTTCAGTTGAACTCACCAACCCTTCTCAGCTGCCCTTGTTCACCTGGTAATGTGATGTGTAAATCAACAATGCCCCATAAGATGTCATCAGGGTGTTTATTACATGCCAACTTCCAATGCCACTCTGGGCAATACCTAGATAGCACAGCTTAAACCATTCTGGCCCTGCTCAGAGACCAAATGTCCAGTTTTTCAGACTCCTGCAAAGGAGTCAGACTGACAAGACTCAACAGACAAGATATATTACTGTGCACAGGGCAATCAAGAATCCTTCCTTCTTCATTCATGGTGCAGATGGGAATTGGAGCCCTGGCTGAAGCAAAGATATATTTCTCAGGACAGACTGAGAGCACATTCTGACACAATCTTGTTACAAGGGCTCTTGTGAGCTCTGGCACCTCTATTAATTTTGGAAGAGGGATTGGAAGTGTTAGGCTATACAAGGTAACACTTAAATGGATAAGGCCAAGCACTTTTTTCAAAGCTGACTTCAGTGTAGAACTCTAAAATCAAGAGCAACAACATTAAGCCAGCCTTGTACTTTGCTTAAGGTCTTGGCAGATCAACAAGCCTCTTAAACAAAAGGATGGGACCACAAGTGCTGGCACTGGCTCCAGCAGAGTCAGAATGCAGCCTGAAGGATGCTGCAACACAGGAACTGGCACAACCACATCACCACACAGGTGACTTCTGCAAAGTGCTAGCAAGACACATTTCTATTATAACAATGACACCCACCCCCCTTTTTATTGTTTTTCTCTTTAAAGTTCTATTTGAAATGGCAAAGATTAAGCAATCTTTGCTTAATCTCTGCAGAGTAGAGAAGCAGGCCCCTTCTGTAACCTAAACAAATGAGGTGGAAGCATACCTGAGGTATGTAAAAGAGTCCCAGCAGATTGGCCACAGCAGTGGAGATGCCAGAGCCAGTTGCTCCCACGACTGCAATGGTGGAAGGGATATGTTCTGAGCAGTTACAGAATTCGTCCAGGTTCAAGGAGTCTATCTTGTTCTGGGCCACAAAACTCAGTGTGGCCTCCAGGGCTTTCGAGACTGTATTGCAAGTGTCAAATATCCTGTATCCCAGGGTCATGTTGGGAAGCAGAGTTGGGCTACTGTTTATTTCTTCTATGGCAAAGATCATAGCCTGGAGCCAGCGGAAGCCTCGGAAATTATACCTGGGGGGCAAAAATAAAAACAAAATAGAGTGAGAAGGAGGAAAACGGAGCAGAGGAGACCAGGAATGAGGCAAAGACAGAGTGAAAAATTCCAGATACAAAAAGCAAAATCAACTTACACTATTTCTTGCATCCTACTAAATTTGGAAAGTTTTGCTTTTGTCTCTACTGGTTACAGAGGAGGTGTGTTTATGCTACAAGGTTTAGTTTTGGCTCTCAGCTTTTCAGTTTGGGCGCTCACTCCATAGGTGAACTTTTCTAAGTCCCCTAAAACCTGGGAAAGTTGAAAGACATGTCTGGAGTGATGACTCTGGCCTGTCCCTTGTGCTCAGGACCCTAAACCTGATCTCATAATCCCTGAGGAAATGGATGTTGTGATCCTCTGACTGAAAGCTACACCTACCAGGTTTGCTTCCAGGCTCCTCTGACATGTTTCTGAATGCAGATGGCAGTGTCTGCTAAGCCTGTGCTGATGCTGCCTGGGACTTAGGCTAGGGGATACTCCCGGCATGTGTCAGCTCCCCCTGGCTCAGGGCAAGCAGAGCAGGCTGATCCTCGGCATGCTTCTGGATGCAGAGGTGCCTGGGAGCTCTGCTTACGGAAATTTGGCCTCACATGACACCCTTCACTTTGGGAGAGAGAGAGCACAGCCAGGCTGCTCATACCAGAGAACAAAGACATGCTGTAAATATAAGTCCTAGTGCAAACTGATAACTTGTTATTTAGATACTTCAGTGCCTTCACTGAAGGAGTAACTTTTCTTATTATTATGCTTCTCTCACACAATGTGCTTTAGACATGAACTCAGAAGATGCCATCAGAGCTGGCCTGTGAAACTGAAATTGTTTTTTGAAGCCTCCTCTCTTAGCTCTAAGATGGAGAAGCTGAGTTTTCTGGTTATCTTGCACCTGTGCAGGGAGCTAAGGCAGAGCTGCAGATTGGTGGCCACTGTCCTGCAGGAGCTGGGAGTCCCTGTTTATGGCATCAGTAGCCTGGCAGTGGAAGAAGCTGAAGCAGGATGATTGCTTATCCAAACAGGAGAGAAATTTCTTCGTGGAAAGCAGCAGCAAGAAAGTACCTTTGATACACATTATTCTGAAATTTTGCTGTTTTCTCCTATAAAGTTGCCCTGGTAACCAGTTGTGTGCCTGTGAGGCTGCTGTGTTTTAGGGCAATGCAGCTGGAATGGCAGAATCTGTCATCAGCTGACACCTGCCCTTCCTTAGAACGCACTATGGGTCAGGATACCATTTAGTTTGCAGTTTTGTGCTGAGTTGCAGGTGAAAACAGGAAAGTGTCAACGCTGTTATACTTGAGATACACCAGGAAAAGTGATGGGCCCCAAAACTGGGAAAGCCTGGGGAAATAGCCTGCCCAAGAACAGATTCTATGTGAAATGGTAAATTGTAGGTTTCACATGAGTTACATTTTGAAATGCTTAGAGAAATGTTTCCATTACTAAGGTGAAGATTTCTAAAGACAAGCTTAATGAAATCACAAGCTTTCAATCTCTGATATATGTGACCTAAACATTTTAAATTGTTGGATTAAATTAATTGCTTCCAAAGTTAATGTTAGCTATGTCTGACTTTTTCAAAGCTGAATGAACAAAGCCACATTACTTCCATTCCAGGAGTTTTATCTGATTCATCTGGGGTCAGAATTTCTAAAGATATCACATCTAAGTTTTATCTGTAAGTCTTAAAAACTTCATTTATTCAAGTTGACTTCACCTCTCCAGACATCTTTGGCCAAATTCCAAATGATGTTCAGCTCTGAGGTTATACCTCAAAGCCCAGACAGCACAATTTCAGTACAGATCTCTTCAGGTCAAAGAGTTTGAGTCCTTAGTTATAACTTATTACCAAAGGGACAGTTAGCTTTATTAAGATTAGTCTTTAGATCCATGGGAGTGTGGGTTACTGATAGAAGTAATTTAGTAATTTAGAATATTTTTTGCTCTAGTTCCAAACCATTAAGGAATGAGATGCAACAAGAGAGCTCTGAAATAAAAGGGCAAGGCTCAGAGGGGTTGAGTCAGTGAGTGCTGTGTACAGGAAAAGATGTGCTGGGCACACCATGTTGCCTCACGTGGTCAGTAACGCACACTGGGATAAATGGAAACAAGGAAGGGTTTTGTGACACTTCTTTTTAAAAAGCTGCACGAGTTTATAGGTATTTTTTATATAAATAGGATTTGAAGCAAGGAGCCATATTCAGGCTCCTCATGTAAAAGAGGAAATTCTGATCACATTTTCTGTATTTGAACAGAAGACTACTGAGAACCTGGGAAGTTCAAATATACCACTATACTACTGGGAAAAGCTTCACGCATTTGAGTATATGTAAAAGCAAATTTAGGCCTGCTCACTTTAAATTATACATGTGAAGTATGACACAAAATTATTTTGCCTGCTTGAAAGGAATTTGGCTTTATTTTTTAAAAATGCCACAAGGTGGTATCTTCAGATGGTATCTTTGAAAGCAGTGAACTGGATCATCTTACCCTTCTCTTCAAAGAAATATTTAGCATTTAATTCAGTAAATGAAGATTAAAGCCCATGATACACAGTTGCCTTTGTTTTCCTTTCTGACATATACTCCTGATTAGTATATATTTACAGTATAAGGCCTCTAGTTCAGGTACTTGCATTTGGAATAATTTTATTTTGGAGAGAAAGGAGAGTAGGGGCTGTTTTCTGGGAGCTAGACTCCAAAATATATTTGAAATGCTTTCAATAATTTATCTTAAATTAACCTAGGCAAGAGACCTGCAGTTCTCTTCACTCGCAGCTCAGCTGACAGCAGCATCAGCAGCTCAGGAGGAGGGGATCAGATGGGATGAAGACAGCACTCCTCAGTCTGTCTTCTCTAACACCTGATAGAGCTTCAGACAAGCTGTCATTTTGTCATCTGAGACAATCTTGTATCGGTTCCATATCACAGATATGGTCTGACAAAGGCAGTGCAGCCAAACTGCACCAAGTAAAGCAAGATCCTTCCAATTTCCATGAATGGATATTGTGGACAATTTCTCTCCCACTGTACTGTAAGATCCCAGCAAGAGGCTGCAGATAGGTTCCTCTTGGCTCGGTGTGTACATGAGGGATTGCTAAGAGCAGCCTTTGAACCTGGCAGTAGGTCCCACTGATGCAGCTGACCTCCTGTGCTATGCTGCTGCTGTGATTAATATGATCAATCACTGGAATGCTCTGTCAACCATGCAGAAATTTGACTGGTAATTTCCATGAAGAAACTGTACAGTATTTATTATCAGAAGCAAGCTTTCATTAAATTCCCAGAATATTTAAATAGCCACTGGTATTTTCTTGATGGAAAAGAGGCAGCCTCCAAAGCTCATTTTCTGACGTATTACTTTACAGGTATGTTCACATAGTCTTGCATTTTGTGAGATGTGGTGCTATGAAAAGTGGCCATTAAGGTATGAAAAGTGGCCATTAAGCTCTAAATGAGACTTTAATGTAAATAATTCAGAGCCCGCGGGTGTAGAGGGGAATTTTTATTTACACTCCTTCCTTAAAGGTTCCCTTTCTGATAGTTGTTCTCCCACCTCCCAGAGTATTCAACCCACTGATCTTTCTATTCTCACAAACTGGAAGAGAGAAATGGGAAACAATACCTCACTGTAACTGAGACCTCTGCAGAGGACAGCTGTGCAGCAGTCCAGTTTGCTAGAAACTAAACATGTCTCTCCATAGCTCCATCCCCTGTTTGTTTGTATGGTTTGGTTTTAACAGTTCTTACTGTCTGGATCCAGCAGGGAAATTGGTCCTGATCCTTGCTAGTCTCCCTAAAGAAATACTTCACAGCCTCATGTGTATTCATGACCTTCATTTATCACACTTGCAAGGTATTAAGCAATGGAAAATGAAGCAAAAAAAGGAGAAGGTGATGTGAAAGCTCTGAATAAAGCTTACCCTTACCCTCCCATATCTGTACTTATACTCAAATGGTAGCAAAGCCTGCATATACCTTACAATCACACCAGCACTCCTCTTTCTCTAGTGGTTGCATGCACATACTAATTTCTCTGTCCTCTCTAGATTTCCAGTACATTAATTGCATGTTATTGCTGCTCCTACCACTGTTATTTCTAAGCTATGCAAGGGGGAGACCTTCAGTCATTTGTTGGATTCCTGCAGTCATAGGTATAATGAGTTGCTTACCACTCTTACAATTGAGGACTGTGGGTGAGGGGAATTATGCGGAACAAAGAAAATCAAAAATTAAAAAATTACAATTCAGAAGGTGAATGGAAGAGAGAGAAAACGATATAATTACATCTTAGGGAAGAAATTCCAGATATCTTGTTATACATTCAGGTCTGCAATGGGATTAGCAAATACATCTGCAAGGGCTAGAATTAAAATTCTGTTCTCTCAGATGGACAGAGAAGCTCAGTGGGCTAAAGAGTTGTGGAGCCATGCTCTGTGAAGTCTTGCAGTATGATGTGGGGACAATGTCTCACCACAGTTTCACAGCTTGAAAGCTTTATGTCACAGTGTGGGACCTTGGCTAGACTGATGATGATCAGAATACAGGAAAACTGCTAATCTCCTTGAAATCAAGAAGGGGCAGAGAAATCAGGTTATGAAGAGGCCTTTGGGCATGCTGACAGGGAATGGAATGGGGGTCAGGGCTTGCTGTGCTCAGTCTCTGCCTCCACTGCACACATCAGATATGCATCAGCAAATGTTACAAGGAAAGCTGCTGCAGCAGCACCTGAGGCATACATAGACAGGAGGTGTATTTATATCAAATGCAGCATCCTTGATTGCTGAAACAACAAAGAGGAAACAAAACTGCTCTCGCTTTGTATATTCCTATCTGACATTTAGTGTGGCAAAATCATGGGTAGTGTGACATTTAGTGTGGCAAAATCATCCATTTTCACTTTGGACTCCACAGTTCAGTGTTTAGAGCACAATGATGCATTTTCAGTAGCAACAGCACAAAAAGAGTGGGGAACAGATTGTTACTGTTCCCTTTTCCTTTCTAACTGCGGAGTTATGTATACAGTTTCTAAATAATCATGTGCCAGGTATGCACAGTAGGTTCAGGCCAGTAGTTTGCTGAGCTGGAGAGAAAGGTGCTGAGTCACAAGAGCATGAAGAATATAAAAACTGAGAAAGTAGAGAGAAAATGGTCCTATCCATTTTGAGAAGCCTCAACTCTCCTATCCATTGGGAAGCTCAGTTTAGGAGCATAAGTATGGCACTGAACACAGCTAAATGTCCAAACTGCACTGATCAGGTTGAACAGTCCTCAAAATAGAGGAAAATCACATTATCTTGTTTGATTCTGAACTCTAAAAGAGATCACCGACAGGGTTTCAGTGGAACCCTTAGGTTTTGTCATGGAGCTTTTCATATGGTTTGAGGATTTGCTGCTGCAAGAGAGCCTGAGGAGAGAGAGAGGATGCTCATTATCCCAGAGTGACCTGGGTCTAGTTTTCTTATGTGATATGAGACACATTTTTCTATTTAGTAAAGAGATTAAAAACTCTATGCAGCCATTTGAAAAGGGGGCAGGTATAAAACTTACTAGCCTCAGCTTTGAAAAGATATACCAGTGCTGGAGAAGGCTCAGAGAAGGGCAACAAGGGCAGGTAAAGGTATGGGACAGATTTAGCACCTCTGGTTTGGCCATGTACAGTCACATTTGTGCTTCCCTATGGATTTCTTTCCAATTTGCTGATCTGTGGATTTCCCATCCTTTAGAAGTTTTTGACACTACAAGATCAGGGAGACTTACTTTGTAAAGAGACTAGAACCTATATTGTTTTTCTGCCCCCAAAAATATAAGTTTGATAATTCCAGACCTGTCAGTTGCCTGGAACTTAGGAAACTCACATGTGATAATGCAAGATTTTAGCAAAAAACTTGAAGAATGTAGTGGACTCCTAGAGTCAGCATGCAGAACCCTGCCAGCGGCTAATGCATGATCACAGGGTCCAAAACCAAAAATGACTACCATGGTTGTGTTGAGAGATTTCTGTGCAACTCCAGGAGGACTTTTCTCACTTCAATACTGTTTAAAGTAGAAAATCCTTTAAGGAAAAGTATCTGCTCTCAATTTGATGTGTACCAATACCAAGGAATACACACAAACATTCCCATGTATTTATTACCTCCATCATTAAAACCTGATGACCAATCTCAAAAAGTCTTCTCAATCCAACCTCTTTTGAATTAAACATTTTCTGCAAATGGATATTTTCTGGTAAAGATATGCACAATGAAGCAACTTCCAGTTATTTCTGGTCCAATCATCCCCTTGTTCCTTTTGTAGTTTCTATTACCTCTGCAGCTAGATCTGTGACCTTCATTCTTTCTCCAATTATATTATCAACTCAAAATGTATCCAAGTCCCTGAAGGATATGTGCCACAAATGCCTGCCACTACAGTCATCTTTTTTCTCTTTTGCACCTACTTGATGCGAGGGTAAAAAGAACAGGGATTTTATCCAGGCAAATTTCAGCTGGAGGATACCTTTTAGCAGATTGAGTGCCACCCAGAAGGATCTCCCATTGTGTCCTTAAAACAACTAGTCTGGCTATTCAGGATTTGCCTGTTGTTGGCAGTGCTACCTCATTAACATGCCTTTTGGCAAACACACACTTGTAGTACTTGTGGCAGAACATCTTCCAGCCATCTCTTCCAGTAATGTGACCATGTCAAGACAGCCACTGAGGCTGACCCAGAGTCGACAGAAATGAAAGCTGTTTAGTTTGCAAATATCTGCATTGTCCTGTCTGCCAGCTGGAGCAGAAGAGGAAAATAGAGCTGAAAACATCCATTGCTTTCCAGCATTCCACTTTTAAAATTATGCATTTGGCAAAGAAAAGAAAATGCTGAAAAGCTGGCAGAGATTCTTGCTCCACGAAATAGACATTACACATACATTTAGTTCATGACTTTCCTGTGCACACACAGAAGAAGCCAGAATAATCCCTGCTTATTGACACTTGTGTGTGCTCTCTATGACAGGTTCTGGGGGTGATCTCATAACCTAGATGGACGTGTCTTGCTCAGTGTCTCAGTGGGAAACCACACCTGAGATCTGTGAGTGCAACAGGAATGCTTTCTGACATCCTTCATTGCCATCTGAAATAAAATTGTGCTGGGTCCCCAGCCTAGGACGAGAGGTCCAAATAATTCCAGATACACAGCTCTTCACATATGATAACAGAACACATATGATAACAGAAGAAGTCCCATAACAATGAAGTGTTTTCTCATGCATTGTCATGACAGAAATCCACATGAATTTCTTATATTTTGTTTATATGATGTTGCAGTTGCCATCAGTTTCTGTCACACTTTCCACTTGTTCTGTGTATTATGTGTAGGCTTGTAATGTTAAAAATTCTCCACGTTTCATCATAAAAATGTGTACACTTTCATAATAAGAGAAATTGTTTTCATGTGCATTTCTCACTCCAAGGTTAACTCCCAAACACTTAAGACAAAACAGATGTGTTGTTTACACAAAAGAGAAGAACTCTGGGTTAGGAAAGCCTGGGCTCCTTTGGGACTTTGTAAAAGTCCTAAAGAGACACTTATGTATCATTCACTGGGATTTTTCAAAAGCCCTGAACTATCTTACTTTCACCTATTCACTTGTTTAGGCAACTTAACAGTTTGTAAAGTCTTAGAGGATGACAGGCAGAACTGGACAATAGATTGATTTCTAAACTATTTGGGTATGCATTACTTTAATTAAATGAATTAAAGGCACTATTGGTAATTTTCTGTCCTGCTAGGGAAGCTAATTTTCAGACACTATTCAAATGTTCCCCGTGAATGGCCAGATAGATAAGTATGTTAATGTTTTGGCAGCTACAGGTAGTACAAAGATTGCCCTCTTTTAGTGTCCAAATAGTGTTTATGTTTCTGTTTAACATACACACTTGTTTTTTCCATTATTTACATCATACCTTCCAATTGCAAGCATCAGATTACAGACCATATTTACACAATTTAAAGTCAAGAAATTTTGGTTTTCTCCACCAAAACTTTTTATTTTCCCTTTTACCAGCTTACCTTATACACTCCACTGATTCTGGCCTTGATTTTAGATCCTGGTCTTTAGCAGCCACTCCAAAATGAATGGGGAACAGTCCTCCAAGAATAATGTCTCCCTTCTTCTGTGCCCGTTGGTTTGGCCCATAGGCAGCAGTGCTCCAGGTAAACAGCAAAAGAATCAAGCAGCAGCTATATGAAGTCATTGTTCCTCTTTTCACCAGGGGGTTATGGGATGCAAAATTGGAAAAGATGATGTAAGAAAGCAGATGTCAAAGCTCTTCCTTTCCTTAATACAGCACAGAGAGGATTTGGGGCACATGTTGGCAGGGAGATAAGCAACAAGGTGGGAGCCACAGTGCTGGTGTTTCTCCCTCTGTCTTCTCCATTGCAAAAAACCAATTCTGCTGCCCTTCGTCCTTCATAACTGAAGCATTATGGAGAGCCCATCTCCGAGAACTGTAAGAGAAAGATTTGAAAAGTGATTCCACCTATACACCAGGACCCCACATTGCCATGATGGTTCTGCTTTGTCAAGCCAAGCCCTCAATACGCCCCTGAAACTGCCCCCACTCAAGAACCCACCTGGAACACATCACAACCTTGGCAAAGTCACCCAGGCACCCTGGTGACACAGCCACACCTCCTCAAACAATGTCAGATGCCTGATTCTCTGCCACATACTTAAGGTGTGTTGCTTAATCATCCTATGGTTCTATGTGACTCTGGTCATAGCATGCTGTAAAACCTGTGATCTGATCAGTGTCCATGAACAGAGCACACTGTGAGACCTGGGTGGGCAAGTGGGGAATAAGGAAGCATCAAATGCAGTAAGAATCAAACCTTTCTCTTAAGCAAATAACCATAATAATCTTTTGGTGTTGGTCCATAATCTCCTGTCCACTGATCATTCTTAACCCTCTATCTTTCAACTTATCCTTCGTAAAAAAAAAACAAGGTCACCACAAAGAGTTCTTTTGCATTGAAAGGGAGAATGAATTCCAGGGAAGCATTTGAAACCAAGATATTTCTCCATGACTCATGAAGGTTTGAAAGGTTTGACAATCATGCCATTGAAAGCTATAGCAGCCTTTGAAGCCTGTTTCCTGGGGATGAAAAATACTGCAGCTTCTCCACACTCAATACATTTTCCCTGCAGCATGTCTACAGGCCTCCCAAATGAAGAACTTAATTATGGCACGAGAAAATGGCTATGGCTACAGGAGAGGAGATAGCACAGAAAATTCACAATGAACAGCTCTTCAGCCTATTTGAAACAGGTCTAAAAGCGAGTAGTAAGAATCTGAAGTTAGTAAAATTTAGAGTAGAAGCTAGGCATACATTGCTAATCTTGAGGACAATTAATTTCTGAAGCAAGTCATCAAGAGTTTTTAAGTGCTGAGACCTTTTTATGAGGCTGACTTATGCAGCTATATGGATTTGATCTTCACCTAGGTCAAATAAAAAGCTACTGCAGGGAAAAACTGTGATCGTGAGGCTTCTTCTGGTAGCCAGTCTGGATGATCATGCATGCTGTAGTTCCACCAAGCATGTGGAACTATCTCATACATTGTCATTACAATGAAGGTTCGGATGCAGCAGTCAATGAGAGAGGAGAGACAAAGCCCCTGTTATTTTCACGCCTCTGTGATCACTGCATTTAGCTGGGCAGACACTGCAATCCTCTGTGGCGGGTCCACTCTAAACTATTCTTTGGCCCTGGCTTGAACAAGTGCATTTTTCTTGGCAAGGGTGATCAAATCTTTGGCTAGATATCAAGATATATCTACGTATTGGCATGTGGCCTTTTGACAGCTGGATGATAGAATTTTAACCAGAACCAGGATTAGGAGGGGATGGAGCAATACAACAAGTGAGTGTCATGATGTGTTTGGGTTTTAATCTTTTCTGGCAGATGGATGGTGGTTTTGGCTTCCTCAGTGCCCAACAGAATAAAGAACAAAACACTTTTCCATATTTCAGTTAGAGAAATGTCAGCTTCCTCCCATCACCTGTGGTTTCAGGAAAGATACAAACACTAGTGAGATGCTGATACAGCGTCCTGAGGTGAGGATCAGCACAAGCACAGGCAGGGCCAGCACTCAGAGGTGAGATGTTTGAGACTAGTAATTTCTGAAGAGACCCTGCAAAGACATGGGATGGTCTGACTAATGCTCTTTAGCTCAGCTCATCCCCTCCCCCAGCTCCTGGGGTGGCAGGGACCTGGGGTGCTGCATGCTCTGATAGTGTCAGGGAGGGTGTCCCTGGAGTCTGGGACTCAGCCAAGGTGGGATGGGGTCAGTGACTTCCCCATCTGCTGTGGGAAGACCACAGCCCGCTGATTTACTACTCAATTTTTCTGCTTTTACTTTAATAAGGCTTTCTTTTGCCTTTGGGGTTATTGGCTTCTGAAAAAGGAAACTGTTTCCATCAGCAGCAGACTGACAATATAATTTAGTTTGCTGGGTTGCTGTGGAGGGGTTTGGGCTGATGCTACTGAATATTTAGGAGCTCTTCACCACAAGACAGTACATGGCTGAAGTATGAAATGTAGAAAAAAAAAATTCACATTCTTATTTCTCTTTTCTCACAGCAAAGTCAAAACATCCAAACTAGTAAAATACAGTAAATTTTAAAACAGCATTTACAGCACTTAGTAGTCCAAGTTGTCATTCAAGAGCATGACAATGGAATAGACAATGAAAACAAAATTATTCATTCATGGTATAGGGCATTAGTTGGTATCCCCCTGAGTAATTTGGAACTAGCAGTTCTCAGGGACAGGACACAGAACTGAAGTAACATCAGAGGTGATGTCTGGGAACAAGATGGGCTGTGTATATATAAAGCACACCCCTGAGGCAGAAAACTGAAGGATAAATCTCCAAAGATGCACTGGCTCAGAAAAGCAAACTTAGTGTATGCTCAACTCCTCATAAATCTCAGTGTCCAAATTTACAGCTCTCCATACCTAAATTTCAGCTATAGATGAAAAATCAAACTCATTTAATGGGAGACAGAGGACTCACAGCTGCTTTCAAGTGCCCTGCATACCTGAAGATGAAAATATTTCAAGACACCCATTTCCTGATGAACAGTTGTGATCTTGCTGCCAGTGCCCTAGGTAATATCCTCCAGTATCAATTTCTGTTGTGGAAAATTTTCCTTCAGTTCTCTTTTCTTTTATTAGATTAAGATTATGAGCCTCTTCCTTATTAAAGGAAGGCATTACACAGCCAATGATTGAATTACCTGTTGATGTATGCTTCCAGACATAAAACTTAGCATACTACAAGTGGAAATTGTACTACTAATAGAACAAATTACTGTGGTCCTGCAGTTTTCAGCTACTAAATAAAAAAAAAAGGAATGAATTAACAAGCAACTGAATTAAGATGGAATCCATTGCTACTTTTTTTTGCTTTGCAAATGTTTTTACACGTAGAATATTATTTAGTATTACCACATAAATTCTTTGATTATGAGCTCTTCAATGCAAAACACCTTTTCATGTACATATATTCAGACAATAAGATTCCATAATATTACTTTTGCAAAACCAATATTTTAAAAAAAATCAATTTTGTCCTTTTTTTGGCATGGCCCGACTTTTAATCCCTCTCCCCTTTTCAAAATAATCCTCAATAGTTTTCCCCCTCTGTTTCATTAACTGTCAAACATTTTGATTCTGAACTGTCTTGGAAGAGAGCTTCTAAGCTTCCATGGAGGAATTTGAACCAATTCCAGGAACAGGATGAGCTAGCAGGCAATTATTGCCATGGCAGGAACAGTAGCTGAGGTGGGGAGGGATGGTACCCAGGTACAGCTCTGGGTATTTGAAAAGCTTCCAGCAACTGGTACCATTTTGCCAGTTGAATTGAAGGTTTAGTTATCCGAATAAATCAGGCAGAAAAGCCAGAAATGTTCAATAAATCTTTGGGTTTTTGGGTGAAAGGAAGCTGACTGGCACACTCATGGCATGCATTACTAATGCAGTAATTATTAATCAAACAGTAACTAATCACAACTCTCAACAGCAGCTGCTCAGGTACATCTAAGAGCTGGCATGGGAAGGATCTCAAGGGACCATGAAGCTGCCCCTTAGCCCAAGAAGGGCTCAGCAATAGTAGAGCAGTTCCTGGCAGATTTTCTCTAAAACTGTGTCAGGAAGAAAACCAGGGGCAGCCTACTTCAAGACTTCTCTGCTCTCACCAAAGAAAATGTTTTCTCACATCTAACTTCAGTGTTTTTTGTTACAACTTAAGCCTGTCTTCTTCTCCAATCTACCACATGAAGACCACTGCCTCCCTACTCATAATCACCTTATTTGGGATTTGATTCACCTCCCCTTTTACTCTTTTTCTTAGACCTAGTAAATTAAATTAACTTTTTTTTTCATAAAGATGCTTTCCTGAGCTCAGATTATTCTTGTTTCATTCCTCTGGCCTCTCCCCAGCATGTCTCCAGATTTGGTGCAGACCAGTCCCCAGAAATGGACACAGTGTCCTTGTTTGGCCCTTACAAGCACTGAGCAAAGTAGTAGAATTACTTTGTGTGTCTTGTAGGCTACAGCCCTGTTTGCACATCTCAGCATGGCATTTGTCTTTTTTTGGAACAGCATGATATTGTTAACTTATGATAACTTATCAGCTAAACAGAAAGCAAAGTTCAGCATTTTTATATTCACAAGGCCATGAAACCTCACAAGAAATTACCATTTTCCAAAAGCTTTTCCCTCACATTCAGTTCAAAGGTAGAACCTGCTAAATTTCACATGATCATCCTGGACAGCAACAAGGAACCAGCATGGAAAAGCTCAACTAAGTCTCCTGGGCTTTCAGGACCCTTTCACAGCAGAGAGCTGGGGAAGATTCCTACTTACAGCCATGGAAAAAGGGCTGTCCCAGACCTAAGAAGGTCCTGGCCTCCCACACAGCAGGTTTGTTCTGCTTCTGGGAGGTCTGGGTGCCCCAAGGAAGCTAAAGAATGACACTTCAGTGGACAATGGACACAGGATATTAGTCTTCATACTTCTAAGACCAGACTTCTAGTGCTTAGGTACCATGAAAATATGAGAAAAAGTAAATTGTTCACATTTGTCACCAAAGCAACCATTAGCTCAACCTTCCTGCACCTCTTTGGTCAAAATGAGAGACAAGTGCATCAAAGATGTAATCAAAACCAGAGTGTTGGAGTGCTCAAATGGAGAAGCTGTGCTTGAATTTTGTGGAATTAAACGGCTCCATCTTTAAAAAAGGCAAGTGTTAACTGAAAATTTACTACAAAGAACTTTTTGCCTATGCAGAAAAAGACAATGCTTACACAACACACTGCCTAAGATAAGGAGATTTTTATCTGGGCTAATAGCATGACTGAGAGATGGAATGTCAGCCTTAGAAAAATTTGGAGATTTCAGATGAGTGTAGAGAAAAATTCAGATCTAGAGCAACGATTCTGTTCTAAAAACACTACCCACACACTTGGTTTTGAACTAAATACAAGATGTGAATTCAAGAACTTTAACCAATAAAAAGATTTTTAAAATCATCAAGACACTCAGGGTCACCAGGACAGTATTTCCATGCCCTGCTATTAGCTTAAGGGCATGTTATCTGTTATAGATGGTATTTTTCTGGCAGAAGTCAAGATGGTAATATACTATTACACTACAGCAAATGTATGTTAAAAATGATATATTACAGTCTCACCTGGCATTGCAAAAGCTAAGAGGAGGCCAAAACCACAGCACACAAATCAGCCACAGTACTGAAGAAGCTGCTGAAGCTCATACAAAACAAGACTTGGCCAGTTCAAATGAAGAAAGCCATATACTTAGCACTGGGAGGAAGAGACTACAGGAGGAAATGTGGGTCTAAGAACCTAGTCTGGTCATGAAAAATCTGACCACTTGCTCTGGAGTAACATTCTCAATTCTCCAGGATAAACTAAATACTAAAAACAGTAGAGTAAACCAGGCAATTGTAACATTCAATTCTGCTACATCTGATATACCCAACATCATCACGTTTGTCTGAGAGTTACCATTTAGGTTTCCCAAGTTTTCATATCTATGACATTATTTTTATGTGGCAGCCAGATCTTTAGCTTTCCTTTACTCCTAAGGTCATATACTGGTGTCCAAATAATGCAGAACCTACTATGAAAGTGTTGAGTCCCACCCTGATCTGTTTAGCAGTACAAAATACCAGAGTGACAGAAATATGCTTAGGATATCACTGGTGATACTCTGCTCAACACAGAAACTTGAGATCAAGGAAGCCTAAAATGTTAGAGGCTGATGTCCCAGACTCTTGGGAACTGCAGGTATGGAAAATGGAACCAGGAATAAGCAGAACACTTTTTTTCACAGAGTCTCAAACGAATCTGGTTGTAGCAACAGCGGTCAAAACAGCATCAGCTCCTGACAGTTGCATAACCCGGTAAAAATCCAAACCTGCCCACAGGCAGCATTTTCCGAGTATGGATTTAATGTGGAATTACAAGGCCTCTGACCTCCCTCTCACTTCAGCACAGGCTCACAAAGTGCACACAATCCCATGCCAAGTCATGTTGCTGCAATTGCACAGCTTTGTAGCAACCACCTTTCCATCAGGACTGCACCCAACTTTGGGATTCACGTAACATTTCCCAAGTAACTTGCATCAGTATTGTGCTCAATATCCCCGACCAGTGCAATTTGGGATGTGATATTCTTTTGTGGAAATAATTCTGTTTGCTGATGGCAGGAAGCAAAAAACCAGAAGTGGCAATAGCAAATACCTTAGAGGCTCATTGGATGCACTCAGCGAACACCATTAGCAAACACAGAGCTGTAAGTGGTTTTTGAGTGGTGAGTGCTTGGTGGAAATCCATGGGGAGGGTGACTTATGTCTTTGGAGTAATTTCTTCACAGGTGTGGCTGTAAGTCAGGCTGAGAAGCAGCCCCAGGGACCTCACAGGTGTGACTGGTTTTGCTCTGCTGAAGGCCTTAAGTGTTTTCTGTAGTAAGAGCTAAGGCTCATTTCTACAAGCCATATCACAAACCTCTGATACAAATACTGGAAGGGAATAAGACAATTTTACAACTTCTCATCTTTCCACTCCTGTGCCTTCTTCAGTATAAGTGTGAAAAGTGCATGTGTATATACATCCAAGGGGACATTGGAATGCATGAGTTTATCAAGGCATCTTGGACAAAAAACCCGTGACAAATTCATTAGAACTGCTAAGACATGCTTAAGAGCTACAGCACCAAAGAGGATCCATGCAGAACAAGTGGGCTTGGAGGAATTTCCAAGTCCTAGGGAGTTCCAGAGCCACAGCAGCCCATCTGCAGCCTTTTGGGAAATTGCCATAAACCCACCAGTTATTGATTACTCTAATTTATGCTGTGAGCTGCATCAGACCCTTGAGCAATCTCAGATTTAGAGACTACAGGTACCAGGGAATCCATCTTGCCTACATCTTAAAGGTGTCCTGTTTTGCCTCTCTGTGTTCCAGATTCTGACTTTCTGTTGCTCTGCCATGGTTTACTAACTTGGTTGTTTCCTACCTTGCCTGTTAAAATGCCCATAATTTTATCAATTGTTTAAAATGGATGAAAAGATGCCTTTGATATAATACCAATCTAAAGGCTTCTCGGTAATTTTGAATTATTTTTGTCTTTATATATGGATGAGATTAAGGAAGACCTGTAAGAGCTGCAATAAAATAGGAAGTGAAATACTTTGCTAAGGTAACATTTTTAATTAAATTGATTTCTCTGACTTTCCTTGCTCCTAAAGAAAGTCTCAACCACGCTAACCATGCTAGTGAGTGTGTATTTCAGTCAGTGACACTTTACCCTATCCTATATTTTTGGGATGTGACTAGACCCTCCTGAACAGATAGAGAGAAAGAATGCCTGGGGGATACTCTCTAGAATGAAGACAATCTCCATCCTTGTGGCATGGTGCATATGGCACTGGGATGTGGTTTGTGAAATTTGAGTTGTTCAGACTTTTGCCTGCAGGTGAAACAGCCACGCACTCTCCCTGTGTGCCTTTCAGGGCACCTTACATTCCTGCACATCATATGTACATTCCTGCATCTCAAGCAAGTCTCTCCTGGACATCCAAGGAAGGAGCTCTGCCAGCAAGTGACACCCAACCAAATTGCTCTTAGTTCCTGATTTGCAGGATTTATCTTTTCTGTGTGTCTGCCCTCAGGACACACAGGAGTGTTAACAGGCGCTGTGTTCACAGCCCACAGAAGTGAAGTCCACCACTGTGAAATGACCCTGGATTGGTAACTGGGAGGCTTCTTCATCTTTCCCAGCTTCTAATCTATCTTCTTCCTCTCTTACAAGAGACATATCTGGGGCTGACAAAAGGACTGAATCCCCATAGCAAAGTCTTTTTTCCTTGTTCAGCATACCCATAAAACAACATGATTGTGTTATGCTCTTTGCATAAACCCACTTTTTTAAAGATGAGCTTTTCTACAAGAAAATGAAAAGAGTATTCATCTCAGTTCTTTAATATCAAAAAATGCCAGTCAAAGAACACAGTTTATGAAACTATGTTGCTGTCATCTGTCTGGAAAGAATAAGGAGGAACTATTGTTTTTATCAACTCCTGTATGCTCTATACCTTATATTTCTCTCTAATTTTTGTCTCTCTTCTCTTTAGAAAATAATAGGTTAGAAGGACTGGTCACCAGGATAGGACACCTTGAACTGCCTTTTTTTTTTCTGTTCTACATTGTGAGGCAGAAAAGAACAGAGGGGTCAGGGAGGTGGCAAAGTAGTCAGTCATTTGTAAGTAGTTAGAATTAAAATGACACAATTTAGTGGAGTGTTATTCAAAAGTGATGTCACTTTTTTGATTGGCCAGCATTAGATCTGCTGGTTAGCAAACTGAAAGGTGAGAGAGGATGAAATAACAGAAAAAAAATACTCAAATAAGGCAATGCGTAATTATCTTTTTGTATTTCTCTCAGTTAATCAATTGGTTTCTGATCATTCCTCTACAAAACAGCAAGAGCAAATAAACTCAGATCATGTAATTAAATGAGAAGAATCTGATTTGTATCAGCAAAATTCTTATTTCCAAAAGCTTCTGTGATCAATCAGGATTAGGTGCAAGCCCATAGAAAAGCCCATCTGGTGTTAAGCTGTTAAGTGCAGCTTTTGAATAAACCGGGATAACATGTTTCTGATTACAGTTTGGTATGGGTTTGTTGGAAGTGGTGTTCTCCCATAGCTGTTGTGGGGAAGGACCCTTGACATGATACCTGTTTCTTAATCCTGCCTGGCTTGGCAGCCTTACGTCAATTACTTTGTCTGAGACTTTGCTTCCCAACTTGTAATAGTGTCCAGAAATAATTTTAGAAACGTATTGCAACTATGCTTCGTCTGTGTCAACAGATGTCAAACTGAGTACCAGCTGAATCAAGGCTGATTCAGGCTTTTCTCTAGCAAAAAATAAAATACAGATCTGAGAGCTGAACACTTTTTCAAATCCAGCTTTGTCAGATTGCTTACTGGGGAAAACATATTTTGCTTAGTAATTTATTTTAATTTTACCTCGTTTTGTTTTTAAAGACATCTGTGCTTGAAGTAAAATGCTTTATTCACAGTTTTTCCCCTGCAGAATTCTCAGTGAACCAAACAATAAGGACAATTGTAATTCTGAGCCAGTTTCAACATAAATCCAATTCAGAAAAAACACCTAAGTATGTGCTTAACTTTAGTGAGACTTGTCTTTAATGATATTTAGTATATTCTAAAAGCTTAGCATGTACTTTAGTGGTTTGCTGAATCAGAGCTTAAAGTAGCCTCTGGCTGATTGCCCCTTTCTAATTTATTCTATTATTAAAAACAAATAAACACTTTCTTTGTGATGGATAATTTCTTTTTATACTGAGTCCAGCATGATTTATTAATAAATTTTAATGGAATTTTGTGGCCTTTTTCTTTCTAATCCTTTCTTTTATATTTCTAAGGTCACAGGCTGCCTTTTCTTTTTTTTTTTTAACATTTTCCCATTGCTTATTTTCTCTTCATTATGATTTTCTGAACAGAATAATTATTGTTCCTTCTCCAGTTTTCTTCTCTCTCCTCCTTTCATTCTAATATCAAAACATTCTTGTCTATTTTTGTATTTCTTTTGCCTGTACACGACATGTAACCTCTTCCTGCTAGAGAAGGCAGGAGTGAATAGGGTCCACAGGAGAAGAAAACAGGTTCAATGTAAAGTGAGTCTTGGAAAGGTCATCAGAAATATTGAACTCTAGCAAGGACAGAAGTTCTGCTAAACCCATAAATCATTAGAATAGATCAGTGAAAGGCACAGAATTCATCTTGAACCCTACAGATGCTTGTTATCTGCCCTATAATATAGGAGGATGCTGGAAATTGCTATCCAGATAAAAATCACAGTCCATTCAGTATAAGAATCAGCCTCCAGCAGTATCCATTGATGCCTGTTTCAAAAATGTTGTGTTAAAAAATTATAGGGCTAGTGTCTAATAAAGGGCATGTCTAGCTCCACTAGGTAGCAGTTGATTAATGTCTTAAGCAAACAGGACAAAGTTTTATGAAAACCAGCCTTAATTTTACGAAAGAAAAAAAAATCAGACACTCCGGTGAACAAGATATTCCCCTATTGAAATGTCACTCTCCTCAGCTGATACAATCATCAAAGATATCACAATGTCACTGTGATTTTTTTATTGCATCACTACTGGAGGTCATCAGGAGCTCCAAAGAGTCATCAAAATAGATCTTGAATCCTCACCTTAGTTTTCTCCTGCAAATTCTGGCACTTTAGGTTAAACAGCTGTGATGATGCAACTAACCAAATCAGCTGGATTTGGTACTGAGGAAGACCAGGAGCATGGCATTTGCTGGGGAGACTGCCCAGGTGAAGAGCATGCTCCTTTTAGACTAGCACCTCAAGTAACTAAATCCAAAGGAACGTGTCTAATAATGCTCAGGTGTGGGCTTCTTTTGACTAAATCTATCCCAACAGGTCTACTATCATGCTTTTAAACCAGAAAAAGGCTAAGAATTGTGTCTTTCTCACTTCAAGAGTTATTTAGTTGGTGAATTTAGTATTGCTACTACCACATTCTTAAGGAATTCTCATATGATTTAGCTGGTAACAAAGGTATAGCTCAGTGAGAGTAAAGACAGCAGAACTCAAGTGAAGGTAGGGACAAGCAAAGCTATTTAGCTTCCAAAATAATTTATATTCACAGCAAAGGACTTCATCCATTATCTTCATTGTACAAAATTAAAGTTCATAAGAGTGCACGTGTTAATTTTTTCAGCACACAACACCTTACGTTCTTGAAACAGCATATTATGGAAAATTAGCATACTTTCTTTCACAGCCTCTCTGAAATAAAGCAGGGGATCCTAGGCTTTAATGAACTGAATTGCTAGGCTTTGTGTCCTCTGCCTTTCTAAATAGGGCCTATTCCCATTGTGTTAGATATTACAACATAATTTTTTCCAGTTCATAATTTAAGCATGATTGGTGAGGAATGCCAGAGCTGCAGGGCAGGAGACATGACCTCCTCCTCCACATCATTTCCATATCCAACACAGAGTTCCCAGCAGCTTGGGAATAAAATCAAATACAGGGTCTCTGCCACAGAAAGAATTGCAGAGCACCCTGCTTTATTGCACAAACTGGCATGATATGAATGATTGAAGGCTCTCAGCTGGATAGGGAGCCTGGATGCTGGAATACCAGCTGTCAGGAGGGTGGGATTGCCCACTACAGACCTAAGGGCAGGGAGGGAGTTCTTGAACAGCAAGCAAAAAACTAATACCAGAACTACTGGGAGATACATAGAAGTTTTCATGGTCTTCATGGCCCGTTTAGCCACATGATCCAGAAATCAGAAGACACCGTGGCCACCCAGTTCCTCTGAGAGCATCCCTGAGAAACACAACTGTGTTAATTGGCCACAATGTGGCCACGTCTTGTTAACACAGCACTTTCAAAAATAATATTCTTTTATTGATTTCCCTAATTCCTTTTTGAAGGTGATCTTTCTGGAGCAGAAAAACACCCGGGGTCACACTCTGGTGAGCCCCAGCCGCCTTGCCTGCCTGCCAGCTCTGCAGCTCTACGCGCTTCATCTCCGGGACGACGGTGTGACTTTAGGAGGCTCTATGCCTCATTTAGCCCTGGTAATGGCCTAATTGGGCTGCAAAAATGCAGGAGCAGGAGCATGATAAAGAAACAGCTCTGCTGTGCGAATTTTGGAAGGTGGAAAAAAAAAGAGGAGAGGAGAGGAGAGGAGAGGAGAGGAGAGAAGAGAAGAGAAGAGAAGAGAAGAGAAGAGAAGAGAAGAGAAGAGAAGAGAAGAGAAGAGAAGAGAAGAGAAGAGAAGAGAAGAGGAGAGAAGAGAAGAGGAGAGAAGAGAAGAGAAGAGAAGAGAAGAGAAGAGAAGAGAAGAGAAGAGAAGAGAAGAGAAGAGAAGAGAAGAGAAGAGAAGAGAAGAGAAGGAAAGGCAAACCCACTATACCCCTATTTCCTACCTTGACTAGAAATTTGTGTGTGTAGTTTTATTTATAATGGGGCATTATGCTGACTAGTTCTGCTGGTGGCAGAATTAATGTGTCAAATGAAGGAGTACCAGAAGAGGGCCAGACCTGGATAAGCATTTCCACTTCCAGTAATTTTCTACAGCAGTTGGCCCCCTACCCATAGGGCTTCACTCCATCCCCACTTACTTCTTAGTAAGGGCTGAGAGAATGGGTGTTCTCATTATCTAAGTGGAAGGGGAAAGGTGAGTGGGAGAAAAGGTGAGAGGAAAGGCAGGTGACAAGAATGACTATTTCAAGAACAGCAAAGGAAGCAGCTCATACCATTAGCCAAATGTCCATTCTCCATTTCTCAGCCATCCTTTCCTGGGAGGAATCGTGCTACCTACCCAAAGAAAACAATCCTATCCTCTTTCGAATTATTCCAATTTTTTTTCCTGGCATCTCAAAAACCACTCAAAGAATGAAATGCTACCCCTTGCCTCAGACAATCTCAGAAAAAGAGAAAGAAATATACACCCTTTTATAAATTTTAAAAGGTGAGGAACCTCTTCCTTTAGGGATCTGTTCTTCAGCAACAAGAAGAGTGCAAGACCAGGGGATAAACCAGATTACCCTTCACCTAAAGTGATAAACCAAAAAATTTACTTCACAATGGAAAGGACAGCCTTCCCTTTGGATGGTCTTTCTTTTAAGAGCTCTCATCATCTCCAACAAGATCCCAGCTATTTACCTGACTTTGTTTCCTCCCTTTCCTCTCTGAGTGGGAGTCCTGGAGCCAAAATTGCTCATACAGCATTGGAGTCACAGCAGTGCTCTATACTTGCCGCCGTGTAAAGGACAACCTACATCTATTTTAGTTCTCTGTCTTGGGAACTAGTACAAAATATCCTGTGTTTTGTTCATGTCTCATATTAAAACTTCCAAGAATACATATTTGGCTGATAAAAGTTCCAGAGGATCATTCTGTAAATCAAAACATATCCTCACTTTAACATTTAAAAATCTGATTGGGTTTTGGTGCTCTCATTTACAGCACAGCCCTATAAACATTTCCATCAACACAACAGCAGGGGCAGCAAACAGCATGGAGCAAGCACTTGCAGCCAGTGGGAGGAAAAAAAACTCAACGATTTTCAGGCAACCTCTCATGCTTCCTTTGGGAAACTCACTGGAATTGATCCTAATAACCTTTTACTCATGCTTCCTGCCTGCTTCTTATTACAATTTCCTTGCTAACTTGAAAAAAAATGTGTTGAGGGGGAATTGCTGGACCCATGAAGTGACCAGCAACAAGGTGATTTTTAAGCTTCCCAGGGCTCTAATGGTAACGTAAGAATTTCCCTGTGGGAGCTCAATCAGTTCAGCCATAGAATTGTTTTTGATGGACTAGAAATTTTTAGTGCTTACCTTCATGTGGTAATTGCCTGGGCACCAATACTGGTGATGTGGTTACAATTACAATATTCAAGCAGAATGTGGCATCAACCAGTAAGAGGGGGCTGGTTTCAACCAGGCTTCGAGCTTTGAACAGGACAAACTTTAACAATCATCATTCCCACTGACTGACAGTGTAAAATGAAATGGGAAACGTAAATTAAAGTGTTAAGCTTATCCAGTCATGGACCAAAAAGGCACTTCCAGGCACAAAAATATTTACACTAAACCAGAAGCTGTCTGAAAAAAAAGTTGGCAATAAAAATACTAAAAAGCACTTATTTGTAGCATTGAAGAAAGGGGAAAGTAAAAACCATTAGTAAATGCTAAGATTCTAAATATGCAGGGAATTTATGAGGGAGGTTTATAAGACCAAGGAAGTACTAAATAGTTAACAGAGGTAAAGAGGCAAAAATTATATTTTTATAAATATAAAATGTGCCTGAGACTGGCCATGAGCCCACTGCTAGATGCAAGTGATAAAACTGTAAATGACAATCCAAAAAAGGCGGAAATATCGAATGAACATTTTGTCCTTCGCACATTGTTTTGTCCTTGGAATGAAGCTGTAGAAAGTATCATCCCATATTACGTCAGCCCAACAAAATTCACCGTAGGTAACAAAAGGAGATGTGAGAAGAGATCTGCTAAAATTAAATGTTTTCAAATCAACAGGCCTGGAGTCTAACATAAACTAAATAAGGAGTTCTCCGAATCACTAGTGTTGATACTGAACAACTCATGGAAAAATGGGAAAATTTCAAAGGGTCAGAGAACTGCAAGTGTATGCAGTTATTAAACAACTACTAAAGAAGGAAAGCCCAGGAAATTATAGGCACCATACCCCAATATCAGTCTGGGTACAATAATGAAATTAATTAAGCCAGCAGTCTTTCTAAAAATCAATGAAGATAAAATATTATTAATTCAAACCATATTTTTAAAACCCCTCACTGTTCTTTTTATGAAATGATGAACTAGATAAAGACAACTACATAGACTACAACATGGACATGTCCAAGGCATTTAATTGACCAGATTAAAAGTTGCAAATAATAGATTCAAAACTAGTTTATGGATAGGTCTTAAAAGGTTTTGTTTAAGGGATGGTATCAATGAGAGGAGTATTTTCTAAAGACACCACTCAGAGATCAATCTCATTGTGAACCTATTCCATATTTTTTAATCAGTCCTCTAGATTGTAAAATGAAGCCACATTTGTTAAAAGCTGATACAAACAAAAAAGCTAGCAGTGAAGAAGACAGTTTTAATGTATGATTGATCACTAATGTTGGCATGTACAAAACTAAACTCTCCCCTGGGCACCAGTGATTTTCTGTGCTGTGCTCAACATACTCATCTTCCTCATAGCTCTGCATTGAAATAACTCCATAACTCAATCTCATGTTTCAAGGCTTCTGTGGACAGCCTGCAGGAGGGAGAGGACTGCTCTTTTTTCTGATGCCCAATTTACCCGCACGCTCTAGGATGCTTGAAGGAAGACAAAGCTTCACTGATTGGCAGCAGCTAGACTGAGACCCTGAAAAAGTTGCACTAGTGTCCTGCTAGGACACAAAGGATCTATTTTTTCTTAAGTGCGTATGTTGGTCTAACTTGCTCACACGCTGAGGGTCAAATTTAAAGTCAGATATGGAATTAGGAAGGAATTTTCCATCCCACAAAGACTGGCGAGAATCCCAAGTGCAACTAACTCACTGTTTTCTCTTCTTATCTCCCTAGACTTGTACAGGGAGATGCAAATAACAAACTTAAACCCAGAGATTTAATAGACTTACAAGATCTTAAAAGAAAAAAGGGACATATTTCTTCAGGAGTTGCAACCACTGCGTGTCTCAGAGGCTTGATTCTCCTGAGTTAATGTGGGGCAGAAGGCATGCATAGTGTTTTGGTAAGGGAAGGGTATGTGTGATAATGTAAATCTCACAACAGTTGTGTTGAGAGCTCCTCAGGACACAACATAAGCTCAGGGCACAAGGAGAGACAGTCTGTATAGACAGTGCTGTAGATGTGCCACAGTCATAAAATGAGAACAAGGTGATTGTGAATTCTGCTGCAGATCATCTAAACTTTGGTTGTTGAGGAATTCTTCCACTTAGATGTTTCAGCTGTTTAAGGCAATCCTCCTAGAGCCCATCTAACCAAAGTGACCAGAAAATTGGCTAAAAAGTAGCCACTAGTTAGAACTACTTCTGGTGTTGACAGATCAGCTTACTGACAAGGAAAGTGTTTCCTATAGTGTCAGCACAGTAAAAGTTGAAGTCTAGGTCACATGTATACTTGTCTCAAGCATAAACAAAAAACCCTCATAAGTTCCAGATCTAGAGCCCTTTTCCTGTGGGTGCTACTGTAGTGAAGCAGAACAAGCCAGGCTTGATGGTCAGATAGCAGGCTAAACCTGCAGTGTTAGCAGTGGTGTGATGCCTTGTTTTGACTTACACATTGAAGAGAGCAAAGACAAGGCCTCAAAAGGAGAATAAATATAGATGAGCAAGAGGTTATTTCATTGATATCTCACTTTTTAGAGAGCTGCCCACACTTACAAAGGGAAAAGCGAACACTGAACCTGGAAATACATTCTCAAACCCTCACTAAAGTGATGTCTGATTTTCTCTTGCTTTTAACTGTACAGATTCAATATTCAAAAGGCACCCTTGCTAAGACCAAACCTACCAGATCTGTAGCCATCTAAAGAGCAATATGTTACAAAGTGAAAGGGAATACTCTTAAAATTAACCTATCCATGGATCTCCCTTCCTACTACTGAAAAGATAGACCTAAGGTATCACAGGAATGCACTTGGATTTCTGTAAACAAGACAGCTCTACTAAAACAGCAGACTGGCAGCAAAAAAGCACCACCACAACGGTCAAGGCAACAAACATTACAAAGTGACTGAGAACAGCAAATTTTAATCAAATCATTCAGCTCTTTTGTTGTTGCTTACCTTGATTATGTCAGACAATATTGTTAAAGAGTCTTGCTAGAGACTCCATGATACCACCTTTCCAAATTACAAAGGGTCAAGGCAAACTGCTCCTAAAATTTCAGAAGAAGGCATATTCATCTCTTTTGCTATCTACAAAGCTAAGGGCAACAATTTCAAACAAAACAAAGCATCCTCCTCTGGGAACCTCTGCAAGGAATCAAGGAGAGCACAAAACTACCATTAGCATTTGTAACCTCTTTCTGAGCTAAACCCATTAGCTACAGAAACATTTCTAAGAAAACAGTAATAGGAGCACTTCAGTAAACAGCTACATCAGTGAGATTTCAAGTGTTCACTGTATATGCCTAATTTCTTGTCAGCTTCATTTCTTGCTCAGTCATTTACTTCTTTTGCAACATTGAATGCAGGAAAAAAAAATCTGTGCTTCCCTAGCCAATAAATAGATAACAATTAGCTGTGACCACTTTTGCAGAGGATGGAGGATGTTGAGACTGAATAATTGTTCCTCAGCAAAATGCAAGAACAGAATATTATTATATATAAAATTATGATAATGATCTGTGTACACCTCTCATAGATTGTCTCCATGGATCTAAGACTTCCGAACAAACATTAAATTAATCCTTGCCACCACACTCTTGGAAGACAAATGATACTTTGCTACAATTTGTTTGCAAGTGGGAGAATGTAATGCACAACTAATGCTTACACATCTAATTTTAAAAACTGCTTTCATGATTTTATTTCTAAATGTTTATTTAATTTCCCAAAAGTGAAACTGAGAAGAGTGCACTATTTCATGCCAGTCTCTCTCCATCCCTTTGACTTTTTGAAGCCTTACAACATCAGGCCTGTAAATTCAATTTCTCTGTCTGGAGGCTCAGATCTAATAGCTCTGTCTGGAACACCAGTATCAAGAGTCTTGTCTTCAGAGTTTAGAGGAAAACAGCAAAGAGCTTTCTGGAGAGACAGAAAGAAAAATTCTATTTATTTTAGAGAGAGATTATTAAAAGGTGACAACTACAAGAACGTACTACTTTTATTAGCAGCTTCTCAGTATTACAGTGTACACCAAAACTTATGTACAGACACAGGAAAAAAAGAAGAGAATGTACTCTCACCTATGTATAACTTGCCAAGTTTCTTTTTCCAGCAGAAATCATCACTGCTTATTTCAGAACAAGACACAATGAGCTGGGATAGGTAACCTCCCACCTCAGGTCCCACCATCACCTCCAGCAATTTTAAGTTCTTTAAGCACTGAGGCAAAAGGACTTAATGTTTCTATCAGTAAGTATCATAATTAATAATGAATATTCTTACTCCTAAGACTTACATCATATAGTCTTACATCATCACATTTTAAAATGGTTTTTAAAAACCCATTTTTGCAAGCCTACTGTATTCTTGGGCCAGTAAATTTTCACTGGTGTTTAAATTTTCTGACATACTTACTGACATACATATCAAGGGTGTTTTTAAAAACCCACACTGATTTTCTGTCTTCAGGCTGTCCTGGTAAGTTTCCCAACTCTATTACTGTGCACATGTTAAGACCACCAGGAAGAGTCAATGCTCAAACTGTACTCAGGAGACAAAAATGAGGACTACTCTGCTGAGATCTAGGAACCCAAGTTCAACTCTTCCTTTTTCTTTTTTAAAGCTGAACAATTTTTCAGCCAATTGTCCTTAGGATGGGTGTTTGTCATCATACCTTCTATTGAGAACTATGAATCAGACACCGCCATTGCTCATATTTTTGTATTTGGGTGATCAATATTTCTGAATTTATAAACACATGTTTCTTCAGGTATGGTTTATAAACACATTTATATTCAGATATTTCATGTATTTATGTATTTAGAACACATAAACCCATCAGTGTGTCTTTGTGTGTTTGTCAGCCTATATGCTATCAGCCTAGCTGTTCCTAACAACTTCGCTGCATCTTCTGGGATCTAGCCATGTTGAATAAAGTTTGCATCATAGCACTCCAGAAAAACTTGCAGCTATAAAACAACAAAGTTTTTATGGAAAACAACCCCAATGTCTCATTTGCAAGGGCAGAGATTCCAAACCAGTTACACAGGTCCATCACCTTAAGAGGTTCAGCTCTTGAGATGGGTTTCTGTTTAAGCACCATTTACTGTTAATGCATTTGACACATGTGGAAATGGATCAATCATTGCAGTTAGATCAGCTAGATCTAAGCTAGAGGGTTTTATATAGACCTATACATATGTAGACCTATAAATACAGATCTATTTCCAATGGAGCTCTAGCAAGACACATTGCTACAATGATTGATAAAAAGAAATGAAGAAATTACCTTAAAGCAAGAAATGCCCTATATAACTTTTATATCCTTCCACGATTTGATTTACATAATTTCAGTTTCTCTGTGAAATCCTACCCTCACTTCGTCTTTGGAGCAGTATAATCCACAACATCCTCAGTCTCCTCTTCCCTATTCACAGAGAACCACAAGCATCTGCTGTTTTGTTTGTGAACATGCTGGCAGTCTGCTCAGATGCCTGGCTCAGGTCTCAAAAACTGGTGTTTTAACCTGGGCTGAACACATATCTCACCTGCAGAACATGAACCTCCAAACATGCTTTGCCAATGGTCAGAGCACGCAGCAAGAGGATCAAATCAAACTTGCCATGTGGGGAAGGTGTGACAACAGAAAATGTAGGGAAAATGCACAGCCCCCGATGCCAGGAACTGGATTAAAAGGACATAGCTTTGAACAAAGGTTCAAACCCTGCTCTAATTTTTAAGTTCAAAAAAGATGTCCAGAAAAACAACACTTGATGAGCTTCCTTTCTCTTGAAATTGTGTAATCTTAAAAGGATACAACAGTCAGTCATGCACATGCTTTCTGATTTCCAAACTAATAGCAATTTAAGACCGTGGAATAGCTAATATTACTTGAAGAACTGCAAACTAAATTGATTCCCAATACAAATTTCTAAACAAATATTAATATCTGTGTAAAACTAATTAAAATTTCAGTACCTGCTTTCAATTTTACCTGTATTTCTTTTGTAATTACCTGATTACTTATGCATGATTAAATCACACTGTAGCCAGGGAGCAGTTTTTCCTTAAATCACAATTGAACCTGAATATTATTTTGCTATTTTATATAAATGAGTTGAAATAACTTCTGCCATGGAAACACACGACCTAGGACAGAGCTGAAGAAATAACTAGCTAAGCTTCACAACACAAGTTCAAGACTGTCTGCTCTATTCATCCATTTTTTAAATCTTTCATCTCAGTATAGAATGAACAAGAATGACCTTTTGATTTTTCAATTGAGATTTGCTTTATCACACAATCCATGTTTACACAGTCATAGAGTATTCCTAGAATAATATCATGTCAAGCAGCTGTTACTGTGGTTTTATATGCATTGATGTAGAGTCTTGGAACATGCAGAATATTTCTGAGGAAATGGTCCAAGAAGATAGTGTGAGAAGGACAGCTCAGTTATCAATCTGCAGAGGAATCACAAGATCCTCTTTCTTTAGGCATTTAGGAAAAACAGAGGTATAATGAGTAAGAATTGGGATAAGGTTTGCAATCTGATATAGTTACGAATTTTGTTCAGAATGAGGACATCTGTATATTTTAAAATGTAATTATTACTCTTAACCATATAAGTTGTATTGTAAACATACACCAGTTAAACAGATGTCAGGCCTGCAGAGGGCTTTACAAATGAAATAAACTGTGGGAGAGAGGTTTATTTTTTGCCTCTTTACAATTTACACAATCCATGCAGATAAGGATTTATTGCTTTATTAATAAAAATTAAAGATAGCAGAAGGCTATCTTTAATGAATCTAAGCATCTGTTACCACCCAGAGTTTAAACAGTTGACTGAGAAGAGACTTTGTGCTGCAGCAAACAATTACACAGAAGTAATCGTTGCTGTACAAGTCATGCCAAGGTTCTCCAAGCTGTTCTTGGCACAAGACCAGCAAAGGTGAAACAAAAATAGCTTTATGTCATCCTTGCAATTGCCCAAATCTAGTAACACACAGAGAGGCAGCCCCAGCCCACAGTGTAGCTACAGGACAGCTCTGTCTATCACCCACTAGCCTGTGGTTCCAGCAGGGTATTTGATGACTGAGGACCAGGGGCAGAAGGTGAACTTTAACTCTCAGAGGTGTTTTCCTGAGGCACAGGAAACATTAAGTGAGCTGGCTGGTACCAAAGCAATAGGCCTCTGGATTTTCAAAACAGCTCAACTGAAAAACTCTCCTCCAGGAACTTTTTGGATTAAACAATGCCATAATATTAACTTAGAGCACTTTAATTTGAACTGGGCTGAATACACAGGCAAGACACGCAGAGAGTAGGCAAGGCAACTGAGAGCAGCTCAAGGAGGCCTTGGGGTGTTGGTGGATGGAAAGACCGACATGACCCAGCAATGTGCACTTCAAGCCCAAAAAACCAATCACATCCTGCCTGGCCACCAGGTCAAGGGAGGTGATTCTCTCTCTCTACTCCACTTTCATGACACCCCACCTGGAGTGCTGCATCCAGCTCTAGGGCCTCTGACATCAGAAGCCTGGAAAAGAGAAGTCTGAGGGACACCATATGGCAGCCTTACAGTAAAAAAAGGGCTACAAGACAGCTGGAGAGGGACTTTTTACAAGTGGATGTAGTGAGCATACGAAAGGTGATGGTCTTAAACAGAATGAGATTGAGATTGGATATTAGGGAAAAATTCTTTTCTGTGAGGGTGGTGAGACACAGGAAGAGGTTTCCCAGAAAAGCTGTGAATGCCCCATCACTGGAAGTGTTTGAGAAACCTGGTCTGATGGAATGTGTCTCTGTCCATGGCAAGGATGTTGGAATGGAATGACCTTTATGCCTTCTTCCAACCCAAACCATTCTATGATCCCACACGTCACTGTGTTCAATTTCTACCAGTCTGCAGCACCGAAAGAAAAAGATGAGAGCCATGAGTTATCTAACCCTGCTCCCAGCTCTTTCAGTGAAATCATGTTCTCTTAATTAAGAGACACAGGTCTCATAATCCCTTTCCCCAACACAATGTGAGCTCTTGCTCGCCTAAAATACTTAACCTAGGAAGGACTTGTGCATTGTTAGGTGCACAGCAGCACTGCAGCATTACATGCTTAACTAAGAATTATGAACTCTCTTTCCTTCCTACTTGTAAGGTTATTAGTTACTGGAGTAGTTTTTATGGCTTTGCTTCTGAGGAAGGTGGTGTAATGTCAGTGTGAGCATCACAGAGATACATTAACTGGCAATTACTGTCTAAAGCCAGAAACAAATGATCAAGGAAAAAAAAAAAAAAAAAGGATGAATCCCAGTGAGGAGTAAAATATTTAGGAGCAAAAAAACAACTTTTACATGTTTCATATGCTTATCAAAAATTCCTCCTTTCAATCTCTGGGCCTGGAAATCAGATCATTTTTCAAAATTGAATGTAGGTTGCCATCTAAACCTATATTTAGATCAAGGACATGAATATCCAACAATAAAAATCTGAACCTAAAAATTAGAGTTATGCATTTTTTCTACTTTAATAATCAATACAAAATGGGAACTCGTTACACTGCAATTAGACATTTTTAAAAGCTCTTTCAGATCTTTGGATGAAACACAATATCTGGATGCCAAGCTGTTGTCAACATTTTTAGTGTCTGGAATTGTATGTTTAAAACTCTATCAAGTTAACCTTTCATATTTCTGAGACAGCTATTTCAATGTGTTTTGATTTACTACAAGAGACCTTTCAAACAAGGCCATATAATGTAGGGTTGTTTCAAAGTGCCTATAATAACAAAATCTTAATAGTCCTCATGTGTTGCGTGCAGGCGTACTCCTTATAATTTACAAGATGTTATTGTTTTTAATGGACATCCCTCCAAACCTACCTGCCAGTTTGCAAATTGCTAACAGCAACAGGAAATTGTGAGGACAAACCTCCACTCTTGGTGTCACCTGCAGTCCTCTGCATCCCCCAGGTTGTTGGCACAACTGTTAACAATTCTCAGTTACACGTCAGTAATTCTTTGGGCAAGGTACACAAAGAGAGAGGATACAAACTGTTGGGTCAGCTCTGCCTGTTTTGCAATGTTAATAGAAATTACCAAGCACCAAGATTTGTTTTAGACTTTAGTAACTGCAGCTACTGCCCTGATAAGCATCACAAAAATGTATTGAGTGAGAAAATGAGACCTCTACAAATCCCCTCCCAGAATAAGATTTTCACTTTAAAAACTGCAAATATTAGCAATGTCATGGCATTGCTTGTAGGAAGGACATTTTGGTAAAACTAAAACTTTCAGGAAAAATAAGTAATTTTAGAGTAAGTACACTGGTTTGATATAGTGGCATTAAAATAATCTGTTCATCTATAATAATCTTTGTCAATGGTCTCTTCTCACAGGATGTCATTGGTATTTTTAGTGTCATCTGCCAGGCACTGTCACCCACCTAAAGGTTCTTAGAAATACAATCATCTGCAGCTATAACTAGCATAGTCTCTAACTAGAATCAATGAAAATTAAGTGATATGCCTCAGTGTCAGTAGCAGGCAATAAGTCTATTTCTACAAATACATTTTGATGTACAATGCAAGAAATAAGTTATTAGGGGAGAAAGAAAACAGGCATTATATATGGAAAGCATCTCATCCTCATACAAACAGCTAATGGGGAGCACTCAGTGTCACAGTCCTTTGTTTCACCTTGTTGACTCTGTTCACTCCAACAGGGATAATGTTCTTCCCACATTTCCTTTAGGCAGGTCTGTAAGACAGCAGACAGTGCCAGCTCTCTGTCTGTCTCAATTCCCACCCCACTGCTGCCTCTTGTCAGGTCTCCCCATGTGTTCCAGACCCTCTCACTGCTTTTGGTTTCAGTGCTAACCCTGCAGCATCCTTTCATTACACTATGCTGCCAGCTGTGGTGCTGATGATAAAACATCAGACACGTCCTACTTCAGCTAGAGCAGCTCCAGTTTGACAAGTAGGGGAAAATGGCTGGATCCAGGCCCCTACATTCATACCTTCAGCTCTATCACTGCACACTGGAAGTTCAACAGCACAGAGAACCACTGCACTTCTCTCCATGTTGTTCACCTATGACAACGATCAGAATGTATGGATATTTTTGATAGTACTGAGTTCCTTTCCATTAAGAGTGTCCAATTTTTCTTGTCCTTCATAAAATGCCTCAGTTTACCAACTGAAAACTGAAATAGACTCCATGGAAGCAATGAAAATAACTAAAGCAAACCAACTACCAAGTACTTAATCTACTTCATTCTGGCTATTTCCAATATATGGTGACTGATCATGCCTGTTTAAGATTCCAGCCATAGAGTTCCTGATGTACCCATGGTCAGAGCACAATCTCAGCAAGAATGTACCTTGACTTTGGTGATCAGACACCGTGTGGTTTCATTTGAACCTCAGTTTTCAATTTGAACTAAATAGCTCTGCCTTTCATAGCTGTGAACCAGAACTTCAGAGCTTAAGTAGAGTAAAACAAATAGAGCAAGTATTGCAGAAGCTCCAGAAGAGGTAGAGGTTGCAGTTACTAAGACTGAGGAGCTAAAGCTCAGGTCCTCGAAAGTTCTTGAGATACTTATCACCCTCTTTAGGCACAAAGAATTTTCCACCCCCAGGAGTGTCATCCAGCTGCTACTTAAGCCTGGAGGATTAGGATCTCATCTCTGCAAACCAGTACACTGACACTGTGCATCCTGCACCACTTCATGGAGAGACACTGCTCAAATCTCTCAGCTGAAAGCTCCCAGGCAGAGTATTCAAAGTATGTGATCTAACTGTGGAGGAGGGAGGGTAAAGGCCCGTTTAAGATTAAGCTCAGCTTTCTGATTGACTGATGTTTTTGAAGGCTTTGGTATGAAAATGGACATGACACATCAGAGACCATTAACTATGTAAACACTGCTTCCTAAGAAATGAAAGCAGCAGTAATTGTACCCTTGCTAGCTGCTAAAATTACCTAACCCAGGACAATCCTGGGAAGCAAAAGAAGCACAATATGCTAACAATGTGCTTGTTAAAGACAGAAGTCTAAATGTTATGAAGAATTCACGTTTATACATGCATATATATATATACACATCACTTATATTTATGCTTGTAACCTCATTACAATGCTTTAGACAAGGATATAATATGAAGTAATGTACTGAAAAGACATAGTGGCACAAAAAGTAGAACCTGTTTCTGTTGTTTAGAAACCAGACTTTTATACTCAGTTTGTCACTCACTAACTGGATCCAGCCCCTTCAATCTCTAAAACATAAACCAGGAGAATTACAATTGCCTCCCTAAGGTGAGATAAGGACTATAGGCAGGTTCCCTGAAATAATAAACACAGGCAGCAGAAGATTTAGTATTACAGCTTGGTTTATAAATCTATGTATTTTTCCCATACTGAAGGCCACTAAATGGAGGAAATTCATCAGCAGGGTATGACATTTTATAATTTGTGCAGGAATATGACAGTCTTACAAAATATATGGCTATGCAGAAGGCATAAAATATCTGTGGGATTTATATGTGGCATAGATTAGTTGTCCTTTGAGCAGATTGCTGTCTTTCCAACACAAAGTTCCTGTAAAGAACTATCTCCACAATTCAAAATACTTACAGAACACTCATATAGAAAGAATGGCATCTGGTGTAGAGTGTACTGCTTGGTTTTGATTGGGTATAACTTAGCTAAATTTCTCCTCAAAATGTACAATGTAAGTGTAAAACATGTTCTCAGAGAGATCTGAAAACTGGACCTTTGTTGCAGGGCTTGGACAGCTGGCTTGCCCAGGGTTAGTCAAAAGGTCCTGGTGAGTACCAATTATGATACATTCAAAATATTAAAAAACATATAGAGCTAAATTGGTCATCTTGGAAGCAACTACCATAGCAGACTGACTCTGGTACATGTGGACCCATTCAGTTATGGCTTCCCACAATAGGTTTTCAAGCAGTGTCAAAGAACTGAGCAGAAATGTGCATTGTGTGTGGCAAAGACAGCAGTGAGGTGAAAGGTGGAAGAAGATGGCTATAAAGAAAAAATCCCTGCCACAAGCACCTACTATTGATGCACTAGTCTGGACATTTAAACTTGCCTGCACTGTGCCTTGCTAGAATATCAGAGATAACTGCAGCCTCTGGCAGTGACACAGCACCTGCAAAAGATCTATTCTGTGCACCTGAAATGGTACTCACTGAAAATTTTAAAGGTACCTGAATCTTTCTGAGAAGACAAAAGGGTGCAAACAAAACGGTGTGACACCCAGGTCCCTAATCTGTAAATTCACTGATGAACTCCATCACCACCAGACCTCCACCTCCCTTTTCCCTTGTCACTGTGGAGTTTTGTGCAATGGCCCATGTGAACACAACCATGGTGGATGGTTCCATGGAGCTCCTGAGTTTGGTGGACACTTTGACACTAACAACCAGTATGAGAGACATGTATCTGTTGCATTCACTGGAACAATCAGTCTGCTCCCAACCCTAATGCTTCCATGTCCCGTTGGTACTAGAGCAGCCAGCAATAATGGGGCCAGAGGAAATCCCCCCACAGCATTACATTCATTCAACAGCTTGTCTTTAGTAATGTTCCTTTACACAGGCAGTTCTTAAACAAACTTCACAAGTAAAAGCTTAATTAATGGTGCCAGGCCATGGGTGAGCCGGCGGGTAGAAAAACAGGAATGGGGAAATGAATGTCCTCCTTTTCAGGAAGATTAGGGCTACAAGGTAACAAGAAAGCACAGAGGACAGAAAGCAAAAAATACAGGTTAGGTAATACTTCTTGGAGTAAAGGACAACATCTGTTAAGCTCTGTCTTGGGAAGATGACATGAATTTGAAAGATGAAGAGTCTTTCATCTCCTTAACCTAATCTGCCTAGAACAACTTCAGCACTGTGGCACAGACCAGCTCTTTTCTGTTTGCAGAGCATATTGTAGACCACTATTCTGGTTTATAACATGTTCTCCTAAGTGAAGACAAGTATCAGGTCAGGAGCCCCATTGCTTGCAAAACCCAGCAGACTCTGAACAGTAGTGGTGCTGGAAGGACTTGCTGACTGAAGGCAGAAAGTCAGCAGAGCTGTTTACAGCAGGAGTGATTTATAGCAACACTTCAAGATTAGATTTTACTTTGGGATGCTCCTAAATGTTCTGCTTCTCACAGTACATATGTAAAGAACCCCCAAACCCCTAGTTTCTCAATGTTTTAATTCAAGAAATCAAATGTCCAAGACTATCAGCAGCCCAATAGGCAAATAGAAGCATTAAAGGTCAAATTCAATCCTTTCAGGTAAATGTGATCTTTCTGTAGATTAGCTGACCTATCTATATTGCCATTTTCAAGTAGAAAGTTTAATCAGGAAAAATTACTAAATGGATTCCATAATTTAAGAAAGTGTTGTAGTGAATTTGTTGACACTCATTAGAGGTCACTTAATGTGTTTCTAACTTTTTAAGAAAAAATATCTGGTTTTAAGTGCTGAATATGGTCACAAGTCTCAAAATAGTGTATTTGTGCAAACTGTTACAGAAAAAAAAAAAAAGTCCATAAAGGAATTCCTGTAGATACTAGCATGGACACCAAGATAACATTTTTAAACAGATGACAACAGTTTAGCTACAATGATCATAGTGTTCACATAACTTACCTACTGTTTTGGTTGTGAGATGTCTTTGTGTTGACTGACTTTTATCATTTATTTTAGAACCATGCCTGTACCTTCTGTCTGACTCACAGCTATGTAATAATTTTTTGAGAAGACTGAATTCCATTTCATGACTGGCTACAGGCTGCATCATAAATTCAAGACTCCTCACTCTCCACTGATCTCCCACAGATGCCAAAAGGAAGCTTGTACAGAGATCAAAGGAAGAATTTGGGCTCTATGTAGTAAAATAAAACTTTCAGTTGTTATTTTTTACATCACATTCAGAACTGCTTACTGGAAAATGTTCCCTTTGCTAGGATCATTGCCACCCTTGCCTCCTGTCTCTTTTCCCTTCCCCATCCTTCTTTCTTTTCTCTGTCTTCGTTTTCTTCTCTTTGCATGTGTCATCGCAGATTCCCACTCCCTGTGCACTGTGTTGGAATGGTCACTGTAGCACGCACAGTGCCACCATTAACCACAAATACTTGCATTCTGACAGCTCCAGAGGAGCACTGGTTCAAATCTGTCTCCAAACTGAGGACACAGCACAATAGCCCTCACTTTCTGCTCAAGAGAATATTGCATATTTATATCTGCAATGTCACACCTGGGTTTAACACTTCCTTTCCCCCCCAGTATTTTTCAAGAATCAAAAATCACAACCCAGGCACTTATTAACTGCTTTACCCATATCAGACACTCACTCAGGTGTTCTGTATCTCATCCACCAAAGTATTCAACACCAAGTAGTCTCTATTCCAGGCAATGGAGGCCGAGGCAGGTTAACAAGCCAGCCCCAGGTGTCCCAAATAAACTATTAATAAATAAAACTTAAAAGTTCAGTAGCATAAAGTTTTCCCTCCAACCCCAAAATGGATTTAGATCAGTAAAGCTGGTTTCAGAGACAGGAGTTCTAGTTATAAGGACCACATGAAGGCTGCAGGTCAGAGAAGTGGTCAACCAACCCTATGCACCACAACAGTCAGTTGAATTGTCCTGAAAATGGAGGGAAAAAGGATCAGATACTTTTGAACCCCTCTGCTTTGCCTGTTCTCATATGTCAACCTTACCATAAAACAATGCAAGCTTTTTGCATGGAAATTCCAGTGTGCTTAGAAACCCCTGTTTCTAACCAAGGTATTTCTAACAAGACCCTGTGAGGTACAGTTCTTATCCTCACTTTTTTGAAACCGAAAAAAAATTGTTTTTCTGAGGTCAGTGTCCAAGGCACAGAACAGGTTCTGGACTGGGCTTTACAACTGAATCACTAGATTGTGTTGCCTTCACTATCATTTCATGTAGGCATGAAGAGATTATAATCTCTCATGTTTTGTGGGCAGTTCGTCTATCTAACTTTCTCAGCTAAGCAACAACAACAAAAAAGTGCTTATATGGAATTAGCCTTGAAACATCAGCAGAGAAGACTCCGGTATTAAAGCTCCCACCTCTGTGTCAATGTCCTCCCTCAGTCTACTTGGTGTCAATAATGTTCTCAAAATCGTTGGCACAAATTAGCACAGGTAAAGAATTCTGCACTCTTGCAGTTAATAAGTGACTGAGAAAGGCTGTCAATTTATGCAGAAGAGGTTGTTTGCAACCAACAATACATGCAACAGCTTCCAACCAACAAGGAGATTGAATGAGAATGAACTGAAAAGGTCCCCCTGTCTCACTCAACATTTTTGCTCATAATTTAGAAGATAATCCTAATAATCTTATCAAATACCAAGAAAACATTGAGGTTTGAGAATGGTAGAAAATGTGTCAGGCTGACAGACCTGAGATCTGAATCCTTCCACTAAGCCCTAAAGTTTAACATTGAAGGTAGCTGATCAACCTTTTCTGTCAATATTGGTCTATTGACGTTTTGAGAATGATGTCAAAATTTTGCCTGCTGTCACCCACTCCATCACTGGCCTTTCTGAGAAGTTAAGGGTAGGACAGTCTGGTGTCAAATACTGTAATGAGATTTGACACACACTTGGGCACAGAATTAGGATCACCCTAATAATTTTATAGATGTCTCCAAACATCAGCCTTGTCATGTCCTAGAACAAAAGAAATTACTTTGGGATGCTTTGTATGGTTCGTAGTCACTACACTGCCACAATCAATTATCTTTAAAAATAATTACATTTCAACAACTTCAATTACATAATTAAATGCAAACTAGATTTTGGAATAGTATTTCATCTGAACAGCTATCAACACTGCTCAGTTAAACATATTCCTCATAATCATCCAACTAATTTTTCCACTCTCACAGCTAGAAAAGATGTAAGAATTCGGTCTTCACAACACAGGGATTGATGGCCAGACCACAGTGAATGCACAGAGCACAGAAACAGATTTGTTCTTGGGGCTGAAACTTCTATTTCTCGTTGCAAAGAGAGTTTAGTCCTGCAGCATGGTGAGGGTCGAAGCGCAGAACAGTAAGTGAAAAAAGTGCACAACTGCCCTCAGACTAAATCAAGTACAGGAGTTAAGGGCTCTAATTTCCACAATTAGCATAAGCGCTTTCAGGGGCACTACAGTGCCTGGGAAATAGCCTTGGCAACGCCTCACTGATACTCCCTTGACCTTGCCCCTCTCAGCACATCCTCTCTGCGTTTACACCGGGTGGTGAAACTCGAGTAGGAGACAAAAAAGTCCCAACTGTGATAGAGACGCTGCTCAAAAGGGGAAATCGGGAAAAGCCTGCAAAGGCACTCTCCTCCATGATACATTATCAAACAGGAGAACCGCACTGGCCATGGCTGGGGGATGTAGGGCTACTAGCCCCCTTCTCTGCTCCTCTGAATCCACCCCAGGGTGTCCAATAAGGTTAATCTAGTTTGCACCACGACTACACAGAAGGGCACACAGAAGTGGTTTTGGGGGGCAGAGCCCGAGAGGTAGCAGGAGGGTGGTGCAAAGTGGATCACCTGTTTAAATAGGGGGAAAAAAACCAGTAAAAAGGAAAACACTTCAAACAAATACGAAAATAATTGTATCATATCCTATATCTACAGAAGCAAAAATTAAGATTTTAAGGGCAGATTCAGGACTTCTCAAAAACTCTCTTCAGACATATGGTGAAATTTGTTTTGAATAGTGCTGCTAAGGCTTCAGAAACTCATAATTGTGGTATAAATCGGTTTTCAAGATACTGCTATTATTCTATCAGAATCAGTGAGGTGATTTTTTTTCCCAGCGCGTGTGATTTCAGTAAAACAACTTGTTGCTCTTTAAAGTTTTGTTACGAATTACTGTTCTTCTTCCCCTCAATATTATTTCTAGATTACTTGAGCCAGAGAAAACACCTCAGAGCTCTACGGAAATTTCTCCTTTCGCCTGATCCTACTTCTATCAGAAACCACCCTGCCCAAGATTTGGGGAGGGGAGGCGGAGGGGTCCCTCCGCGGAATTACGTCTGCATCTGGCATGGCCGGCCGGGCTCAGCCTGAAGTGCCCCCTGCTCCCTGTCGCCCTCGGCTCGCTCCGCACCCCGCCTGGCCAGGGGCTCTGCTTCTCCAGGTTTCTGCACCCCAAAGCCAGACCCGGCGCTGCGCAGCGCTCCCTGCCCGTCAGATCCCGCGGGCTGCGCCCCGTCCATCGCACCCCCGAGTGCCCCCAGCGCGGGCGGGCTGGCCCCCGCGGGAGCGCTGCCCGCCCCGGCCCCGCTCCCATCCCGGGCACGCACCCACTGCCCCGCGGGCCCGCGCCCCGCTCACCTCGTCCCGCCGCCGGGGCTGCTCCTGCCGCCACCAGCTCCTGCCCTCACTCCGGCGCTGGGCAGGGCGGCGGNCCCCCAGCTGCCGCGGCGGCACTTGCAGCCTCACGGGAACCGGCGGCGAGGGGAGGAGGGGGTGGGGGAGAGAGAAACCCCTGGCCAGGGCCCCGTCCCAGCCCTCGCCGCCGCCTCCGGCACCCGGGCCCGCTCCCACGGGCCACGCAAGGCGGGGCGGGCGGCGGCGGCGACCGCGGGGCCCGCCCGGGCGCTCCTCGCTCCGCGCCGCCCCGAGCTGTCCCGCAGGTAGCGGCGGCCCCGGGCAGGCACCGCGCGTTCCGGCCCGGACGCGCAGGGAAGTTGGATA
>VWZP01000046.1:261595-280767 GCA_013396995.1 Dicaeum eximium | reverse complement strand
GACGCGCAGGGAAGTTGGATACCTCTCCATGAGCCTCCCTGCAGCCAGGCTTCGGGGCGCTGACCCTGCGGTTCCCCGTCCAGCGGCACCCGAGAAGTTGGCACACGGGTACTTAACCCTGCAGCTGGACGCTAATGTGGGGGAAGAAAAAAAAAAAAATCACTCCTTGCTCAGTTTTCTTTTCAAGACTGGGGTCTTCTTCCAGCTCTCAAGGAAAACGTCTGACCTCCCGGTTTATACTGTTCTCTATCCCACTGTCCCATAGAGTAGACACCAGGGACCCGTATTTCTTGAAGATGAAAATCCTCATCTTGCTCTGTACAGTTAAATTTTGGCGTGGTTATGCAGATTTTAACAGCTACAGATCTGCTATACCCACCAGTTGATTTGGATCTTAAGAACTGAAATGCAGAGAGAAAAATGTTTTCATTATTATATGGTAGCGCTTACATTATTACACTGTTTTCCAAGTCCAAAAATCTTTCAACACCATTTGAGAGCAACAGTCCCTTGGGATCATTACACAGTTTGTATTTGAAAACTCTTAACCTCATAATTTTTTTTTTTTTTAAGGAAAAGTAGCATGTAGCCCTATACACAGACTCTGGGGCCATTCTACAGCCCAACCTTAGAGGTTTGGATCTGTCCTGAGCATACAGTTTTCCTTTGCCAAATAATAACAGCAAAAAATGTTGTTAGAGTTGCAATATATTGGTGAGAGTGACACTTACAATGTATTTCTGAAGGAGATCCACAAGACCTAACTTAAGAATATGTATGGTCTATGTATTATTGCAGAATTACCCATAGACCTGAAGTCACTTACATACTCAAATAGCATTTCATGTATTAGGATACAGCTAATTTTGCTAAATAATTGGTTTTCCTTTCCTACTTCTACTGCAGTACGTTAACTTTCTAAGAAATAGATAATCATCCTTTTGATAGTTAATACAGTATAAGTGCACAACCATAAAAAATGCAGCAAATACTTTTCAGATTAAAAAAAATTAGAAGAAGAAATTACTGATTCCAAAGGGGAAGGAGTAGCTTTCTTAGTTCTTAATCATGCTTAACTGGAGATGGTTTCAGATACAAGGTCTACAGATTCAGAGAATTCCCTCCTAACGTTATATTAAACTTTGATTTACAGCCCCAAGAAAACTTAACACTTCCCTGCAGCAGTCAAAAGTGTTAATGTTTCAAATCCTAAATCAGAATAAAATCTTGTCTGAAGAAACAGTACAGATTTCTTTGTACACCAAGTATTTGGACTCAGGCTCTTCAGGGCTATGCTGTAGCATGGCAATGAAACTAAACTTTTTTTTTAAGGCCGTTGTCTTGTGAAGAAACTTGAGGAGAATAGGAAGCTGGTAATTTTAAATAATCATGCAGTTGGGCAGCAACCTTTAAAACGGCAAACTCCTTCCACAAAATCTGTAAATCAGCTATTGCTATTTTCATTGCTGCACTACCCCCACATAGCCAGCCATGCCATTTGTGCCATATGGATTTTTGTGGCCCAGTACTTCATGCATGGTTGTATCAAATAGAAAACAATGTAACAGAAAATTTTATTTTTTAATTTCTCTCAATATTAATTGTAGCTCCCCATTAATTGTAGCTCTTCATCACATTGCAATGGCTTCTTCCACCATGACAATAGCAACAGAAAACTGTTCCCTGCAATAAAAATTGGACAAGGAAGAGGCATCAGGACAAGCCCACTGGGACAGTCTTTGATCTTGCTGGACATCTCTTTGGCTTCTAGAACTCAGCAACACAAGCCAAGGTGGCAGGATGACATCTGACCCTTGTATTTAAGCCTATACAGCACAACAAGCTTTCTTCCTCTTTCTCACCTTGAGTTTGAGCAGACCATACCTGAATGGGCTTTATCAGGGCACTCTCGGATCCCAGTGTTTTGGGGAGCCCAGCCAGGATACAGAAGGCTCAGTTCTTTCCATTTCTAATCAGATTTGAACCCACATCTCTCACTTAGCAAGGAAATAGCATAAAGAGCTCACCACAGAGCATTCCAGAGGAAGAATTACCTATGCTGCCCTTTTCAAACTCATGCTATCCTTCATTTTGATTCACATGGCTTTATTTTATTTTGAATTAGGTCGGAGGAAAAAGAAAGAGTAAGCTACTTACACCAGGGAAATACTAGCATTCTGAATCCTGTGCGGGTTTGACTCTATTGCCCTTTTCAGATGAAGCTGACATTTTTAGTAGAAACTCTGGACCCAAGCCAGTTTCACTAGAGACCTGATTTGGAAGTCCTTACATCTCAGCTTCTCTCTGCCTTTGCCATATACAACAAACACGTAAAATACAGCATAAAAATAACAAGGAAAATCCAAATATTTATTTATTTATTTATTTATTTCCTTCTCTATTGCAATACTGAACAGCATCAGTAGCTCAGTGATAAATGTTATGAAAGGATGAAGCCAACAAATACTGAGAATCACTTCTACTTAAAAGGCACATGTGAGAGGAAAAGGAAAAAGAATACGCAGAACTACTCAACCCTATTTCCTTTGAAACTACAAGTCAAACCTACCTTTGAATATTTCCTGGAAACACCACAAGCCATGAAAGAAGGAAAAGCTGGGAAGGGCTGAGATGGAACATCAGACCTAAAGATAAAGGAGAGAAAAGTTGAGGTGGCAAGAGTCTTCTCTGGCTTCCATGATAGTGTGGTCACCTCTACTGCACTGTGGCCTTCAGGGTTTGATCTCAAAGGATCAAAGGCTGCACTGTCAGGCCAGTCTGCCCAAGCTGCAGCAGGTCCCTCGTGATAGAAAGACACCTGCAGTGTCAGTGGGCAGATTCTTCAGGGAGCTACCAAGGGAGTCTCACAGAATAGGGAGAGTCTCTTAAGTCAGGCAGCATTCCAAAAATGCTTGGAAAGCTGCTTGATTCACCTAGTCTTTGTCAAGAGTATGAACTGGTGCTAGGATAGGCTTCCTGTTCTTGTAAGTTAGCCTCTTCCAGTTTACCTGTGTCCCTTATCCAGGGTGCCTGGGGAAGAAGGGAGTCAGGAAGGAAACATGAAAGCTAGATGCCAAGGTGCAAAGTTAAATGGGATAACTGGAAAGTTTAATGTTCCTTCTGACAAAGCTTCCTGAGGATGCAGCTGGTGTTTGTCAGAGATATACTTCATATATAATGGATGTGGATATAAGTGCCTTGAGCCAGTTGCTGGGAAGCTGAAGCCCAAATCTGAGCCAAATTACTCATGGCTGAGTCTTTTTCCCAAAGCCTGGCATGCTGAAGAGAATTATACAGTGAGGCCTAAACCAGGCTCTCCATTGTTTTATTCTGGAACATAAGTTCAGGGAAGTATGTGGCCAGGAGAATGACAATGTCTGCCTCAACTTCTTAAACTACTTTTATTGCAAATAAAGGACGCTAGACTGATAGTTTGAAGACTGACAGCCCAGAAGGCTGAGATCGTCTTTCTGTTGTACAAATTGAGCACCACAGGCAAGGCATATCCTTGTCTCCCTCTATCTTAGAATGTTCTTCAGCTTGTACTGGAGAAAAGTCAATCTCTCTGCTGAGATTGAATGGTGAGTACTCAGAAGAAACACGCGGGATGAGTTTTTATAGGGATTCAGAGAAAATTTGAGCTGCTAGGTTGTGAAGGAAATGCTGGAGAGAGACTAGGGCTGTAAGAGGGGTGTGCTTTGGTTGTGTAGATGTGGCTATATCACTGTCTAGTGGCTGTGCCATGGAACACAAGTCCCCTTGCTGAAGCTAGACTTTGTGGATACACCACGTGCTCAAATAATGAGTTCTATGTTTTTTAAGCCAAAAATTTTTCTCCCCCTGCTGAGGAACATGAAGCCTGTGTATCTGCAACACATGGATTCCTTACAGAGGAGGAGATTTGCTCTTGAAGGGTGGTTTGTATTGTTTTGGTCAGTGCAGGAATGAAGAAAGGAATCAGCTTTTGGTTACGAAATGCTTAAGGATTAGACTGGTATTGCACTACCCAAAATGAAATCTACTGGTCCAGCTAGGAGTGAAGTATAAACAAGGCAAAATCTGAATTAAAAGCTGCTAGAGAGAGACAGCACCCAGTGTGCATTGGATAAAACCAGCAGCCCTGTGGACTGAGAACAATCCAACAACAACTCCAGCCCAGCTCCACAAATGTTATTGAACAAGTCTCATGAAGGTGTGTCCTATGTGAATTAGCTTTAAACAAAGAGGACTAAAAATCTCGAGCCTGTTCCTTCTTCCTCCCTGCTGTCTTGGTTTAAAAAGTTGAAAAGTCATGATTAAATTGGCTGCACTTGTTATTTAATATGTTTTATTTAGTTTGTATCTATGATTTTTTAAAATATTTATCATATTGCTAAAGAATGGTGACTGTTTTCATAGAAACTGGAGATGGAAGAGACCCAATAAGTTCACATCCAGTCCATCCCCCCTGCTGCCACTGCCAAATTGTTCTGCATGTACATTTTCCAGGACCACCTCCAAACTAATTTTGAAATGTTCTACTTTCTTGGCGAGGGTCTGTGCTCCTTGTGTACAGATCTGGAAGTAGCTGGTGATGCCCATTCTCATCAAACCTTTACTCCTTTCCGCCTTCATCTTCTTTATTCTCACATTTTCTTTACTCCTTTGCCTCTTCATCTTCTTTGTTCTTGTATTCCTTTTTCGGGCACAGGCACTTTTTATTTGGTTATCCTTAAATGTTTCTTCTCCCTCCTTAGATTTTTTTAAAGGATCTGCGCAGTTGGGCAGGGTTACTCTGGCAGATGCAAGCAGCCCAAGAAATATCATTTGAGCAGTTATTTGTTGAGCAACCCTACCCTGGAATATCCTGTCCTGGGGAGTATGAAAAACCAAAACAAAATCTCCAAGGTATTTGCTGAATATCAAAGCAGAAGCACACAGAGAACATAGGTCCTCTATTAAACACAGCCAAGCACACCCTTCTTAAAATCCTATTCTGCTATAATTCTTTGGCAAGGAATTTTCTGCTAAAGATATTATTTATACCTATTGCAGTTCCTTTGTTTGTTACCCAGTCCCTGTGTTGGTTTGATCTACAGGCCACACTTGGCTTACTTGGGGCAGCTTAGTGAGCTGGCTGTTTTCCCTCATGACAGTCATCTTGTGCTTCAGGAGCTAGCCATGGATAAAATAACAGTTTAATGTCCACATTTTATAATTGCAAAGAAAACTTTCCAGATGTGAGCCAGATAAAATGGATGTGGTGATATCTGCACCAGAAAGCTGCCAGTTTCAAAAACTAATCCAGGAGGTAGAACGTGCTTTCCTCATTTCAGCTCCAGAGGTGGTTAACAACTATTTAAGAATCAGTGTGGTTAACAATGTCTCTGTTTGATCATAAATTAAGAGACAACTAGTGTGAAAAAACAGGCCATTGAGGATGAAGCTTTCCAGCACAAACACAATAACTGAAGGTAAAATTTACTAGTGTCTGTCTGTCTGCTTTTCTCAATGAGGCTCCTCCTGTATTCTCTGATCTTTCTTTGGTCAATTTTGTTTTGCTTCTTTTGCCTTGTTGTTGTTGGTTTTGTTGGGTTTTTTGTTTATTTGTTTTATTTTTTTTTTCCTTCTGATGTTAGTTCTCTCACTGTCTTCCTTTATTTTCACATCTATATTTCCTCTCTATTTCCATCATTTGGTTCAGGTCAGCTACAGAAAAAGCTTGCACACATTGCCCTGTCCTTTTTACCTTAGGCTGAAGCACAAGAGCAGCACATCAGCCCGAGGCAATAGTGATTATAAAGTCTGCAGGTCTGTAAATGTTATTCCCTTTGTGTTAGTCTGCAGTTAGTGAAATATTGGGATGGAGAACCATCAAATCTGAGCTCAGAGGAGACTTCCAAACATCTCTTCAGCACAGACAAGCCAAGCAAAAGTTATGCTATAGAATTAAAAACAAACACAGAAATCAGAAATACATTGAAATCAGAAGACCTTTTGAAGTTTCAAGAGTGTTTTCCTTTGTATATTTAGAAGGGCTTTTGGAGCACCTATATGTACATACTGAAAATTTTCAAGGTGAAAACTGAACCATAAGTGCTCATTTACTCTTGGGAAGCCTCTTGATCTTCTCTCATGTTTCCCACAGCTCCTTAGCTCCCATCCTTCCTATTCTGCTGCTCTTCTGTCAAGAGAATGAGTCACAGAAGTGCTGCATTTCAGCCAGATTTCCAGCCATATGTACATATGCTTGCTTTTTTGAGTTCCTCTCCCAGCTCCTTTCTCTCTCTTGTAATTGCTATTCCATTTTTGAGTTGCACATACTATCTGCCCCAAACTTGTAGCATTCCCAGAGAATTTGCACTTTGAACAGTAAACAGGCTTCTAAGAACAGAAGAATCATAATTAGCTCACACAGAAACTATAATCTTAAAATGTGATTTATTCAAACAGTCAGTTCTGTTTCATGTGATTGCAAATGTGAGCAGATTTTGACAGATTGGCTGGTGGTGGGTTTTGTGTTTGATTTTGGTCAGCTCAGATATTACCTGCCTTGCCAAACATTAACTGAGATGAATCTTAAGTTCAGCTGCTGTCGTGGTTAATTATTCTTGATGATGAAAGTTAATAGCTATTTTTCTCTACAATCTTTGTAAGTCAAAAATTTTAATCTAGTAAAGACTGAATGCTAATGCACTGTTCTACATAAATCACAGGGATCTGCCTTTCTACAAATTAGTTACTGTCTCCTATTGTTATCTAATAGACATGAAGACAATAGACATGAAGAACTGGTGGAGTGAGCAGTGATGTAAAGCAGATCCTTTAGGATGCTTACAGTATAACACATAACAGGAGGTGACTGAAAGTATAAGGCCTCATCAAAAGATCTGAACAGCCCTCTGAAGGTTCTCTATGGAGTAAAGAATCTGCATGTGGCAATATTTGCTCCTAAACAAGATACTTCAGCCAGGACCTTAACGTTTGAATGAAAAAAGAAATCTTAAAAGCAGGATGAATGTAGTTCTCCATATCTTTTTAGAGTCACACAAAATGCCATCAGTCTTCTCTCTGCATTTCTACTCATTCACAACAATCTAACCACTTCAGCTGATGATATTGAGTGAGAAATGAGATAATAAGAAATTCACACACATTGACATTTGCCCATGTATTCACTAAGGCTTAGGCTTCAGCTGCAATGAAAGCACTTGGACATCTCAATGGACATGTAGATGAACATCAGGTTCACCCAAACAATGCTTCCCAGAAAAGTGTTAATTTGTAAACTGGGGATCTTCTGCCTCTGATTTGCACTACTGTGGCAACAGATGGAATGTTGTATCAAGTGCAAGTGTTCTTCCTTTAAGACAGATGGCCTTAAAACTGGAGATGAGTAAGAAAAAGGACATATGAATTATGAAAGATTTGGGGGAAAAAGCCTCAGTGAAAATTTGAAAGAGACAGATTTATTTAGTTTATGAAAAGGAAGATGGAAGTGTGAGTTTTATCACAGCCATTCAATACCAACATGGTGGTGAGCAAAGTGATAAATAGAGTTCAGTTTCAAAGTCAAAGTCAGTTTTCTGGTACTAAAAGTAAAAAAGTAAATAACCTTTCCTGTTTTGTGTTTCAAGCTAGGCAGAAAGAGATGGGTAAGTTCTGAACTCTTCAGATATGAAGAGACACCCATTTGCCTGCATTTACACCCAGACACTTGGTCCAGCAAGAGACACTAATTGGAATCTGAATTTATGCAAATTCAGACTTGAAATCAAGTAAATTTGGTAATATTGCTGACAAATAGTTGTCAGAACAATCACCAACAATTACTCATGCAAAATATTTTCTATTAAAAACTGGGGTTTTTTTAGTAGTTAAGACATTAATACCAAATCCAACAGTCTCTGTTACAGAGGAAGTCAAACTATGTGTTCAGAATGCTTCTGTCTTTATAATATCCCAGCCTCTGAATTTATGCTTTCATTACAGTAATGTTTGATCATCAGTGTTAATGAAGCTCTCATTAACCACCTCTGCTTTCCCGTGAAATGGTCACACATACTATTCAGCCATTACTTAACAAATCTACTCATTAAAGAAGGAAAATAATTAATCTCCTCTTGTCTTCTGCGTCACAATTGCTAATGGGATGATATGATATCTAAAATGTAGATTAGAAATTGTCTTTCTTTTTAAAAGCATAAAAAGTGATTGAAAATGCTGCTATTGTGTTGTACCTACCCTTTCCCACACTTATCATGCTTTAGAACGTGCTCCTTGGATAGAGTGAGTCTTCAAGGTTTTATAGACAATGAGAAATTTCTGGCTGGTTTTAAATACTCATTTTGGTCAATATTGACATTTGTGTTTGAAGAGCAAGGGAGAAAGAGGTAATAATGTTTAGCTGTATGTCCCACTACATTCTTTTTCTACATCTGTCTTAGTAGTTTCCATGACAAGACGCCTTGACTAAAGAAGTATTTTGCTTCTTGGAAAGCTCTTTGCTCCAAAACCACACTTGTTTATCTATTGTCTCTCCTTTGTACATAGGAATCAACTCACTTGAATTAATATCCTCATTCAGAACTGCAGAGATAAGTTGCAGATAGTTACAAGAAGGAGGAACTCCGCAAACAAAGTCTCTGTACTGCTGGGCATCGATTTATTCCACAGGCTTTTAGTGCTGGGTATTTGTAAACCTTTCCACCTTACCAGCTGTAACGTGGCCTAATTGTCTGTAACAAATCTTGGTACAATCTTATTTACCTCATTATCTGTCACCAACTGGCCAGTTTACCTGACTGATTCCACAGGCACACCCACTCCTCTGCCTGGTGGCTGATTCAATAACTAGGTCACCATTAAAATAAAATGAAAGGACCTGACCCCAATAGTTCTGGATTTTTGTCAAAAAGAAAGAGCCTAACAAAATGCTTATATGAATGTAATTTATCACCTGGTTGAATCTGAAGCTATGGCTCCAAGAAAATCCTCCTAAGCAGAGCCACAAGGTCAAGGGATTTCTGTTTGCCTCCCTCAGACCCAAACACTCATTTACCCCTCTTTGGTGTGGTTGACTGTGGAGGTGGACAGGAAATTGGGGAATAGATCTGATTAAAGAGTCAAAATTAAAAATATATATGTAATTAATCTCGTCCTGTCTCCTAGACCCACAAACATTGGTATCACCATGACTAAAGGGGCTGGATAGGAGGGAAAGGGAACCTGCCAGGAGAGAACCAGGAAAAATAGCTGTAGAGAGTGGCCTGAAAGTATCCCTCAACTCCTCGAGGTTTCCTAAAACTATTCTAAGTGTTCCAGAGTCAAATTATTAGTATTCTACCTTTCCCTTTATGTTGATTATTGCATAGTCCTCCATCAGTAGTTGTCACACTTCCTGCTTTCACTGTTTTCTTTCTCTTTTAGTCTTTATGCTTGCTTTGAGTTCTTTGCTCTTCTAGTAGCACTTTCAGCCCTCAGAAAATATTGTAGTTATTAATATTTTAACTTTTCCCAGAATCCAATTTATTTTGCTTGGAGTTTGAATTAAACCCATGATCCATCATCTTGTAAGACAGGAGACAACAGTCGGCACTGTAGCTTGGTGTTAGTAACATTTTTCAAACTTATTTTTCTACTACTGGTTTGTTTTGGGTGATGGCAAAAAATTTTGTAATTTGCGTTGGCTTTTTTCTTCTTTTTATTTCAATAGTAGTTGGTTTTATTTATTTTACTCCTTGTTTTTAGAAGTACTTATGCAGTCCAAGAGGACTTAGAGTGATTACAACTGCTTGCATCTCAGCTACCAGCTGTTTACCTTTCAGCTTCTTGTTGAATGTGGTAGGCTAGGAGATGCCATGTGAAGATTAAAAGACTGTCATGTCCACATCCTGAATGCTGTCCTCAGCTCTGGTCTTTCCTACTGAAAACAGGATATACTGGAACTAGAAGAGGTACAAAAGAATAAGGATTGTCAGTGAACTGGAATAGTCTACATACAGACAGAGATTAAATATGCTGTTCAGCTTGGAAATGAGGCAGCTGAGGTATGTTATGGAAGAGGTCTGAAAAATAATGACTGGGTTGGAAAAAGCAAAATATAAATTTGCCATTTCAATGTCTCCCTCAGGACTGTTTTGGCTTTCTGGGAGAACTAGAACGGGTGGATTTCAGAACCTGGAGACAGCTGAACAACATTTGGACTGTTCATTTACTTCCTCAGCATTTGTCACTGGTCTACAGGGACAGTATGCTGCCTTCTTAATTGGACCTTTAGTACAACTGAGGATGGCTGCTCTCACCTGCACAAGCAGCCTGGAACTAGGGAAGGAGGGGTGGAGAGGAAGCCTGGATGCATTAGGCTGTGAGATCAAGTCGCCAGTGAGACAGTGCTGAGTGCTGAGTGCTGAGTGCTGAGTGGTGTGATGTGACTGCTGGACAGGAATGGCAGATATTAGGAGAGTGGGGAAAGAATCTGCCTTTTCGTCTCCCACTCCGACACTTTTAAGTGGCTTAGCTCATGGTTTTCATTGCAAGGCTGTTGTCTTGTTTTCTACCTTCCCCATGTTAACATTCTTTTTGTGACCCTTTGGCTTGGGCAAGCAGTTTCTTTCTTAAATAACTCTTTGAGCATGGTAGTCATATAAGTAAAGTGTTCATGGCCATACCTGTTTCTATTCCTGCCACTTTCATGGACACATAACATTCTCTAAATCAAATATTAGGGGCAAGGTATCAGTTAAAAAAATATTTGCCCTGAAATAAACCTTACACATTCCATAACATTTCCTTTGTCATCAGAAGCCCTGAAAAAATTGAATTTCTTCTGCAGGCTGCTGCTCCTCTCTTCTAGCCACCACATTTTTCATTCAAGGCCAGCTACTTCAATGTTGGTAATGGTTTCCCCTTGTTGTGCACCCAATGTATAAACAAAGATCTTTTTGCACAAAACAAAGTCGAGTTATCATCTTTGATCAGATTGTTTGGATCAGGTTGAGCTGACAACTATGGAGTTGTTTTTTCCACCCCTATGCATTTTCAACATGCTGCAAATCCCTTATGCTTGTGGGATTTCTGTTTGTTTGCTTGGGTTTCTTCAGAGGTTAACTTCTCCAAAAAGCAGTGTGGAAAAGAGAGGAATGCAGCAAATTTCCCAGATCCTGAGGAGCAAAGAATGTGTGTTGCTGGCAGAATATGATTGCTAAGAAACATCTTGGATGCCATCAAGCTAAAAGCATAAGGGCTGTGGAGTCAAAGAGTGCATCCACAGAAAAAAGGTGAAGCTGAAGCTGTCAAGCCTTTGAGCATATGGTGCACACATGAAATAGATCTTCAAGATCAAAGGTTAAAAGTTATTTTTTAACTCATGTAAACAGCTCTTTGTGCTTCCACAGTACCTCTCCTTTTGTCTAGGGATGCTAAAGCGTTTTTGTAACTCTGGGGACCATTACCTTATCTAATAATTAGGGACACTAATGTACAGAGAGTTGAGGTGCAAAGTCAAGTAATGCAATCAGAAAGTAAGGGCTGGCAAAAGCAGAGACTGTGCCTTTCTCTGTGGACCTTGCTGTTACAACATCAAGGCTTTAATTTTTAAAAGGGCCAAATAGTTTTTTAGTGTTTATGACCAGGCTAATGCTTCCCATAGCCAAAAGACTATCAAAGGATTACTTTGTACTGTGATTTACCAAAGGGAAGACTGATGCCTATGCAGGTAATGAAATATAATCATTATTATTCCCATTTTAAAGATGAGATACTCAACACTCAGTCTTGTGTTCCAATGGATGAAAAGATACTTCTATCTCTACTCAGTCCACCTTTGTAAGAGCACACATAGCGAAACACACACTTTTAGACAAAGCAGCAGCACTGTTGGTGGAATCTTAGCCTTCCTGCAGGCTCTGTTTTTGTCCCTGAGCCTTAAGAATTGACTCTCCACCTGTGACACTGCACATTGGGGTACTCATGGCATCAGTATCAAAGAAATTATTTTCTGGATACAGAGCTTGACAACAGCAATGCTAGGCCATGTTTTGTCCATGTTTCGTCCATGTTTGTACTAAATATCAGTGATCCAAGTTCAGATTTGATTTATGCTTTTAAGTGCTTACATATCTCTTAACTTGCCCTCATCAACCAGGAATGAAACTAGAAATAGCACAGTACTGAACAGATAAACCAGATTGTTCTTACAGTACTGTAGATCCTGGAATTGAAATATAAAGTGGTTGTTTCTTTGATCTAGAAAGTCTGAATAACACCTACAGTACCAAAGTGATCTACAGGAAAGGGCATGATAGAACGTATTCATGTTGCCAAATGTCTGTGAGTTTAAATGAACCACACTTCACTCAAGCAGATGTTCAGAAAATAGGCAAAGTTATTGCCAAGGGCCCTAGTAAGGACGACTTCAGAAGAGTGTCTGACTTGCAGTATCTGGGTAGGCAGTTTACAGAGAAGTCTGAAAAAGTTTTGGATTCTGTGAGGGTCTGATTTTGAAGTATCTCTTCTTCCTGAAAGTGTCACAAAGACCCTAAGCTTACCAAAAATAGTGAATGGAAATTCTGTGGGGAAAAAATAATAGGAGAGATTTGAAAGTTTGTTACACTGATTTGGAAAACCACTTTTTCCATCTGAACTTCTGAATATTTAAAACCTTTTAAAACATAAGTGTTGGAAACCAAAAGGTATTCCAGTTGAAGAAGAATGCCTAATTCTGAAAATATTAAATTCGGATAGCATAATCACATAATTTCTTCCCCAGATTTTACTGAGTCAATTAATAAAAAGCTGCATTTTCTCACCAGCAGAGCTGATTTCAAAGAATTGGCTTTTCCTAATAAACAGTGTTACTTCAGCAAAACCATAAGCAGTTTTAAGAGGCACTGTGTTCAAAAGCAATGCAAAACTCCTCACATGGGGGCCTAGGAGCCCATGCTGCTTGTCAGTAACAAACATGATGATATGATGATACCTGGTGGTAATTAGCTTTTTATCAATAGTTGTCAAAAGGTACAGGTCAGCAAGACCGGAACAGAAAAAAAGGTGCTGATGCAGGTGTTCTGAGTACGAGGCCTGACAAAGTAAGATGAGGAGATGATAACATGAGGGCTCCTTTTTTAAAATTATTTTTGTCTTTTTTTTTTTTTTAACAGAGGCTGGAATTACTGGAGGCATCAATTAATTGCATGGATAAGCACAAAAGAAAGTTTGTTCTCTGTAGTCTGCAAATGAGACATTAAATAATTTGCAAGGAAGTATGCCTACTGCTATATGGTCCCCAGCCTGGTAAAGCTCAAAAATTCCGCATCAGGTTTGGAAGTTGGCCTCTACTGCCTGCTGCCAGCTTCCTGGCATATCCCACTAGCTGTCTCTGCATGGTATTGCAGATGTGATGCATTTCCTTGTGTGTCTGGGAAGTGAGCAACTATAAAAAGATTATTATGGAAAAATCTATTAACGCTGCTGTGTACTGATTGCACAAGTACAAAATTTTAGGATTCAGGAGCCATGGAAATGCCAATGGCTGGTTTAAGAAACAAAGTTATTAATAGAAGATTAAGTGTATTCACTTGGATGAATGACAAGCAGGGGTATTTGCTTTAGATAGCACAAAAGCATATTCTGACAAGAATATGGGGTAATCAAACAAATAAACCAATGCTTCCTTTAGTCCACATTTGTCAAACTGCTACTTGCAAGCCTCTGACTTGTTTCCTCCACTGTGCTCTTTTTCCCTTACAGATCAAAGTCTGCCCAGGTTCTAAATATGCTTGTTATCCATTTGCCCTCAGAAACAAGCACATCCTTTTTTAACCCAGTTCAAGCAAAGCCCAGAATGCTGATTTCTTGTTGGAAAAGTAGTTTGCACTGACCAAGATCAGTTGTTGAGGAGTTGGTTCAACAAGGAAGAATGGCCTTGTGGATTAGAGAGTGGGGTGATTCTCAGGAGATGAGATTCTGTACCTTGCTTTTTCACAACTTTCCTGAATGACTTTGGTCAAATTACTTAACTCAGTGGTTTAGTTCTCTTGCAGTGTGACAGTACTTGTATACTTCTTTTGGGAAATGCTTGTGTATTATAGAGATGCTGACAAATAAAGCACCTAAATGTCTAGATAACTCCAATGCCAATTTCTGCATCTGCCCTGACTTTAACATCAGTGCTACAAAGATACCAGGACCTTCACAGATGTCTTCTCTCAGTTAGCTTTTTCTCAGTTTCAGTGTTTCAAAGTCAGTGTTTTCTCAGCTTTTCTTTGGAACCATTTAGCTCCATTGTTTCAATTCCAGGCTTTCCTTACTGCTGAAATGTTTCATTTATGCCAGATTATAAATCAGATTGCAGCTAATGAAAACAGCCATTTTATTTTTTCCTATCTACTTTCAAATGCAGGAAATAAGTTTCTTGGAATTTCAACTAGTCAGCCATTCTTCTAATTTCATTTGAACCATTTCTCTGTAGGCAATGTTAAAAAATTGTTGTGGTCCTTCTCAGGTATTTCAGCAGTGAATTGGTCCTACACAGAATAAATGTGACACACAGAGAACTAGAGCCTTGACATGGCTCCTTCACTGCAGGTAACAATCCCCCAGGAGCATTTCCTTGTGTCTGAGACTCCATTGCAGCTTGTTCTTGTGTTACTGTAGCAGAGGTCCACACCAACAGCAACTTAGTTTTCATTCTCATCCGGGACATGGTAAGGATGAGCCTGCAATCCTTTTTCCTATGACTTAAAGTGGCAGATTTCTCCTTTAGTTTATGAATAAGAACTTTTACTCAGTTGAAAAAAAAATCCCCCTTGTTTAATTTTACATCAGGCTGGATGACTAACAGGGCAACCACCTCTCTTTTGCTGAAACCAATTGTATACCTAGCACTCCACTGTAGAAATTGCTGAACAGAATGAAGCTTTGAACATCTTTACTCTTTCATGTGTAAAAAAGCACAGAACACCCATATTTCCAAATGTGCAAACAGACAGAGGTAAGTTCACCTCCTTTTACTGGTCTATGTGCACTTACCAGAAAGATGAGCCTGTCATGCTTCTTCTAATTCCCAGCCACCATTGGTTCATGCAGGATTGTTTCCAGGGCCTGTTATATTTTCTAGTTCAAAGTTCCCCAATTTTACCTCTTCTCATAGATCTTCTTCAGATTAGTCAAGAGTGGCTCTATCACTCACCCACTTTATCACATCAGCTTCTCCCTGCTCTCAGAAGGAGGAATAGAGTAAGCTTGTTCTTCTTCATAAGAGGCACTTTTAACCACTGGGAGAAGACCACTGGGCACACAGGTCAGAACAATCTGTGTTCTCTATTATGTGTAAAATCTAGCTCATTGCTTCCTGAAAAACTGCATTTCTACCAGCTATATTGGATTACTTGCTTAAAATGAAAGCAGTGCATCTTCCCACCAAATGCTGAGAAGCAGTATTGCCATGGTACACAAAATAATTTTTTTTCTGATTTTCTTCCCATTGAACTACTTTGAAGGTCCTAATGTACCAAAATCTTGGTTTACCTATCTAATGCTCAGAAGCCTGTGGTGATCTGCTCTCTTCTTCATCTTTTCACACCAACATTTTGGTTGTATTTACATCACCTGGAAGAGAAAGAAAGGCAAAGACCCACTGCAGTTGCCTGCTGTCCAATATACTGTATTTGTTTACAGACTTATTAGAGGCTTTTTAAGGAGTTCACTTGAATCAGCAGAAGTTCTTCTCTGCATGATTTTCCTGCATATATTTTTGAGCTTCTTGTGCAATTTGCCTTTCATGTAATGTTTTCTTCATCCACAAAGGGCCCAATGACTTGTTTTTGAGCTAAAGAGACCTTGCCTGTGCTGGCAAGATCAGCACAGAGATTGTTATTTTACTTCAAATTATTCAGATATTTATAGTGAAAATTTGAAAAAAGATGCTCCTACTACAATCAAGGTATCAACTGCAACAACCTAAGTGATAAGGATGGCTTTCTTCCAGAATATTGTGTATTCTTGGAACATGCAGAGCTGCTGCCACGACTAGATGGGTGGGACACATCTTTTTTTTTCTTTCTTTTTTTTTCCTCTCTCCTGCACATGCGAGAGGGAGAAAGAGATGAAAAAGGTGTAGGGGTTTTAAGTTTTTTCAAATTTTATCAAGGCAAAAACTTCCATTATTATTGCTTGTATAGGCAGAGCAGGAATGTACACAAAGCATCTCTGAGAAGATCAGTAACAGATAAGTAACATTTTTATATAAAGCCAGTAGATATTATGGCAATGTTTCCAAGTCCCATGTGCTTCACAGCTTACCTCCTAAAATGCCCAGGACAAGCAAAAAATTGGCTGCTAAAAATCCACAATCACGGGATTTCTTCCTTCATCTCCTTTGCTTGTGCACTGTAACATTGTGTTATCATGTGAGGACATGATAACACTATCTTACACCTTAAGGTGTTAAACAACCAAGAAATGTGGCTAAGAATGCTTTGCAAAATGTCATTGTGACACCCCTACCCAGCTCAACACTTTTGTCAGCACCACTCCACATTGCATAGGGGGAATCACACTGTGGGTGTGAATAACTGTGATCCTGGAGCCTTCCCCTTAGGGTTCATATTCAACTCAAATGCTTGGGAATTGTCAGGGGCATGTAAAAGAGTGGATTTCCATGTCTCAGAAGTACAGAGTGTTAATGTAAACTTAAAAGATTGGTACTACACCTCTTGGTTTCTCACAGTTCTGTCTGATGGAGATTTTTTGTCTGACATGGTCTTTTATTGCCTGACATTCCTTCTTTTAGCAGTTTTACTTTTTTTCATATTGCTGCTTATTTCTGAAATTATACTTACACCAATAAAACATTTAGGAAACAGCTGATGAAGAGTATACACAATGGAACTGTACAGTACTATGGAACTTAAAACCCACCATATACTTATATTGATACATGAATAATGATCTGTGTTTGATAACCAAAATTATCAGGTCTCTTTATACACTGGTAGATCAGTCTCCCAGTGTTTCTCTTTAGGTCAGTTGAAAATAGGTCATAAAGAAAATTCAGTGCAGGGAGGCCTCTGGTATTAGAACAGAAATTTTCAACAGGTTTTTAGATTTCTCTTGGAAATGCTGAAAACAAATTGCAGAGATTGTCTTTGGAAGTTGGGGGGAGGGGGCAAATAATTAAAAATGTAAAAGGATTGTTTTGATATTTTATATGTTCTCATTCTGTTCCAAATTTTGTTTGTACTGTACTGCCACTATTGAGATTAAATGCTTTGGCTAGATTTTTTCAAGGTTTTACAAATAATTTTTTTCATAATTTCCCTTTAAAGAATTTAAAGAATTTAATTCTTAATGATTTCTCTGAGAGGAACACTGCTTTCTATCAACTGCAATTTTCACCTGCACAGTTCACAAGTTTCATTAAATAGGAACTTCTCCCCTTAGAGAGTCTCTGTCCCTGTCTCTAAAGTGCTATCATCCATATTCTCATTTGTCTGGATGAATTAAATCCTTCCTGTTGCATTCAGTTCTCTGAATAGCTTTAGACTTTCAAACATACCTTATAATTAATTTCCCTCCCTTCCAAACCTCAGTCTTCTTGTCCCACGTCATCTTTGCCTCGACTGTCTCAGAGTTCTTTTCACATGAATAATTCTTCTTTTCTATTTTCTTCTAGCTTTACATAAAAATTTCCCAGAATGAGAATGGAGCAAATTGCAAAGAATTTGTTGAGAGTGGGCTAGACTTGTGGGATTGATCATGAGGTAGGCCTGAGTGGAGGCAGAGACGTGACCAAGAAAACCACAGCACAACTTTAAACACCAGCAGAGCAAATGCATAGGCTCTTGATACCTCATGTCCCAAAGTGCTGTAGCTGCTCTGGGGAAAAGGTGGAAAGGGGAATGTGCTGGTGAGATGACTTCTGTCCCTGTAGCTCATGACAAAGAGTGGCAGCAAACAGGCTGATATTTGCTAGGGCTGTACTGACAGCTGCATTGCCAGTAGATTGTGTGAGGAGAGCGATGCTACGGCTTTTTGCTCAGCACTTCTTAGACCACCTCTAGAATAGCATGCCCACTCCTGGGTTCCCCAGTGCAAGAAAGACATAGATAAATTAGTGCAAGTTTGGTGGTGCTGGGACTGGAGCACTTGTACTGTGAGGAGAGGCCAAGGGAGCTCCCTCTGCTTGGCCTGGAGAAGAGATAGCAAATTGCATCTTTCCAACAACCACAAGGTGGTTATTGAGAAGATGGAGCCAGGCTGTTCGCAGCGGTGCATGGTGAGAGGATCAGAGATGGCAGACAGAAACTGAAAGAAGAGCAGCTCAGGCTTGGTGTGAGGTAAAAATTTTTCTCTAAGACACTCAAGCAGCAGAGCAAACAAGTACTCCTGGAAGAGTGTGCCATTTCCATCCCTGAATCCAGAGGAGGGCAAAAGACGTGAGGAAGGATCAGGCAAATAAGCCCTATGTGGAGTGGCTGAGGGAGCTGAGGGTGTTTAGCCTGCAAAAAAGGGGTCTCGGGGGAGACCTTACTGCTATCTGCAACTACTTGAAAGGAGGCTGTAGGCAGATGTGGTGTTGGCCTCTTCTCCCAGGCAGCTAGTGACAGGAGGAGAGGATGTAGTCTCAAGCTGTACCAGGACTGGTTTAGGTTGGACATCAGGAGGAATTTCTTCTCAAAAAAGGTGGTTTAAACATTGGTATGGCCTGCCCAGGGAGGTGGTGGAGTCATGGTCCCTGGAGGTGTTTAAGGAAAGACTGGATGTGGTACACAGTGCTCTGGTCTGGTTGATGTGGTGGTGTTCGGTCAGAGGTTGGACTCGGTGATCCTGGAGGTCTTTTCCAACCTTATTGATTCTGTGATTCCATGATTCTGCTTACAGGACCTGGCAGCCCACAGTCCTGGGCAGCCCAATCTGGCCTCAGCACTGACCCAGTTGGGAGTGTGAGCGGGGACTAGAGCTCTCCTGGCACCGCTTCCAGCCCTTGGCGCTCTGACCCCACCGCTCTCCCTCACCACGCCGTGATGGCAGCCCCCGCAGAACCCCTCACAGACCCCACACAGCCCCTCACAGTCCCGCACAGCACCTCACAATCCCTCATAGCCCCTCACCGCCTCTCAGAACCCTCAGAGCCCCTCACAGCCCTCCCAGCCCCTCAGAGCCCCCGCACAACCCCCCCCACCCCCCCACCC
>VWZP01000046.1:247803-259023 GCA_013396995.1 Dicaeum eximium | reverse complement strand
CACAGCCCCTCACAGCCATCACAGCCCCTCGCAGTCTCTAACAGCCTCTCACAGCCCCCGCACGACCTCGCACAACCCCGCACAGCCCCTCACAGCCATCACAGCCCCGCACGGCCCCGGGGCCGTCGGGCCACGGGAGCGGCCTCTGGAGCAGGCAAGGAGACCTTGCGCCTCAGCCCGCGGTGCCGGCGCCGCGGCCTCGGCTTTTAAGTAATAAAATGGATGTGGAATTCAAGCGAAATTGATGTGGCACCCAAAGGGTCCCGGGATGTCAGTTCAAGCCGTGCTCCCTGCCTCAGGGAGTTCTGGGGGACGAGGGGGCATCCCGCCAGGCCTGCTCAGGGTCTGTGGGAGCTGCTGGAAGGAAAAAGAAGGAGAAAGACGAAATAAAGACCCAAGCCCAATGGCCTGACTGGGGACCGTCATCATAAGACATAACTATGTTTTCCCTCTGCAGGTGTTTTGCTGGGCTTTAGAGTCGGCAGATACAGTCAACACCCTGAAATTCCTCTGTTGATTGGTGTGTGAGGTGTGATATCCTTGAATCCAGACTTCCACTCACTTTTTGCCAGCTAGAGGAAACTTAGGAGTGGTAAAACTGATATGCGAAGATAAGTATGTGGCATGGTTCCTAACTCTGTGTTCTGGGATCAAATCACTTTAGAGGAGGCTGGGGTTTGATGTTTCAGTGTGTTACACTGATCAAGCGTTTTTGTACTTTCATTGATAAAACCTTCTAATGTTCTTGTACTGAGTTGTTTTTATACACTTTCTGCTCTGGGTGCATACATAATATTGATGGACTTAACCACTGACCCAATGAAACAAACAAACAAACAAATAACCCCCCCCCCAAAACACCACCTTCACAAAAGTCTAATTGACTTTCTATAAAGGCTTAGGTCTGCAAAATAGCTTTTACCCCTGAGCACTTCTAGCCTGCTTTCCCATTTCAAAGTTCTTAAGCAATAGCTTTGCCTTTTGAGTATAAGGTCTAACTCTGATTGATTTAAAGCAGAAGAAGGAATTAATTATTACTGAGGGGTTCATTATTTTAAATTAGCTTTTCCAATACGCTGGACAAAGATGACTGGCCATGTGACCTCTTGTTATCCCTCAGCATAATTCTGCCAGTTTCAGCCAATCCAATCCAATCCAATCCAATCCAATCCAATCCAATCCAATCCAATCCAATCCAATCCAATCCAATCCAATCCAATCCAATCCAACCTAGCTGTGTCACTCTCCAAACAGTAATTGGACAATGGGTCTTGTACAGTATCTCAGGCACAGAAAGAAAAATCTCTGAAGAAAGAAGAGAAGATCTCACAGTTTTAAGATCCTCTGCTTCTGGATGTCTGATCTACCACGAAAGGCTTCTACCTCGCTCACAATATGCTCTGTTGCCATAGGCAACTTGAGAAATAGAAGCTGTGGCTATTCATAATTCTTTCAAGAAACTATATAGTGATAAAGGAATAGGATACCAAGCATCTTCTTTTCTTTCCTTGGCTTTGTCTTGGCTTTTCTTTCCACACAGAATCTCTTCCTAGGTGTCATAATTTGTTTTCCCCCTCATATTTTGTTAAATGAGTCCCTTTCTATTCCACAGTACAAACGTGTTATATGCTGGATCTTCCATATACGTTCAAGAAATTATTATTCTCTGATTATTCTCTTTCAGCCCAACTTCTTTGTCTCCTTTCCATGCAGCAGCACATACTGGGAGATAACAAGCTGGAAAGCAGTCTTGCAGAAATAGTCCTGGTGGACACCAAGTTTTCACATAGTTTGAACATAAGTGACAAAGAAAGCTAATGGTGTCCTGGACCGGATTAGGAGGGGTGTTCTTCCCCCACTCAGCACTGGTGAGGCCACACCTGTAGTACTGTGTCCAGTTCTGGGCTCCCCAGTAAGAGTCACTTAGTAGGAAGGATCTTTCACACCTTCCTTATTTAATCAGTCAAGTGTTTCAAGTATTGGAATACTGGACATCAGGTCCATCTGGTACTTTTCTCCATTTTCTTCATCACCTGTATAGGTTGAACTCCATAAATTCTACATTGTAAACATTCTTTCTAGAGAGTTAATAATATTTTTTTCACTCCTTCTCCTATTCTAATATTTTAAATTAAAAAAAAAAAAAGACTTATTTTTCTGAGTGTGTTAGTGTATTTAACAGTTCAAGGTAAAGAAGTAAGATCTCTCCATGGCTTCTGTGCCATAATCCCATCTTCACACCTGTACAAGTTAAATCAACAGCATGTTTCAGAACAGGGCAGGCAATATACAGGGTGCACTAGCTGTGCACATAGGTATGTAACTGCAATCTCAGCTACTCTCAACTCCTCTTCCCTTTTTTTCCTAGGTCTGTGCCCTTCTGAAATAACAAGCATTGCTTATTAGAAGCACGTGGCTGGCCATAATTTTTTATTATTTTCATGAGGTTGTTTTTGGTTTTATTTTTGTTTTGTTTTAAGAGATTAACAAAATCACTGGACAAAAGGTCTCAATATCAAGAATACACCGAGTGCAGGATAATTTGAGCTTGCATATCTGCCATAAATTTCACAAGTATGTGAGGAGGTATGACAAGACAATGTCTCTAAGAATATTCTGAATTTCCGGACCTCTGTGCAGAATCTTTACTAGTGGCAAGCCTTGGCCAGCTTTCCTGGAGTCTGTGAAGCAGACTTGATGCATTTGCACTTCCTGTTGCAAGCCAGCCTGGTGTATCACTCATTTTATACTTTCTCAGTCCTCATCCATTTCCTATCTTTCTCAACTTTGACCAGCTTTCCTGTCTAATTGTAGTTTTTCTCTTGAAAACCTTCTGGCGGTCCATCCTGAAATCAGAAAACATGTCTTGCTTAAATCCTTCCATGTCCCAGCATAGTGGTCCTCCTAATACAGAAGATTGAAAACCAAGGACAGATCAGCTATGAATTATGACAGCCTAGCATTCCAGTGTAGAGAAGTATTTAATATATACATATATATATTTAATTTTGCTTTTTGTCTTCTGAGTTTGGAAAGGAGGAAGAAAGAATTTGAAACCAAAACATAGATAGATTTCTTTAATAGAATTACTGTATTTTTGGTTGAGTGTAACCACCAGTAGCAAATAATTCACCTGAAAGAGGAAAAAGTACCCTAAGGCATACTTGCCATACTCGGGGTGCTTTGTTAATATCAATCTCCTCAGAAGTAACTGTAGAATATTCTGGAAATGCAACATCACTTGTTAACCATAGGGAAATATTGCTTGTTGCAGTAGCACTGGCTGGCATTAAGGAATTTTCAGTAAAACGAACTGACTTTCCTCTTCGCAAATGACCTGTATGCTGGGAGCAAGTGTACCCTCACCAAATTTAAAGATGATAAAAGACATGGAGGAGTGGACCCCAGACAGTTGTGTGGCCATCCAGAGGGGTCTCACGAGGCTGGGGAAATAAGCAGAGAGGAACCTCCGGGAAAAAATCTAAGGAAATCTAAATCCTGCACCTTGAGAGGAATAGCCCCCAAAATGCACAGGTACAGGCTGGGGCAATCCATCCGGAAAGCAGCTGAGCGGAAAAGGATAGGGATGGGCTGGTGGAACAGCTGAAGATGAGGCAGCAGTGCGCCCTCGTGGCAAAGGCGGCCAACAGTGTCTGGGCTGCATCGGGGAAAGCGTTGCCAGCGGCTGAGGCACGTGGTCCTGCCCCTATAATCAGGACTGGTGAGGCACCTCCTGGAGTCCTGTGTCCAGTTCTGGGCTTCCCAGTATGTGAGAGACGTGGACATACTGGAGAGAGTCCAGTGAAGTACTACAAGGATGATTAAAGGACTGGAGCATCTCTCATCTGAGCACAGGCTGAGTTCATTGGGGCTGCTCAGCCTGGAGAAAAGAAGCCTCAGAGAGATCTCAGGAGTGTGTATAAATGCCTGAAGGGAGGGTGCAAAAGAGACTGAGCCAGACTCTTTTAGTGGTGCCCAGTGACAGGCCCAAAGGCAATAGGCACAAACTGAAACACAGGAGGTTCTCTCTGAACACTTTTCATAAGGAAATCCTTTTTACTTTGAAGGATGACTGAGCCTTGCATCAGGTTGCCCAGATATGCTGTGGAGTCTCCCTCCTTGGAGATATTCACAAACTGTCTGGACATAGACCTGGGCAACTTGCTCCAGGTGGAGCTCAAGCAGGAGGGTTGAGCTGGACACACTCCCTAGATCCATTCCAGTCTCAACTATTTGGTGATTCAGTGCTGGTTAATCAGTGAACTTGAAGCAATCTATCACAACTCTGAGTCTGATAACAGAATTTTACGTTAGGGCATTGAATGCGAGTTTGACACACCTTTGCCATTTCTTTGTTAACATTTTCTGAAATTCATAATGTTCTACCTAAAAATAAAGGAATGGTGTTTTTGAGTGAAGCTGTTCCGTGCTGTGGTACATAGCACTCTTTCATGTGCTTGCCACACTGATGGAGTCACTAACTAACTGAAAGCTGCCAAAGAAAGAAATGAAGTGTGTGAGGCTATAGCCTGGAAATCTGAATGCATTTGTACGGAGGACAAAAACACTGGCACATCAGCCATCCTTTTCCTGTGCCTTGCTACTGTGCTCATTACACCTGCTAGTGCAGAGGATTAATGTTTCAACACACAGAGACAAATTAAGATTTTCCCTGAAGCCCATCTGCTTTTTCCCCCTTAAATCTTTACCAGCAGGAAGGAATTAGACTTGATTTAAGGGAAAGAATAGAGGAGGAAGAGAAATTGAGCTGTTAATAGAAAGAGGCTGGCAGCCTAAAGTAGAGGGATGGCAAGGGAGAAAACAAACAACTTCACCAATTAGGAACAAATTAAGGATGGAAGGGAGTTTTCAAAGGATAAACCTAACCCACCATGTTGCCTTTTCCACTAGTTACAGCTGCTGATGTACATATCATATGTACATATGTACAAATGAACATATGAGACCTCCAGTTGTGCCATTCTCAGTCATTGCAGCAATACCTTTTTTATTGATTTGCTTCCAAGAAATAATTCTGGAAATGTTTCCTCCCTGAGAACACCAAATGTTGGTATTACCTAACATGATGCTTTAGTGGAAGGAGAATAAAAACAGCAACACAGAAAAAGATATGTTTTAATCCATCATTAAATAAGTTTGCTAGAAAGTATAAACTTTTACAAAAATTAAAACCTTTACCTTCTAATAACATTTGAATGATATTAACCTGAATGAAAATATTTGGAATGTTAGTGTAATAACTTAATAAACTGACTCCCAAATAGATTAGCTAACTCAAAAGGACATGCATTTCTCTCACACACTTGAAAATGGAGTAAAAATTGAGGTGGAATCTAGCAACTCACATCATTTAACAGAAAAGAATATTTCTACCCAATAACTGTAGAGAATTTATGTCCCCAGACTGCAACTCTGAGCTGAAATTTATCTTGAGAATATGATGCTAATGTCCCTGTTCTTTCTGAAAGTGTCAGACCTACAAACACAATCAAGATTTCAGAAGAATTTTGTCTCAGTGGTGCTGCATTCTTCCTCCTGAAAGATGTCAGTGCTGTTGAAGAATATAAAGTGAAGAGATCATTCAAGACTGGAGAACTGACACATTTTGAGTGAAACAAATGATCTTTTCTGAAGGATAAAACTCCTTCCTATGGCTGAGCATACCACAGTGTATGAATTGCTCTATCATCAAGATCTGAAGTAAAATTAAGAAAGGGAGAATATAGTCAACCAAAAAGGAACATGACTTATGTAATATTTTTCCATTATCTGCTCAGCCTAATTTTCTATGGTTAGATATACACACATATGATACCTCATGCTGTCATTTTCTACCCTTGCATCCACCTGAACAACTCTTAAAACTCTCAGTCAGAATACAGAGGAACAAAATGTGGAGGTACTACCTGTCTGCATATATTAAGTTTGGATGATATAAAAAAAATCTGAAGTTAATCACAAATTATATTTAAAGCAAGTACTTCCTTTAGATTATTTCTAGTTTAAAATGCTTGACAGGAATTCCATGACTTTTCTCAGAAAGTGGGGAACTGCCCCAAAGTTCTTCTTCCCAATGTGAAGCTTTACAAGGAAGTTACTTTTACAAAGCCACAGTGGCTCCACCAAAAGCATTTATGGCTCATGGTTAGGCAGGAGGCTTGAAACTAGATGACCTTCAAGGTCCCTTCCAACCCAAGTCATTCTATGATTCCATGGCTCTATGATTCTATGATTCTATGGGTAATAGCCTACCTCTGATCTTAAGATTCACAGATTGTAGCTTAACTCTTTCTATTTCTGAGACATTCTGTGACCTATGCAGCTCTGCTTTCTCCATTGACTCTCAGAATTTTACATTGTCACAGTGCATAATAAAAGATACAACAAAAAGGTAGTCATGCAGACAGGCAGAACGTCGTATTTACTACCATTCTGGAGTAAAAATTAAAGCAGAGAACACTGGGCAGTAGGTTTCAGCCATCTCACAAAAGTGTTGCATGTTGTTCTGTAGGGCTTCTGGGGAGGATTCTTGTTCTGACAGAACCTCTAAAAACACGGGACCTCATGCTTTGCTGGGTGCAGAGGTGGTTCCCATTCAGCAGTCTGGCTGATGGCCTCAGTTTCAAGCTGGATAGCTTCTAGACTGCTAGACTGACACCTAGAATAGATCAATATGTGATTTACAGAAATGTGAAAAATAGAAGCTGTAAAGGAGTTGATAGTAAATGTCCAGTTATCTTAGAATTTGAGAAAGGAACAAGGTTGGGCTCAGGACCCTTGGGAAAACAGGACTGACTGAGAAATGCATTACCCTCTTGCTACAAGGAAAATAGATTCTGATGTCAACATGATTCACTGCAGAATAAACTCTGGACTGCTGAGAACTAGTCTCAGAACAAAATAGAGAAATGAAATGCCAAGATCAAATTCTGTTCCCAGTACAAGATGATTCTTTCAGCCCAGTGTGTGGGCAGCTCGTGGTGGAGCAGAGATCAACTCTGTGATGACAGATATCCTTCTGTGCACTTCATGTAAGTTCATCTCATCCCTGCCCCAACTCCACCTTTCTTATAAGTAGTGGTAGGCAAGAAAGATTTATATAGTTCAATGATTTTAAGAGCCAAATCTACCCCAAACCCAGAAAAAAAGAAGGATGAAACTACTGGAAAAGGTGGTAAGCTGGTGCCATGGCAGTCTCACAGAGCACAAAAAAGAGGGAGAAATGGATTCCAGGATGAGACAGGAGCAAGATGCTTTGACTTGCTGCAGGATGGACTAAGTTGCTACAGGAACTAAATTGTCCTAGGAAGTTTAGTTTAAGTCCAACATGAAACCTAACTTTCTGTCAGCAGCTTGAAAGTAGGTAAAGGGGTGATTACAAAGGGTAAAGCCTGTGAGTTGAGGGACAGTAGAGTTGAATGACGAGTAGTAACTTACTCTGGTTGGTAGACAAGATATTTCTGTTCTTCTTTAATATCACAAAACCCAGAAGTGCAGAAGTGGCCACTACAACCACAGCTATAGGTGGGCCAAAGAAATTTATCTTTGCTTGCTTAATTTCTTTCTCTTGAACCTCTGAATAAGAAAACAGAGAAGATACACACAGCAAAGATTTAATTTGGAGACAATTACTTTAAATGCTCTATCCCAAAGTTACATGAAATAGAAGTTTAGGTTGAGGCCCTTGACATAATTTTTGCTTTACTAGTGTCAATAAATCACTATCCACATTATTTTATTTCCCTTTCCAATAACTAATGAAACTACTTGGTCTTACTGGTCACTTCAACAGCAGTAAAGCAAAGCACTCTTTCTGAGGTTTGGGTAACATGTGAAAGATCAGCAACTTAATTCATACGAGAGCCTATGAGGCAGCTACTGTGCCAAAGCTGCTCTGTGCTACTATGCAAGCTGGAAGAACCTGGATCATGTTACTACTTGGTGTCTGTTGGAAATGATGGTCAAAGCCTAATGAAATGCTGTAAGGGATGTGAAAGTAGCACGGAATTCAAAGGACTTTCCCTCTATTTCTGGTTTTTGTGTTTTTGAGGTTTTGGTTGGCAGGGTTAGCAGCTGATACAGCTTCAGTTATTGCCAAACAAAACTTATGTTTGTGTGGAGTTCCTGGTTTCTTACCCACCATCACTCTTTGTCAGGTATCTATTTTCATGAAGCCAGAGAGGAGAGAAGAATTGAAAAGGAAAGAGGAAGATTCAGCATTATAGCTAATATAACCATTTCAAGACTAATGAGCAACATGCAGAGCTGAACAAACATTAGAAGACTTCTGGATTGTATTTTAATAGTATATAGAAGTCCTAGAATACAAAGACATCAGAAGCAGTTCGCTGTATCTGGTGATGATAACCCTTTAGCTAAATTTATATTAAGGAAACTGGACTGTAGAACATTTCAGAACGAGTGGCAAATTTCTTTCACATCTGCAGTACTAAGGTGCATGTTTATACTACCCTGGTAGGCTTTTCTGCAATTCTACCATTCCCTCTTGGCTCCCTGTTCCTCTTAATTGAATCACAGCTCTCCATCTTCAGCATTGTCTAAAAGAGATGTGCAAGGCAAATGAACCTATGACCAAAGTGGGAATTGTCTTTTTATTTTGATGTTCTTGTGCTATAGCTTATAAACAAAAACATGGGAAAAGAAGTTTTCCTGATCCAGAAGATAAATAGAATACTGCTTTAGTTTAAAGAAAGGATCAGCCATGTGGAGCCCTGAGATAATCCGGCAGTAAAGTAATAACGGAACTCAGGTCCCCAGCTTCTTCTTGCAAGAGGTGTCTGAAAAAAGACACAATTTCAGAGAAGAAAAGTCCCCAGATAGTCATTTTGGAATGTGCACTTCATTCTACCAAATGTTATGAAAACCACCAGGAATGCTTCTAGTATTAGACCAAGTTTTGTGGTCTTTACACGTAAACTCAGCACAGTCTTTTTGGCAGCTTGTGAACCAAATATGATCCATGGAACTCTTCTGTTTAGCCTTCTGCCTCTTTCTAAGGAATGATTAAGGATAGCAGCTCAAGCACTTTAAACCAGCAAAAGACCCCTTTTTTACTATCAGGGTAGTCAAACTCTGGAACAGTTTGCTGAGAGAGGTTGTGGAGTCTTTATCCTGGGAGATGTTTAAAATTCAACTGGATAAAGTGCTGTGCTACCTATTGACCCTGCTTTGAGCAGAGCAGTTGAACTAGATCATCTCCAGATGCCTCTTCCAACCTCACCAGTTCTCTGATTCTGTGAAGTGACAACCTCTCCCAACAGCTGTCACCTCCAGAGACTGGTTGTTTGCCTGATGCAAGCCCCTAGGTTGCTTTGTTGCTACTGCAGCATCTTCCAGGGAAGGGATCAATAGGGCTGTGTTCTGGATTGTGTAGCAGTTCCTTCTCTGTGCCCTCTCCTTGCTGTAATAAGATTTCCCATGTGGAAAAGAAAGGAAGCTCAGTGGCGAGCAGGATGGAGAACAACCAACCCTTTTAACCAACTTCTACTCCTACTTAGAGTTTATTCCCTGCCTAGACCATGCTGCTGTCTGTGATCAGCTGTGCTGCAGTACTGCCTGCTCCTACCCTTGCAGAAATTGGAATGGGCAAACAGAGACTCACCTATGTCCAGTGGGACTGAGACAAGGCTTCCCAGCTGCTCCCTAAGGTGAAGCAAGCAGCGGATATTAGTGGGCCTCTTTGTAGGAACCGGGATATTCAGCTTGCTGGTAACATTGTACAGCTTTGTCACAGCATCCTGTGAGACATCCATGTGAGCCATGCTGCTGTGTGTTGTGTTCCCGTGCGAAATTAGCCAAGTCATCTCCTTGGGCTCTGGGTAACCTCCACTGGAAGAACAGGACAGGTTCAAGTATCCGTTGGGCTTTAGTTCCCCGGAGTGCAGTTCTGCTATCTCAGGTTGACTATAGTTGGCTGAAATAGACCAAAGACAGAGCATCATGAGCCAGCCACACCATGTTTATGACAGTCTCTGCCAGTTACTTAAGATTTTCAGGCAGAAACAAGTCTAAACAGTTTTCTTCAGGAAGACAGTGGGCATTCCAAGAAGGGATATTTATGGCATTCTATTGGTGTGTATGTAGACTTGCTGCTTCTTGTTCTCAGGGTGTTTCAAGGATGCAAATCTGATCAGCCAGACAATGGGCCTCTGTCTCTCTCCCCTCTTTAAGACACATTAAAACCTCAGAATAATGAAACCTGGCCTGCTTACAAGTAAGGGCTTAAGCAGAAAATGGGAAGGGACCACAATGCTCCCTACCTTTGGCCTCCTGAATGGGTAAGGGAAACCCACAAGCTTCTAACTGGGAAATGTAAAGAAAGAAATCATCTGAGAGAATTCAGATGGGGTAAGTTCAAAGTGCTGTGCTGTTTAACTAGAAATATCCCTGGTGTCTGTCAGTATTGTAAATAAGTATTTTGCAGCATATAATTCATCATCACTTTGTGGTAGGGTTCCCTTAGCTTAGCTTTTCTGACGGAATTGACTATAGCGTAAGGGTTTTTTATTTTGTGTCATTGAGTACTCCTCACAATAAATGAAAAACACACCTGTTGCTTTAAAAAGCCAAGTTTCCCATGCAAGAAATAATGAAACAGGATTGGGAAGAACTATTTAAACATAAAATATGAATGATAAATGGAAGCTTTTAACCAATACCCTCTCTTAATTAATCTATATATTCTCAACCAGGATTTGTTTTGTTAGAGGTTCATAGTGAAAATAGTAGACTATAATTGGAAAAGGAGAAGGAGGGAATTGTTGATACTGACTACTAAGCTGGCACACAGCAAGTTAAAAAAAAATCCCAACAACCTCTCAAAAATCAGAAACAAATCCCAAGAAACAGACTCAAGATTCCATTAAAAATGCTTCATTATTTTTGGGCCAATAGGACTAAAGACAATATGAAGAAATATTGGAGAAGGGAAAAAGAGTTCTTGGAAAAATGTGAGTCTTAAGAGGCTCTCACTCTTAGGCATGCACACTCAATGTGTTGGAACAAAGATCTAATCCTTGCACTAGAGAATTCTTAATATGTATGAATGAAGAAACATGATGTTGCTTTTATTTTCTCTATCCTAGTACACAATGCATAGGATTTAGCTTAGTCACTTAAATCCCCCCAAGAGAGTCCATGGATATGAATTCAAAATGGAAAAAACATATACACACGCCA
>VWZP01000046.1:214307-247777 GCA_013396995.1 Dicaeum eximium | reverse complement strand
CCTCCACTTTTCTATACCCCAAAATTTAGTTAAGCTGCCCCTCAGAAAAGCTCAGGGTCTGACTTGCTTAGCTGACTGCTGTCAGACTTCTGGTCTGGAGTATTTATTTTCTCCTTGGTATTTTATAGGGATGGCAAGAACGTAATCCATGGCTGTGTAAGTTACCACAACATCCAAGTGATTTAAGGGCTTCAATCTTATTGACAGTAAGCAAGTGGAAATAGTGGAATATACCTTGCAATTCTCTTTTATAGCTTCTGGAACTTCAATTTACTGAAAAGTGATGCTGGCTGCATGCAGGGTGTGGGCTACATGTATGGGGTTTGTGTTTGCTAACAGAAAAACACATTTCAGTAAGTCTTTTGTATTTAAAGATACTGTCTTCCAAAAAAGCTTGGGATTAGATTAAATACCTCAAGAGACAGAAGTCCATCAAGCCCTTAATATTTTTCTCAATGGCTTAATCACTTTGCTTTTGTTCTATTTTATTAAGTGACCATCTGCCTTACTTCCTTCCAGACACTGACTGTTACTGAATTAATTAACAAGCCTTTAATTATTTTTTAAAAATATCTAGTATTTTACATGTATTTCAGGTTCCCACATTCTGGAAACAAAACTCTCCTGATTATCCTGTGTTACAAGGTAATCAGATTGTTGTTTTAATGTTTCTAGTTGGACTGTATTTTTTGCAGCCTTCAGATAACTCTACTAGAGCTTTTTCCACACTTTTCAGTTTTTCAACATCCCCTTTAAAATGAGCAACTGTAAGTCTCTCTTGTGACATCATTTCAGTTTCAACACTTTGAGTAGTGCATATTTTGAAACAGCTTCCCTAGTCTCACCTACTTCCCTTATTGATCTATCCAGAGGAAGCACTGCAGACACACCACAACAGCAGATTTTCCAGTTAAGCTGCTTGTCACCATGGTCCCTACCTTGCATAATTAAGAGCCAAAGTTTTCCATTGTGAAGCCTTCCTTTTTTTTTCTGAGAAGGATCTCAGTCCGTTATATAAATCATTGTGGCTGTTTGAAATACATCTGACATACATATAGAATCCTAGGATCTCTTGAGTTGGAAGGGACCCATAAAGATCATCAAATCCAACCCCTGGCCTCACACAGGATGGGGATGAGTTACAACCATGTGCCTGAGAGCATTGTCCAAACTGTCCTTGAACTCTGTCAGGCTTGGTGCTGTGACCACTTCCCTGGGGTAGTGCCTGACCACCCATCCCCTCAGTGAAGAACCTTTTCCTGATATCCACCCTAAACCTCCCCTGACACGGTTTCATGCTATCTACATATTGTACTAAAGTAATACATAAAAATAACATGTTTAAATTGTATTTGAAGGTAGTGAAGTATTTCTGAATGCTTTGTCACCAAGTGATCTAGATAGCTTTGTGTGATTGCCCTGCCATTCTTGTATAGCCCTCAGTTTTTCTTATGCCCATTTTAAGCGTGACATGCCAAACTACAAAAATCCCTCCATGTATGATATGAGATTCTAATTAAAAAGCAATATGTAAGCACAGGGACATTTCAATACTTGTATTTTTCATCTAATTATTTTGGAGGGCTTGAGTTTTTTAAAATATGGTTTTAAACTGCTCCTTCCTTTGGGAATTTATTGAACAGAGAGTAATTTGGAAGGAAGACAACAGCGCATTGTTGAAACTGTCTTCCTAAACTAAACTTTAAAAGGTGTAGGAGACTTTTAGACCTAAGTGTGAGATAACTGTAACATGTTGCTCAGATTTTGGCTAAGTTGATAACTGATTCCACTGTTTGAATTCATTGAGCACTTGATGCTACACATCTTAAACCGAGGGCCTTGATACTGAGTGCACATTGTGAGTTTCTAAGTCCCAAAACTTCACTGAAAATGCTTCTCCAGTAGATCCTGGGAGAATCAAAACTAACAATCTACATTTTATGTGTGTGGATCAAGGGAACACTTGCTAGTAGCACAAAGCTAAATAGGGTCTAATGTCCTGGTACCCTGTTTTTGGCTGCTGTTACACTTGGCCTCTTCTCTTTGAAAGCAGTATGCTGAAGTCTGAAAACACCAGTGCAAGTTAAAAGCTGTTTTATTAATGACTAGCACTATCACAGTGGAAGACAGAACAAGGGCATACAGATAAAAGTTATTAACAGAATAGTTTAAAATAGAGAAACATTAGGATTATATATTAGGAATTTTAAAAAATATTAGAAAATGTGAAAAAAACATTGTGCCTTACTTCCATTTCCCTGTTAAAAGATTTACTGCCTTTTCCTCTGATTACAAAAAATTCTCTGATGCAAAAAACCCAGGTGGAATCTCATCAATGTATGCATGCATTTTTTCTTCAGGGGTATTTTTTGCCTTCCTTTAACTGAACATATGAATTTCTACTCCTCCATGTGGGCTGTTCTTTTCTTTATTTTCCCTGTGATTTATATGATCATAAAATAGCTGTGTGTTTGCAGAGATATTGTTGTGTTTCAATTCTAATTTGCCACCAGTGTTGGTAAGGTTGGATAACTACTGCTACTTTTAATAGAAGGTAGTTTGTCAGATGCAAATAAACAAGTTTATTTTCCAGTGTCCCAAAACTTGCAGGAAGCAAGTCTCTTACCCATCTTTAGAAATTCTGCTCCAGAACAGGCACAATTTCAGGGGCTTGGAGACAGGACCCATATTTCTGGACTGAACAGAATCACACAGAATCCCACAGACCAGATGGCAATCAGAAGAGATTACTTACCAATGATGTGCAGTGAGCATCCAGATGTGTGTATGACCTCTTTTGATCGTTCATTTATTTTTTGCATAATAACACACTTATAGTGTCCCTCGTCCTCAACTCCTGCATTTAATAACTGCAAGGTCCATTTGCCCATGTCCATCTTGGTGCGATTTATATATTCAGGACTAAGGTTCTCTTGTTTTTCTTGGCCATAAAATACTTCGTGCACCACTTCATTAGTGTCTTTTTGCCAAAAAATTATTAAATTCTTCACGTCAATTTTCTGGGGATTTGGAAAATAGCAGGATAGGTGTACAGTGTGATGGAGAAATGCCTTCACCGGATGAACACTGGCAGCAACACCTTAGACAGAGAGAGAGAAAAATTAAAATTTCCACCAGCTACAAAAGAATAGCAAATTGCACTCAGAGATCCAACACTTAGCAACAGTGGAAATAAAAATGACAGCATTTAGACACAAATTTTCCTTCTAGGTATGACAGGACATGTAGTTGTTCAAACTGGCTCATTTAGTCTTGAGGAGTTCAGGTCATAAAACTTTATTTTTCTTCCTATATTTTACTTTCCAAGGAAGGCCTACCACACAGAGATCATGAGCATCTCTATTTTAGAAGACTTATCTGCAGGCCAAAGAGCCAAACAATTCTTGCTTGCAGAATCCTGAGTGTAATGAGATTCTGCCACAAAGAAGACAGTTGCACCATTTCTGTTTAAAAGGTTGAGTTAATTCTCCTAAGAAAATAACAGTGCATTAAATTTTTGAAGAAACTGCGAAGTGCACACTGTGTGGTAAATGTGAGTGTCTAGGGAATGCATGACCAGCAGGTCAGACGCAGGTGAACACTTTCAGTCTCAATGAAGAATTAATCTAAAGTTTAATGACAAATTAAATGTCAGATTTAACAGTTCTGTAATTAATTTAGAATTTAATGACAGAGTAAATGTCAGATTTAACTGTTCTGTTGCCAATCTTGTTAACAGAAATGGTCAATAAACACAATTATGTCTTCATGCGAAGAAAGGATGAAATGCGTTACACAAGGGATGATTTTTCTGTTGCTTTCCCCCATGCACATGTCCATTATTATGAGTGGTGGTCTAGTGGGACTGTGTTTTCTTGGAATAAGAAATGCAGCCCCCTGTCCCAGAAGATGCAAACATCTCTGCTGTGTTCAAAAGGAGAAGATTTACAGTCTCTCTCCTGGTGCAAAGTTTTGACTGTTCTTCCAGAGCACCAGACTGCAAAATGATCTCTGTGGCTGCCTCAAACTCCAGTTATCCCATATCAAACTGCCAGTTTTCAGTTTAGTACTGCTCTTCTCTATAATCCACACAGGTGATACACACACATTTTAAAGACAGATTTAAATTGAGAATTTAAGAGCAACATAAAATAAGTGTAATGTAAAGATATAAAGTTGAAGAGAGAAAGTACTATACATATTTTATAGAGTCCCTGCACACAATTTAAATACATGTCACATTGGCTATATGACCTTGATTGTGCAATGGAAATGATTAATTAAGGAATGAGCTTCTTAGTGGATGAGAAAGTAGCACATAGCAGGACACAAACAATCAAAAGTTTTAACAGTTAAAAATGTGCCTTTTACCTGGGAGAAATATCATAGCACAAAGGAAGAATATGCAGATCTCCATGATACTGTAAGAAGGAAACAAATAAATATGTTAGAGGTTGAAAACACTTCAGTGCTCCCAAAGAAGTGGTAAAACAAGACACTTTAGCAAGAGAAAGAGTATTGATAAAGTTAATTTCACCTTTTTTCCATAGACTGGCGCAAGGACTTCTATGTGTTTCCCAGCCTTTAGCAACCACAACTAGCATGGCATGGCAGATCTCTGGTTTACAGAGAAGGGGATGTGGTGCAAGATTACTGCAGACTGTGTATGCCATGGGAGGAACACAGAGTCCCTGAGGTCCAAAGAGCAGGACAAGTACCCAAAACACCTGGAGCGCAGGAAAGGGGAACTGGGAGCATGCTTGGCCTGGCAGTGTGGAGAAGAAGATGGGGAATTGAAAGTAGAGTGGGAGGAGAGTGTGATGAAGAAGGAAGAGGTCGGGGAGACGTCTTGGTGATGTCAGCTACCAGAAATGATGAAGTGTGTGATCTTCAGTTTTGTGACAGGAACCTAACCTTAACAACAGCCAAGGATAACACAGAGAAATCCTGTGATGTATGATACAGAGAGCTGATGCTCAACAGCACATCATTTGTGGTAAAGAAAAAATTAGTTTCTCTTTAGTAAAGAAGAAAAATCCCCTATGTCTTGTCTCCCAAGCAAAACACCTCTCTGGCTGCTTGGGTTCATGGGGTGTAAGGGCCTGGTAAACAGCCAAATGTCATTCCCATGCACCCTGAGAGTGGCACTTGCATCTAGTCTGTGTTTGCTACTTTGCATTTTAGCAACACCTTTGTGGTTTTTGTGTGCCTTTTCTATATATTTGGGAGAAGCCTCCATACAACCCTTGCCAAACAACCTCATACGACCTCATACAACCTTTGCCAAAGCTCTCCTCCTTCAAACAGCGCCGAAGAAACCTTTTTGCAGGAGCAGATGTAAAACTCTCCAGCTCTCATACTATCTAAAAACAGTGAGATCTCTGTCTTCTATCCTCACTAGTAGTACACTTTCCTGATGAATGGTTTTCCATTTTTTGTCATGTTTTATTTTAGGCTGGTACAGTTGGGTTTTTACCTTTACTCCAGGTCCCTGGTGTCTTCTTCTATTTAATACAGAATCCCACTCAGTCCACTGACATGTGTTTTGTGAGTGTACTGTAATGTACAGGACTGACAATGGTATTTTTTCCAACTTCATCCTACCTTTTCTTAGGAAAGGGGAGAAAGAAGTCCACGTGGCTCGGAGGATATAGATAACTTTCTTTTGATCCACCTGTCATAGCAGAAGAGGCAGGAGGGGAGGGAGGGCTCATGCAGAATCCATTGCCATAGACAGAGGTCATTCTTCTTCTGCTCCAGCCACCCAACTTCATGATAAACTTTTATCAAGGGGGTTTTCCCCTCCCAGGCTGGGCCCCACTGAACTAAACCAGACTGCCTAGGTAAAAATGCCTGTGCCAGGCCATGGAAAACGACAGAAACTACTTTGCAGCAGTCATATTCCCATCCTATAAATAAGAATTTTGGCTTTCAGTCAAGTGAAAAATAAAGGATAGCTCCATTTTTTTGGATTCAGTGCAGGTGTGTAAGAGGAGAAATTAAAGCAATTTAGCAACTACTGACATAAGTGGAGAGTGAACTGCATGTTTTGCAATGACTGTCTCATAGAAGCAAAGATCAAAAACAGAAGTGAAAATGAGAGTGAGAGAGAAAAAAACAGGCGAAAAACCCAAATAGCACAGCATGCCTTTCTTTATGGTTTGGATTTGGAGCTGTGAGGACAGAAGTCTCGAAGTTCCCACATGTTTTCCTGGCTGCTGTCTTCCAGGAAAAGGCACTTTTCTGAGGGTGCTGGCATGAGGAATGATCCCATGAGCCTGCAGAGGGGTGTACACCCACCTTCCCTGCAGAGGGGAATTGCTTGTCACTAAGTGTGAGTGTGACAAGCTGCTTCTCTCATGGGAGCTGCTTTATAGAGAATTGCTGAATCATTAATTGGGCTGCTACAACTTTGGTGCTGCAAGGAGCTTTTCTTCCCCTCTTTAATAAAATGCCTTTAAACTATAAATGCAAATTCTTGGAGCCAGTGTCCAGAAGACTGAAGGGAGGAAGGGGAATTACACAGTATCACTGTGGGCTACTTACACCATCCCTTTGGCATATTCAACACAAATTCTGCGCTCAATTCTCTCTCATATCTGCAGGCCATTGAAAGTCTTGTTGTGTCCCAGAACTGACCAGCAGTCAAAGAAGAACAGGTAAGAGAGGAAAGACAGACATTGTGGGTCTGTGTGTGGATGAGTTTTGTTTTTCAGGCAGTTTTGTTGTTCACAGCCTGGGTGCATCCATCAGGCTGTGGAAGCCTGTGGAAGCAGCACTTTTTCATGGTGCCAGTGATAACTGATGAAATGGGAGTTTGAAGACCCAGGGCTTTAAAATTGTCTCTGACATCCTGAATAATGTGAGGTCAGTCCGTAAGGAGGTAAACATTTTCCCTTGCTAAATAAGCTAGCATACATGGTGCGTCCTTCTTCCCTTTTGGAGCTTTTTCAGCCATTCCTGGAGGTGTCTCCATGACTCACAATTACAAATCACATGTGGATGTCAGAGATGAAAATAGAGATGTATAATAATTGAAATTATGTCAGTATGCAGTCAGGAGTCATACTCAACCTTTTATTTACTATCTCTGCAGTGCAATCTCTGAAAGGAGAAGAAACCATATGAGCACATGCACTTTACAGGCCTGATTCATGAGGGCTTTGGTTTGGTCCAAACCAGTCTGAGAAAATTCATGAGGCAGTTCCCACTTGGCCCAGTACAGGGGGATTCCTGTCCTGAATCATAAAATCACAAAATGCTAAGAGTTGGAAGAAACCTTAGAGATCACCTAGTCCCAATGCTCCCTGCCATGTGCAGGGATATCTCCCACTGGACCAGGTTGTTCCAAGCCCATCCAACCTGGCTTTGAACACGGTCAGGGGTGGAGACATCCACAACTTCTCTGGGCAACCAGTTCCAGTGCCTCACCACCCTCACAGTAAAGAATTTCTTCCTAATATTCAGCCTAAATTTCCCCTCTTGCAATTTGCCCCCATTCCTCCCTTTCCTATCACTCCAGTTCCTGATGAAGAATCCCTCTCCCTTCCCTGCAGCCCCCTTCAGATACTGGAAGGTGGCTATGGGAGGGGCACCAGTCCCCTTACCAACTTTGTGGCCTTCCTCTGGACTTGCTCCAAGAGCTCCATGTCCTTCTTGTGTCAGGAGCACCAGAACTGTAAGCAGCACTCCAGGTGGGTTTTCATGAGAGGAGAGGAGAGTAGAAGGGGAGAATCCTCTCCCTCAGTCTGCTGGCCATGCTGCTTTAGGTACAGCCCAGGGTATGGTTGGCTTTCTGGGCTGTGAGTGCATACTTCCTGCTCATGCTGAGTTTTCCCTCAACCATCACGCCCAAATCCTTCTCCACAGGGCGGCTCTCGATCACTTCACCAACCTGTTGGTGTTCCTGGGATTGCCACAACACAGGTGTAGGCCCTTGCACTTTGCTTTGCTGCACTCCATGACGTTTGAACTCTCAAGCATGTCAACATCCCTCCGGATGGCAAAAACTCTAACACCAATGTTTGGGAAAAAGAGACAACTTCCTTCCCCTTACTTTTGAGGGCAATTACCAGAAAGCCCTGTGTGACTTATTGAGGTTGGCTTTCTGTCTCCTGTTCCTCCCAATCCAGCGTGTGAAACCAGCATGTAAAACCCCAACAGGCACAGTGAAGCATGAAGGTCTTGGAGTGAACAAGGGCTTTGTATCAGGTACGCTTGCCTGGGTTTTCATTTGCTCTCTTTTTTGCTGTTTTCAGTTTTGGATGTAGTCATTATCTTTTGAATGACACTGTCACATCTGTACTCTTTGACTCCTAAGTTCCTTCATTACCTTTATGTTCCCTCCAAAATGTTCCTTTCTTGCATATTCCCACAGTTAATTAGCTTGTTTTCTTACAACAGGTACACATATTCTATTGGAAGACTCTCCTGCCCCATGCTGAACTCAAAACAAAACTAAACACTGAACTAGTAAATTACTCTTTTTATTTTTCTAGCATGGGGAATTTTTCTAAAATTTCCCCCCTATGCAACACTGAGCAGCTCCATGAGCAGTGCTGTGAGCTTCCTGGAGGCACGACATCTGTGACAAAGACTTTCCACTGCTGACTTGGGAGCTATCCCAGGGGCTTGTAAATTAAATTATCCTAAAAATACATTTACCAGCCTTTCCCCATGTTGCAAATACAGGTTGATTTGTACAAGTCTAATCAAAGGAAATCACACCTTAATAAAATTTCCTTAATATGGCAAGTTCAGAGGATTCTATGATGCCCTCCACTCTAATACTAAGCCATACGACTGTATCCAACAAGGGACATATTTAGAAAACATACAATACTCAGGCAACTTGTGTTTCCAATGTGCTTCCCCAGTCAGAAAAGTGTCACTGTTTTAATCAATTGCAAAACTTTTTCTATTGCTCATTCTTTTATAACTATCTTTCTTTCCAAATTACATTTAAAAATTATGGGCTTGTTGTTTAATAATTTTTTATTACATGAAGAAAACCCAACCCTCTGTCTTCCTAATGCTTGATTTCTGAATGCATTTTGTATCCCTTCCCATTCAGCAATATCCTTTTATTGTATCTAAGATCTTCAGGAGAACCATGACTTTCACTATGATTCTGAGATCACTTTGCTCTAACAACTAGAAACTCCTCTTTTTATAGCAATTAAAACCAACCAATTATTTAAATAATACCTTTGGTCCAGAGATCATGGAGCATTCCAGTGCCTCTGCAAGCAGAATCCTTCATGCACGACTTGGGGCAGGTATCTCTGAAAGAAGGCACAGCGGCTGCCTAATGACACAGAGTCCCAGCGCACAAATGACAGGACACAAACGCGTTCTCCCTGCAAGTGAAACTGTGGGGGAAATTCGGAGGGGAAGAACGTCATCAAACCAGAATTAGGCATTCGTTTGGATTAGCTGTGGTGTTTGAGTTCCACCTAAAGGACAGGTCAGGACATATTTTTCCACGCTTTAAGCCACACCTGGCCACGGAGTTGGCAAGTTGGTTGAACCACTTCTGCATCACAGGTACGATAGGTGATGTCTGGGCTTCTTTCCCAGCTCTTGTACTTGCATCAAGGCAGTAAAGCAAACTTGTCCGCTGGGAAGTAGCAATTGTTGGGTTCACATCTCACCAAATCACAGTAGCCTGTTTGACTTTGCAGTGAAACAGAAAGGGAGCACAGCCCTGTTCCCACACAGGTCACTTTTTAGAGGTGACAGCTGATTCAGAGGCCAGTCAGTTGCTGGAGACTCTTCAAGAATCATTGTACAGAAGAGGGAATGTAAATGCCCATTCCCAGGCTATCCCTCTTCCAAGCCTCCTATTTTTGCACAGGACACTTTGCCTGGAAATGGCATCATGGCTACACAATGCAGCACAGGCATAACTTTAAATTGCAGTTTGCAGGGCACCTCTGGTGTCAAGGTCTGTGCTGTATACAGAAAGGTGAATTTGTGTTTGATTCCTAACTATACAAACACAGCTAACAAGGACTAGCTGCCATGCAATATATTTTATGCTTAGTCTTCAGGTGTTACATTCTTTATTTTCAGTAGGAGTCTTTCAAAATCAGCTGGGCATGTGACACAAACCTCATACTGCCTTTCAAACAGAAGGGTTGCTGATCAAGTGCTACTTTTCTTGCAATAAATTAATCTCAATTATTAAATGAAGATGTGATATTCAGTAGCTCAGTTAAATGAGCCAAGCCTCTGTTCTAGTGCAGAAATCACTCTGGGGACACATACTGATTTTCTCACAGTGCTTCTTATGGCACATTAACTTTACAAAGGTAAAGGAAATTATTCTGCCTTTCAGTTTTGGTTTCTCCCTTCAACCACCAGAGCTGAGCTGTGAAGAGAGGACCTGATTCTCATATTCACAGGTGTAGATTAGGACCAGCCCCCTTATAATGTGTATGATCCAACAACACCCTGGAGACCCACTTTGGTCCTTTCACCCAGGTCCTGATTATAAACATCCTGCTCCAGGAATTCAGGAAATTATTGTGCTGATGCCACCATAGGATGGGCTCTGGCTCATTCTGCTATAGCCTGGTCAGCTTGCTCCAGGAAGTAAGGGATGTGTGTGAAGCTGCTATGATAGCAGCTGTGGCTCAAATGAAACAGAGAGCAGCTGTGGAGTCACTTCACTAGTAGCAATTATGTTTTTATGGAGGTGTGCTCCTACTTGTTTATAGGAGCATTACAAATGCTTGTGTCTGTAACTGTCCAAATCATTATCAGATAAAGAAGAAAGGCTAAAGCACTCAATCAAAAGGATTACTACAATACTGGGGAATGCCTTATTTCGTTCTCCAGTGTTCCTGTCTCAGAGGCAGCAAAATACTCCAGTATGGATCTTGCTTGATGACAGAAATGTTCATCCTTTCCTCTGTCCTCAGTGCCTGTTTTCCATTGTGTGCAGAAAGCCCAGATCACAGAAAATCCACCCTTTCCTATCATCACAAATATCTTTGTGCTACTTATAGCAAGTACTCTCTGTGCAAAAGAAGCTTCCTCTTTTTAAGTTGAAATTCCCCTTTCAAGGCACATTTAATTCTCTCACAAGTGTTAGTGTTATTCACAGCGTCCCTGAGCTGCTGTGTAGCCCCAGCCTTCACAAAAACCTTTGCTTAGATTTTGCCTGAAGTAAATAACCCTGTTTGAAGAAGACTAAGTTCTTATGGCTGGCAAATACCATTCACTTTTCTTTGCTTAAATGGGTCTTTGAATATAAAATACGGTTTTTTGGCAAAGACTGAAGTTACTACAATGAGATTTAAAAAAGCAGCCTGTCCTTCCCCAATACTCCACTCCTGAAAGTCACCAAGTTAATTTAAGAACTGATGACACAGTAAAAACACATCTGAATGGATTGTTATGTAAGAACAGTGATATCAGTACTGATTCCATAATATTTTTGGGAAATTGAAGAAATTGAAGGCCATATCTATGCCACAGCTGCCCTTCTTGCCATATTCTCATTAACTTTTCTATATGACTGAGTAAAGAAGTTGCGATTATATGTTTGACTATTTATATGTATAATTCTTTGACAAATTGATAACTTCATTTTATTGTACTGCCAATTTATTTACATGGAATTTGATTTCTCCTGTAACCTCATTTTGATTCTGCCAGCTTAGTAAAACTTGTAATTTTATCATCCATTTAGATTTGTTTCAAGCTGGCTTATGAGCATGCAGTGAGCCTCATAAAAGCCCAGCTTAATGAGTGCAGTGGTTCTTGCCAGCTGTAGATCAAATAATATTCACACCTGAGTCTCTTTTGTCTGAATCACATTTTATACATGGCATTCAAAAAGGGTCTGCCTGGGTTGGAAAAAAAAAATCCATCCTATATCCTTTGCCTATTAAGCATCTGCATCTATTGCCTATTATTAGAAATGAATTCCAAATCAGTTTCTGTATGCACGTTTTTCTTTGCCCAGGACAAACTACTCAACAGCTCTGATTAAAAATAGAGAAGTAGGCTGTTAGGAGTGAAGAAGGGGAAGTTTTTTCTCCAGTCTAGCAATCAGAGAACTATAATTTACTTTTAACAGTTTCCTGTGAATGCAGCCAAAAGAATAATTTCTTCAACTAGATTGATTGAAGACTAATTGGACCTAATTTAAGTGTTTCCCAAACATGTTCAGCAAAAATCTAAAACCTAGTAGCATTTACAGTCTTCAGATTTTTTCCTTGCATGCAACTTAGTCTTGCAGTTAACAAGAAAAACAGGAGAAGAGCATAGGATTTTCAAAGATGATGGAGTATCCTCCTCCCACTCTAAGATGTCACCAAAAGTAATGATGGATGAGACCTAAACATTGCACTGGAAGAAATCAAATCAGAAATGTTAAACATTCTTTGTCTTTCTGCCTACAGAGTCTCACCATTTATACTGAATGTCATACTAATATATTGAGTTCAGTTTTCATCTGAGTCAAATCCCCCACCAGCCAGGCTGGTTGCAGTTAGATTAGAAGGTAGTGCTCTTTGTATGAGCCTGGGTAACTTTTGATGAGATGGGATGTGGTTCCTAGTTCATGGTGAAAGTTTTGCTATGTATTTATAGGTTAGCTTTACCTATACTTTTATTGATCATAATATGTATTTAATGGGGATAGCTGGGTTGGCAATGTATTGCTTGTGATGCTCTCTTAAAAACTTGTTGTGTGACATCTGAAATAGGAAACCAACGTGTCTAAATCAGAAGGGAATTAGAAAGTTTAAAGCAAGACAGAGACAGTGTGTAGGCAAGGAAAGAGAAACTAGATCAGGCCTTAATTGAAACACATAAAAACTACATGAAAAGATCATAGAGAGGCAGGGATTTTGCAGGATAGAATTAGGAGTTAGCAGCTGATAAGGAGGTTTTTAAGAAGAGGTCAGTGAGAACACTCTAATAGTCTTTGGGGGAAAAACGTACTTCATGGTAGATCATAAATAAAAGGTAAGCAATTATTCAGAAGACAGACTGAACTTGAAAGCCCAGGATTAAGAGTGAATTTTCATCAGAATTTCATCCACTTCTTTGTCTGTTGCTAAAAGAAAGACCTTGAAGTTGAAATTGAAGAAATAACAAAGATAACAAAGTAAGGATTGAAAATAGATCTCCAAGTTGGCACATATAGAAAGAGGAAACATGTTCTTTGTTGAAAGTTGGTCACACAAAACATTGTGTGTATGACTAATACAGCACAACCATCAAAGCTGTCAGGTATTTGGAAAGCTGTTTCCTTATAGCCTAGATTCCAGCTCTGAAAAGGTTTCCCTTGGAGGTACATAGCAGCAAGGACAAGACACTGTGGTGTGCACAGAGCCTCACTGAAATTCACAATTGTGCATCAGGGCTGCAGGTTAAAAAGGTGTGGCAATCTGGAGCTGCTTGTGATATTGCAATACACTTATATTTTTATAGGATTGTAGGTGCAAAAGATGGATTGAAGCATACGGGGACACGTAGGGACATAAGCCTGCTGCCCACAGCACGGTGTGAATGCTGTGAGCAGCCCAGACATGCTCAGCAGACACCCCAAGCTGACACAGGGCCACAGTGAGGATAGACTGGATGCATTTTTTACCATGAATTGATGAGGCAAGTTTTTTAGACAGAGAAATATCTTTTATTAATCCAGACATTGGCAGAAAAACCAGGAGGAGCTTCAAAAGGCTTTAAAAATGCCTGATAGCCTGCTTTCCTTTTCCTGTTGTACAAGTTGCTTTAATAGGAAACATGATCTCTACAAATCTTGCTTCATTTAGACTATCCTGGCTACATCAAGACTACTATTATAATTAAGACTTTGAATGCCCACATCCAGAAAAGAAGAAATGCTAAACAAAGTTCATGGGGAGAATGCAATGCTTCCAAATGGAAATTTTGGCAATTAGCACACTGAGGAGGGAGTCATCTACATAAGTCTATGGGAGAAGCCTGCAAAAATATGTCTTCAATCTGACCACTTTCTAGGATGTGGCTTTCTCATTCTATGCTAATAGGTACCTGATTTCCCTCAGGATTCCCAGTTTAAAAGCTTGTTCTGCTAATAGTCACCTTCATCACCTCCTCTAAAAAGAAGGATGCACCACTCTAACATAAGGACACAAGCAAATCCCTTGTGCAAATCCCTTTTCCCTTCTTTAGGAGGCTCAGGCTCATCAAAAGATTCTGACTTACTTTTTCACACTACAGGACTACTTTGTATATCAGGCTAAAGGCAGTCCTGCAGTAGGACCAAATCCCTTCTGAACCAGCTCCACTTTGCACAGAAGAGCTACAAAATCTCTGGTTAGAAAAGAAGGAGCATCATGACCTCCATTTACTAGTGCTTCAAGTGGGCTGTGGGAGCTCTGGATTCATGTTGCTGCCCCCAGGACTGTATTAAGAGTTTTGTGTTAAGTATTATTATGCCAAATGCACAGGCAGTGGTTGGGACTGTGGAAAGAAGACCAGGAATGACCTCTTCTTTGAGACTGCTTGCATCATGCAGCTAAAGCCATATTCCCCCTTTCTAATTCACACGTTCAGGAGATGTTGAGAATTGCCATTACCAGGGAGTAGCTGTCTAGAGTGCTATTCCATAATGTGAGAGTTGGAAGCACACCAGCATCTGACAGGCAAACTGGGAATTGGCCTGCACCATCCTTACCTCTGAATGAGAACTCTAACCATTAAGCAACTGTAAAAATAGTCCCAATCCAATCAGCAGAGAGAGACATCATTCCTCTAACCATATTTCCAAAGGAATAAGCACCTGCAATCCAATTTTGTGCAGAGACTCATTCAATAAATATGTTCTGAGACAACCAACTACGTCAAGTCCATCAAACAAGACAACGAGCAAAGGCAAAGGCTGGGACTGGCTCTTAGTAGGGCCTGAATTAGTAAACTGTCTCTAAGCATCTCAGGTTTTGTCACCTGGAAACCTGAAATCCTGGAGGCCTAAAGAATTTAGGCTAAAACACAGCTGAAAAGGGGCTTTTATCTTTGTCAGTCTGTGTTTGGATGCCTTAAATCCAGCCCGGGAACCATCCTAAGTGCTGAGGGATTTCAGTGGATTTGTCCTAACTGGACAGACTTTTTCTCTCCTTTCATGGCCAGAGGCAGCTGGTGAGTACCAATGTCTGCTGAAAATAGCATCCCACATATTCTCAACCCATGGCATGGAAAAAACTTCTGGAGATTCAAGGAAATCTTTAGATTTCCTACAATTCCTAGGCCAGCAGTGCCTGGGAAAACCCTCTACCCTTCAGAAAAGACTGAGATTTAAGACTCTGCTGGTCCCAGGGCCCATTTTGGCAAGTCCTAACAGTTGTCCAGGAATGAGAACTCTCAGGCACACCCTGCTTAGTTTTGATTCATAGAAAGAAGGAGTTGCTATTATGAGGCAGGGGAACTTCATTTAAACTTCAGTCTTTAAGTTTATTTAATGGACTGGATCTTACAGGATGTTCCAGTTAAACTGGGAGCAAAGTTTATTTGATATATAATGCCTGCATTTTGAGAGATGGAGATTAAAGCATCCAGTGCATTTGGAGAGGATTTCATTCTCATGGCATCTGGTTTTGCAACTTGTTTAAACAAAATGTGATTCTTTGATGTGGAAGTGATGCTAACATGCAAGAGAATAAAATTCATTAAATTTAAATACAGGGAATGAGTTTATAACTACTTAACCCTGTATATATGCTGATGTACTGAAGTGCTCTTGTCCCATGCAGCCTACATATTTATTCACTCTTTATATATATTATGCCAGCTGGAAGAATTATGACATTTGAGACCACAGCAGAGAGAATATCCTTTTTGATTCAAGTCCTCTCCAAGCATAAGACAATCTGGCAGTCCTCCTAATAAAAAATAAAAACAACAAAACTGGCTGAAAATGGAAGAAAATTACTGCAGCCTCTTCTGCAGTGCAAGTCCACTGTGTGGAAATATTATCAAAGGAGAAATATAAGATTTTACTCTTAAATGTTTTTGAGGGTTTTTTATATATACCTTAAAATAAATTAAACCCATTGCTGAAAAATGAAAATAATCACATAAGTTGACAACTTATAATGTCTGAATCACTTTTGTGAATTTTAAAAAAATACTGAGAATGACTACTTTCTTTGAAGCCATTGCTTGGAGACAGCAGTAAAATAATAAACTCCTTTAGACAAAGCTTATGTATATAAAGCTGTGTTTCCATACTCTCCAATCTAATGCTCTGCTAATGCTGGTTTTACTTCCTTCACTAATTTTCTTATTAATGTACCTGCAAAAAAATTATTTTGCCAGGGGTCACCTTCCTTTGACTAGGGTGAATAAAATGACTTAATTCTCCTGACCCTTTGCTGCTAATAGGACCAAAAAAGATTGAAAAATCATTGAGAGAGTTCAAAATATTGGCAGGTGAAATGGGAGAATCAATGAAATCAGAGAAAATATTGGTGAATTAGATCATCAATGAAACTAAACAGCCAGAGGAAGTGAGAGAAACTGACAGCATCATCAATTCACCTCTTATCCTATGTGGGATTTGATAAAAGAGCTATGCACTAATCTCCTTATCCAGAAACCTTCCTATTTTGAGACCCTTCTATCATGGCTTTTAAAGAGGTTGACAACATGCAAACTCCTAGCAGAAGAGTTCAATTTACAGGGTTTGACATGGGGCTGAATTGAAGATAATCCCCTGAAGTTGAAGTGCACAGGAAAAAGGAGAGGAAACAGCATATTTCAGAGACATACAATGTGACATCCCTCAGTACATCTGAGCTGTTGAAGATAAAGGAGGAGCCCATCCATAAGGGTAAGCAGCATGGGAAGTTTTCTCTTGGACCAACAAGATACAGATTACTGCTGTCCTGGGGCTAGTCCAAATCAGACGTCAGCTCAAGGCTCTGCAAACTTGCCTATAGATAGTTTCCCTACTGGTGAGTAATATTTGTAACCTTTAGAAGCTGTGATTAAGTGTGTCTGCAGACAACTTGTTCACATCCAAATATGCAGAAATTGCTGTCTTAAATCATATTGCATTGCAAGGGTTGGAAACTGTGTTTGTTGTGTATTAGCTTGCCAAAATGGGAGAGGGTTTTAAGCCATTTTGAATGAAACAAGGACAATTAGGTTAAATAATGGAAAATTGCATAAGTTGCTCAATAAACAGCAATTCTGATAAGCCTAGCAGCTGCCTCAAAGAGGCTGGAAGAAGGTTATGTTTTTTATACTGCCATTATCATGCGTTCTTAAGTCTCAGACAGGTAATTTCACAATCTGAATCTCACTTGTGCTCATATAAAGTGCAGTTGTTGACTTCATACTGTATCTTAAAAGTATATTAATTCACTTTATTGCTGATGTAATTTAATTTGAGGTCTATCTTGCTTTATTTTATTTCACTTAATGGGTAATACTGGGTTTAGACTTCTTAGTTTATTAATGGGTAATCACCCTTGTAAAAGGCTCTCAGGCATAGAGTTTTTCCCTTTCAGAAATGTAGTAAAGTTATAAAAGCTGAAGTAATTCTGCTGGTAAATATTTATCCCTATCTCTGGATGTACCTGTTTTTTTTACAGTACATGATACACTTCTGTGTAAGACACTTGCTTACCTTAGGTTTTAGGACTCATATTAGATGCCTACATATACCTGTGTGTCAGTGAGCACTATATCAACAGGGTATGAATAAATATAAAAAACCCCTAGTATTTCTAATGAAATGTAACTTCAGAAGCTTTAATGGACTGTTTGTGCAGCTATGGTCTCCTAAAAATCTATTTGGTCTACACTGCAGTTCCCACTGTATTTTGTCATCTGCCATCATTAGGCTTTACTTTTTTAACTACTGTAACTTCTAGAATTCTAGAAGTGCTTCACCTTGAACTAGCATTATGTATAACAGCCAATGGATCTTGAAATATTCTTCAAGGCAATTTAATGTGCTTCTGGTACCTCATCACAGATCAAACACAAGTGAAAAGCTGTGGAGTTTATTAGCAATGCTCTAAACATTTAGTCCATCAGAATATGCAAAAGATTATTATATAATGGACAAAGATGTTTTTTATACATTTTAGATTTACATTTTCATTGCAAAGGCAGGCTCTTCAAAACTCAGAAATTCCTGCATATATTATAACGCTCCACCTGCCTTGCCCAGTGCATTCATTCATGTAGGCCTGAAGGAAACAATGTACCAAAACCAGTATTGTGCAAGAATGGCATCGTCAAAACCTCATTAATTGAGGCAGATGTGTCTGCTTATGTGTAGTACCATTCAAACACCTCCTTCACTGCATTATTTCTGTTATGTGCTATTTCTATCCTACAAAAAGTCAGGAGCAGCACTGGAATACTTCACTACACTGGCATACTAAGACTTGAAATATTATCAAGGATTTTGTTTTTATGAACCATAAAGGTGGGGTTCCAGTCTGGTGAGGAAAAGACCTGAAAAAATGGTACAGCCCTAATAAAAAGACATTTTAACTTCACTGACATTATCAATTACATTGACCTGCTGAGATGTTAATGATGTGAATGTTAACACCTCTGGTTATGATGTGATTAAGACAGATAGGGAGGAAAAAAAGAGTTTCAGAGGTAGGACTGTACAGTGAAGATACAATTACCTTGTTTTAGGTCTATAGCTCAGAGAGCCATGAATTATTTAGGTTGGAAGGGACCTCTGGGGGTCATCTGGGGAACCTCCCTGCTCAAAGTAAGTATAATTAGATCAAGTTGCTCTGGACCATTTCTAGTTGAGTCTTGAACACCTCTTGGGAAGGAGATCCTGTAACCTCTCTGGGCAACCTATTCCAGTATCTGACCACTCTCAAGGTAAAAAAATAAACCCAAATCAAACCAAAAAAAGGTGATCTATATTTGAAATTTTTCATGTTCTAACTTGAGTCTTTTGCCTCTCACGTTATTGCTGTGCAGCTGCAGCAAGAGATGAATCAGAAGTGAAGATTCCTGCATGCCTGTAGACCAGTGTCAAACTAACACTGGAAAATACAATGAGGCAGCAGGGTGGAAGGAGAGAATAAGAGAAATAGGAAAAGGGGCAACCCCTTAGATGGCTTAGAAAACCTGGAATTACATTGATGAGTTACACTTAACCAAGTTTCTGTAATGGGCAGAATTCAAATCTGCACTGTTATGGGGAAATTAAAAACTGAAGGGTTTGCAGTTACCAATTAAACATCAATAGAGATTCATTTTTGTTTCAAGACTTTCAGACTCTCTGACATAAGGGACCTCCCTGCTCACCTAGGCCGACCCTCCCCATGCAGAGGCTGGATAAAGTTTTTTTCAGAACTAGATCAAAGAATGTCTTTTAAAAAGAGATCTAATCTTGTCTTCTGCATTCAAAGGGATGGTGACCTAACCACTTTTTCCAAAAAGTTGGTAAAATGTCACTTGCATAACTTAAAAGCCTTACCATCATAAGATAAATATTTTGGACTTCACTACAAGGAATAAAGATGAAAGTTGCTGAATTGGAAGCTGGTGGTTACCAAGAGACCAGTGTTCAAGGCCTGATTATATTTAGTGTGGCCAATCACATGAGAGTCTCAAAAACAGCTTCAAAAGCTTTAATTTATGAAATCTCAGGAAAGTCATAAGGAGAATCTGTTTGGGTAATTTATCTGGGCAGAACAATGCACATGGAAGATGATGGCTCTTGAGGAGCATTTATTAGCTGTCCAAAAGTCACTGTCAAAGAAAAGAACATTGGTACTGTTTTCAGTTGTTAAGGGAAAACCATGATTAGAAATAAAGAAGCAATTTTTAACAAATGAAAAAAATTGGATACAGGCCGGAAGAATGTCAAATGAGGAGCCACAAATCTTGGGAAATTGATATGGGAAGATAAAGCTGCCAAAGAAGAAGGTCTCTGACTGGAAAGTCAAAAGGGACTATAAAGTTAAGAGCATAAACATAAAAAAAAAGCCAAAAACCCCACCCTCAAGCCCCAGAAATGTTTGGTCATAGCTAGATAAAGCTGGTAAAATTGCTTCTAATGGTGCAGAAAAGACAAAATAAGAATTTCCTAACTATATTTGGAAGAAATCTGTGTGATACACGTATATCAAATGAACTGCTTTCTGACCCACAAATTATTGGCATGTTAACAGATGCTAACATTGATAAATCTGCAGGCCCAGCTTATTTGCTCCTGTGAGTTATAAAAGTATTGGCCAGCTTGAATTCTGCACCTTCGATAATTTTAACCAATATGGGAATGATGAAAAAACACCAGAAAATCAAGTCTTAGTGATAATATTGTGTCAATATTCAGAGAATGCGAATGCTACTGCTCATTATAACTTAGTTAGGCTGATTAAGTCATGGTAAAATAAGGAAAAGCAGTTAAGGGATTAGCTGAGAAAGACCTGAGGGGTAAGATTATAATTAATGCCAGTTAGCATGTTTTTAGGGAAATGAGTCAGATCAAGCAGTTATGCTGGGAAGACAGCAAGATATACTGACAAAGGCAATGTTGACACACAATATACAGATGGATATAAGGCAGTGGATTCAGTACCTCATTACACTGATCAAAACTTTGCACAGCACAGTGAGAAGGGAGCCCACATAAACTGGGTTCATAACTGGCTAAACGAGGGCTCCCTGTACCAATTTGCAAAGCAGAAGCCATGGCTGAGCAGTTGTGCTTCACTCCTGGGAAGTGAGCACCAGCTGGCAGTGGGCTCAGCCGTGCTGTGGGCTTTGGTGATGCCTTGGGAAGGCTGACCTAGAACAGAGACTAGATGGAGCTGAAGAATAAAGGAGGGATTTATTAGGAGGCCTCAATGGATCCACCTCGGGCAGCACAAGAGCCCAGCCAGGGCTGACCCAAGATGAACCAAAATGGTCACAAAATGGATGACCGGTCACGGGGTCTCACACTTTTATAAGTTTTTGTCCATTTGCATATTGGAGCTAATTGTCCAATTACAGGTTCAGCCCATGAAGTCCCATCCTTCTTGTTTTTCTCTCTTCAGTCCACGTTGCTTATGCTCTTGGGCCTGAGATCTGATCAGTTGTCCTTGGTCCCCAGCTAGGGAAGGAATTGTTTTGTCTCCCTACTCTGGGAAGAGAGCTCACCACCCCCTAATATGAAGCCCAGAACTACACACCGAAGCATCACAGAATCAGAAAAATATAAAAGCTAAAACCTGAGGCATCACTGGGCTCCTCTGAATCTGCTTCTGGGCAGCCACACTGTGGCTGGGCACACGCTGGTGGCTGGGGCTGTGCTCAGCAGGGCTGTGCTGTGGGGCAGATCCCTGTGCCATGGGAGCAACTGTGAGGAGCCCAAGGACTCTGATGGTGATAACTCTAGCACAAAACCATAGTTAAATGGACCACAACTTCTTCCCCAGATGGTTTTGAAAGAAAATGCCCACTTTCTCAGCAGAAGAGTGGAAGACTCCGGATGATAGTCCATGCATGTGGACAAATAGCTCAGAGGAGCTTGGTGCAAATCAGGTCAGAAGGTCTGGCAGCCATGGACTGGCTCTTCTTCTGCAGGAAAGCCAACCTGATTTCTCCCTGACTGTGGCAGGAATGCCCCAGAAAGATATTTTCGAAGTCTCCTTACCTAATTTAGTCAGAACTTTTGTTTTTCAATTTATTGTTCAAGTTGGAAACGGTTTGGAGATACGATTGTAACACAGCAGGAGTTCCCCCTGCTTTCCTGATGAGAATGGCTGAAATTTGTTTTGCTTAAACTTACCAGAAGAAAATTCAGCAACTGGATAAACCAGGCATGGGAAATTTTTGTCAGAAGGTAATTATGGGCAATTGAAAACAAGAGAGTTGAATGGAAACCCTTATGCATCCTAACCAAAATGAGCGTTACTGATTCAATAAAACTACATTTTAGATTATATATCTTTTGTTTAGCCTCCATTTTTCAACTAGTTTTTTTTTTTTTTTCCCCCTCAAAAAGTGACTCTCTGTAGGCACATATTTCTTTGCTTCTCACAATCTTTGTCCATGAGCAGAAGCAGACGAAAGGGAATTTTGGAAGGATTTTTCAGAATGAATCTTGGGTGCTTTCTCCTTAGGTGCATTTCTCTTTCAGTAATGATAAAGAAGTACCACAGTGGAACATTTATTCTGACCTGTGGGGAATGTGTCATGATTTGTTTCCTGCTTGAAGACTGATGAAGCTGCTAGCATGTGAAACTCCAGTTGTTGGCCATGCTGACAAAAACGGAATTTGTAGTTTTTAAGAACTGTCATTAATCATACCTCGTGTCAGGGAGGGAAGAGTGCAGCAGTGCCAGCACATTTCTAAGGAAAGCTGACAAAAAGGGGAGTGGGACTAAAGAATTGTCTGTGCCTGGCTGTGTGGCTGTTTGGTGCTGTGTCATGTGGGTGGAGTATGCTGGTGTCCCAGGAAAGGGGGGGTTCCCTGGCAAATGCAGATGGGAAGCTGAGCTGCTGATTCAGAAGGTAACTTTCACAATGCACATGCCTTTGGTAGTTGTGTGGAAGGTGGAAGCGAGTTGTTTGCCCAAACTCCGCTTTTTCACTCCGCTGCTTCCCAGGGTCCGTGCCAAGACTATTCTGTACTTCCGTACCTTAAAATTATTTTTAAAGGTCATCAAATTAGTTTCCTAATACATTTCAATTGTTAAATGATGTCTGTGAGGGATATGAAGTGTAGCTGATGACAGAGAACACCCAAGATTTATGTGCTGTCATTAGCTGTATACGAAGCTTAGTGCTATAAGCCATACTTAAAAGCCTTCTGTCTAATGTAAACAGTACATTTCTTCTACCTGTTGGTAAGTAGGTAAATAGACATGAAATAGCATAAACAGAACCATTCCAGGCACAGATCTACACTAAATGTTACAGATACTTGCGTTATTTATTATGGGATATCCATGAACAATCTCTGAATCTCTGCCGTGAGAAAAATTCAGCCAAAACTAAATTTCAAGCTCTTCATAAAAAGAAATCATAAAACCTGAATGTGGGTACTTTAACAGTAGCATTTGAGCAGAAATGAATCGCTATAAATTAGTCCAAGCAAATTTAAAACAGATGCTACAAGATTTTAATCACTGAAGAATGAATTTCTGGAACATTCTTGCATACTGAGATGTAGGTACAACCGAGGTTGAGTCAAATATAGTACAAAGGAGGCAGAAAATGTGGGTATGTTATGCCATAAACTCATAAAAATGCAGCTGATAAATTGAGAAGCTGATAGACCTGATGATGGGAGAATGATGGGCTGGGGAACCTGTCAGTTTAGCCACAGGATTTCTGCCAGAATTGCTCTTCTATGCAAAATGCAGGCAGAGTAGGAGCAAGCAAGAGGCAGAAACCAGGCCTGGCAATATCTAGTCAGGTCCTTGTGTCTGTGCAGAAATGTCACAGCTGCAGAGCACGCTATGAAAGAGTTTTGTGAGGCAATGTCTACCAAACACATGAGAAGAACAAGTCTTTAGAATTGTAAAAAATCTGCAAGTTACAGTGATCTCCAATGCCTTCTATAAATATTCTTTTGTCTCTGGGAGACATCTCTTTCCTGCGAATACAGCCTGGTGTGATGCAAGCGGCTCGCTCAGATCTGGGTCAGGTTTGTTAAGGAAGCTGATTTGCTGCAGTTACATACACCTTGTTAAGGCAAAACACATGTACTCCCCCTGAGATTCTGATGGAAACTCACTGCTTGCCTGGGTGTACCCCTGTGCCCTTATCTCACCGCTCTGCCTTTTCTCCGAATCGATGCTGCCCAGATACTCAGTTCTGGAATTTCTCCCCCAGTGTGGCATTTTGCTCTTTGACATTTCAAGCTTGTTCCATGTATGTAAAAATTTAGTTTCAGTTATTTCTGTTTCTGCTTTCACTTTCCTTGATGGTGTTCTGTCTGTTCTATATGTTAGAGTATGAGACTTCTGTGCCTGGTTTTATTAGGTATTCTCAAAAATTGCACATTCCCCCTTCATCCTGCTTACAAGGGCCTTACTCCCAGTTATTCCATCTTTAAATATTTTCCTGCCTTCTGTGTACATCTTTGTGAACTAGTTGGGCTTGTCACTATAACTGCTGGTATCTTAACATTTTCTGTTATATCCGCTCAAACAGTGTCAGCTGCTGTTTTGCTGACAATTTTTTTGCATGTTTATTTATTTTGCTTTTTGTTTTTTCTAGTCTTTACTGAAATAGTTTTAAATGCGTTGTTTAGTATCATGTAATGTGTGCCTTTTAAAGACCTTTGGGATTTTGATTCAGTTGTCACTCAGCTATTTCTTTTTCAATGAATCACAAGTTTCTGATCATTAATGAATAATTCTGATTAAACCAACCAACCAACCAGAAAACCCCAAAAAACAAAAAAACCAAAACCCCTAAACCCCACAACAAAACACTTCAGGGTGGGGCAGAAAATCCTACTTCCTCTTTTTATTCTGAGAAATTTATTTTATTTCTCTCTGAGAAAATGGATATTTCTTCCTATGGAGACAATGTTCTTCCTACCTTTGCATTGGCATTTCAAATCAATGTTCTCTTTTATCTTATATTTACACAAAAAGCAACCAATACTCCCCAAACCAGTGCCATTCCTTTAATGGTCATCTCTTTTACTAGTCGAAACTATTTTCATGTACAACAGAAAGTGCTGGTTGAATCTGATATTTTTCAAGATTTCATCAGCATCTCATAATTTTTAAAGCTGCCATGTTATTTACACAGTGTCACCCCAGAGAGGTTGAAACTCTGCTTTTATTGTGGTTTTTCTGTACCAAGGTTAGTGATTTTCATCTAACATCTTAGAGTTACAAAATCATTTAGGGAAACACCCTTAAGATCATAGAGTCTAACCATAAACCTGACACTGTCAAGTCCAGCATTAAACTATGTCCTTAAGTGCCACATCTACATGTCTTTTAAATACTTCCAGAGACAGTGACCCAGCCTCTTCCCTGGGCAGTCTCTTCCAATGCCTGATCACCCTTTCATAAAAGAAATCTTACCTAATATCCAGTCTAAACCTCCCCAACAACTTGAGGCCATTTTCTCTCGTCCCGTTGCTTGTTTCTTGGGAGATGAGACTGACTTCCACCTGTCTGCAGCCTCCTTTCAGGGTGTTGTTGAGAGTGATAAGGTCCCCTGATCCTCCTTTTCTCCAGGCTGAACAGCCCCAGCTCCCTCGGCTGTTTCTCTTTAGACTTGTGCTGCAGACCCTTCACCGGCTCTCTTGCCCTTCTCTGGACATGCTCCAGCTCCTCGATGCCCTTCTTGAATTGAGAGGCCCAGAATTGGACACAGCACTGAAGGTGTGGCACCACCAGTGCCCAGTACAGGGCGACAATCCCTGCCCTGCTCCTGCTGGCCACACCATTGCTGATATAGGCCAGGTGCCATTGGCCTTCCTGGCCACCTGGCCACAGCTGGCTCATGTTCAGTTGACCAGAACCTCCAGATCCTTCTCTGCCAGGCAGCCTTCAGCAACTCTTTTCCAAGACTGTAGTGCTGCATGGGGTTGTTATGATTCAAGTGCAGGATCTGGCAACACCTTCCACTGCCTTGATCTTTTTTCTGTATTTACTGGGACTTGTGGTTTCCATTTTAAGGACTCTAATGCATTGAATAATATTACAAATTTTCGGTAACAAAACCACAAACAGTAAGCACAGCATTCATGCTGGTATTTTTTATTCTAGCTTTTGACTCAGCCCCTGTCCCTGAAGGAGTATGTGAACATCTAGCAATGATACAACAGATAACCTGTCAGCAGTTATTTAACTATTGGATGGAACATAAACTTCCATTGCAGCATTTATGGGGAGGCTGGATAGGCTCTCTGAGGCATGAAAGGACTAAATGTAAAGCTCTGAAGATGTTCAGGTAAGATCAGCAGATTTTTATTCATGCTTGAGGGAAGGGAAGAAGTTGGCTTTATTATTCCTGAGGGGAGACAGCTCCATGTTCTTAGTTTTTGGAGTGTGGGCTCACATGTGGGTGTTTCTGGAAGGGGAAAGAAGAGAATGTGTAATGATGGTGAAGGTATACAATCACAGATACAGTAGAGAGAAGTTCCCAATCTCCTGTCTCTGGACATTTACATCAACAGTGGCAACTCTGGTCATCACAACCAGTAGAATCAGGCACATAAGCACCTTTTTTCTTCACCCATTGTCCCATGCCTAGATTTCACCAGAGAAGCTGTGTTTCAGTATCCAGAATTTCAAATTCGCTGGAAAAGGAGAATTTCTAAGTGCATCTAGTAGTTCCAAGTAGCTGCAGATCTCCTGCATAGTTGTTCCAGCTGGGGGGGGGGCTGTGTATCTGAAGTCAGGGAGGTTTCAAACACACACCTCACACAGCTGCTGCAGACTTGTCAAGTAGAGCTCGTGCCATGAGGATGCACTGGACTCAATCACTTTCTGTCTGCTACTCAGCCAGTGGAGCCTGAACAGCATTTTAAGCAAAATCTGGGTTCCTTGTTTATATATGGCTTTGACTCATACCTTAATAAATGCAGCATGATGAAAAAGGTCAGGCTTACTACTCACCCACACCTATGTACATCTGGGAAATCCCAGACCAGCAGTGGGAGGCCACTCAGACTCTCATGCCACAGCTGGAATACAGGCAGGGATCCCATGGGATTTGTGGCTAGAAAGCCTCAAGCAGTGGAAGGGGGGAGGGTATCAGAAGTTCCTAACTAGAGGCACTCTGGAGATGCAATGTAGGGCCTTTGCTGGATACATTTCCATTGCAGCTTCTGCAGGGAAGCCCTGCAGTGCTAGTCTGATGTTTGGATATGTGTAATTACGGACCCACTCACAAGCTCAGCTAAAAGATGGTGGGTAGGAAGAGCAGGGGCTGCCTGAGGGGCTTTACATGACTTGAAGGGAATGATGGGAGAGAGGGAGAAAGTGTTAGATAAATGAGGGCAGGATTACTGAAAAGTGTAATGGGCAGACTAACAAATCAAGAGGAAACCTTGTGTTTGGATGAGTACATCTTCCATTTCCACTGGCTTGACTTTCAACCTGCACAGAGGCAGATGGAAAAATCCCTGTCTTACCAGTCCTGATAGGCACCCTGATGGCTTCACAGGGTAGCAAGGATGAGCACAATGCTTGTGACAATGCTTGGGACACAGCACAGCAGCTTTCCCAGCTGCACATCACTCTGCAGCTGGCTGGATAAATGCAGGACAGACAACAGCCTGACAGACATTTGTGGCTGAGCATTGCATCCATGCAACAAAGTAATGTATTTGCCCACTGTAGCTGATGATGGTGCTCCTGATCTGGCTTCTTTGATTCATTTGGAACAAAGGAGCATTGGTACATGAACTTCACAGTGTATCCTGTGAACTGTCAGCTACTGCATCTGGTCAATTTGTCCTGAGGCCTTCAGCTCCACCCTCAGGCTTGAGTCAGCCTAGGAGATCCCAGGTATAAAGGTATTATAGGCAAAGTTTGGAAGGGCTGCAATTTGTGTAGAACCTTTCTTCCCTCCAGATCTGTGGCTGGGCTAATGAAGGGAGGTAACAATGTGAGAGCTGGTGCTGTCGTTTTTACATAAAGAGGTACACTCTCCTGTAACAGCAGAATTCTTCACTGATTGTTCAGTCCATGGTCCAAGGCTCATTCAGTAGCATGAGCTGAATGAGAACATTTTACCCAAAGATTAGGCTTGCCAAAGGACTTGCTTGTCAGCCTGTTGTAGTTCTAAGGCAGTTTATTCTTGAATGTCCACCTTTCCTTCATGTTTTTGCTCTTTCTAAAGTGAAACATTTTTGATTGCTCTTTTGGCATTGAATGAAGATAACTATCGATAATACAATGATAAAATGTTAAATGGCAATATATGCAGGGGCCCTTCAGTTTTCCAAGTATTTATGACTGACTTTCTTTTAATAGAAAACATTTTTTTCTTTCAATGTACAGATATAGAATAAAAACACTTGAAAGCAAAGAGTGAAATTGGATCTCATTAAAACATGGAGTTAGTGAAATGGTGACAGATGGGTCCTGCTGGGAAGGAGAAGATCGTTGAACGAGACTGGGATAAGTTAGTGACTTTGCAATTATAAAGCATGTGGCTTTGTAATTTCTAACCCCCAGTTCTGCAAAGTAATCAGTGCAGTTGGGTCCATATGCCTGCAGGGAGGCTCATTGAGACAGGCACGAAGATCTGCATAGAGGAACAGGGGACATGCAGATATTCCAAAACACAGCTGCAAGGGAGCGAACCTCTCTCTTTTCCAGCCAAATTTTAATCTGCCCTCTCCAGAATGGAAGAACGCTTCACTATGAAATATGAACTTGATTTTCACGCTCTCCTGTAGTGCTCACCAGACTAGGGATGGAGTTTTAAGAAAAACATGACCCTTTCAAACATTGATTGGTCTGCCACTGTTAAATGTTGTCCATCTCAGTGTGCCTGTGGCAAAGGGTGACAGGTTTTTCTAATTATGTTTCAAAGAGGACTCTGACTTGTTTTTTATAATGTTGAAAATCTTTATCTTGACTCATTTCTGTAATAAACTTCTGGCAATGGGAAGCTGTAATTTATTTACTTAGAAATTTCTCATCTCTATTATCGTAAAGATGTCGTAGCAATTCTATTTTTAGGATTGCACAAATGGGGCATAAATCCTGTTTTTCTTTCAAAGCAGATTGTGCTAGGATGTCAAACATCAAATGTGGGAGATTTGTGTCTGTCTGAATGATCAGCTTGGTTTTTATTTCCAGAGACAACCTCAGCCATCAAGTCCCACCATACGCAAACCCAGACCACTAAGCAGGTGATATATTCAACTTGTTACACAATCTCTTCCATGCATTTAACAAGCTGCAATAATTCAGGGATGGTCTTCTCAGGGCATACTACAGGCAACTATTTGGTTTCAAGGTCTTGAAGCTGTGCAGCTCTTGGCTCTTTTTTCTGACCATCCCTAGAAAACTTATTTTCACTTTTAAGCCAAAGAATGCCATTACTGCTGCTGATTCCAATACACACTCATAGATATCACATTTTCCTTTACAATCTGATATTTATGCCCATTTTGTGTCTCAGTAGAGAAGTTGCCATGAGTAAGTTCAGTTTTCATAGCTGCAAATTTTCTGGTGTAGTCTAATGCACTTTCATGGTACCCAAATTTCTTTTTGATGTGCAAGTCCTTTCATGCCTTAGGGAAGCACAGAAGAAAGCATGGAAGTACTTGAAACATTAATAAATAGGTGCTGGAGGCTGATATTATGGGCCAACTGGGTGTAGGAGGAGCTGGTGTCTGTGATGAATCAGAAATGCTAGGAGAGGGGGAAGGAATGTCAGGAAAGATTGGGAAGATGCAAAGCTTGAAGTGACACAGCAACGGCAATCACTCACAAAGAAAATGCCTTTCCAGAAGCACTCTGAATGGACATGAAAAGTGCAATACTGCCTTTTTCAGAACCAGAGACAAGGAAGCATGACAATACCTAGGTGGAATAGTTTGGCTGAGGTGATGGATCAGGAAGTTCATATCTTTGATACATTACACAGAAAAAATTTAGCAAGGCGTCAGTCAGAACTTGGATGTGAAGACATAAGGAGAATTCAGAGCAGAAGACCTTGCATGGGATATAGGTCTGAACTAGGAGAAGAGTGTGTTCTCACCTCAATTGAAAATGGAAGGAGGACAATGAGATTAGGCCAGTAATAATCATCCTGCTATAGCCACATTAAGGATGAACAAGGCTAGTCTTCCTCATAAAGTTATAGGGTAAGGGTTGCTTGGAACAAAATGGGATCTGAATTGCAAATGTTGATTTGTGATTATTAATTTGATAGAAATAATAGTAAAAATGTATGATTACATACATCCAGCAACACAGGGAGGAGGATATAAAGAGCAGGGCAATGGGCCAAAGACCAAAGGTTTGTGGCAAAGCTTGGCTGAGGATAAAGTCTTCTTCAGAGAAGCTATGATTGGAGGGATAGGGGGAAAAACATAAAGACAGTCACAGGAGCTGCTAATGAGTCTAGAGACTAGATTTCATAAAGAATGTGCTCTTGTGCCCAGTCACCATTGAGTCCAGGAGAATACGAACGTTATTTCAAGCTACATTGCATTTTCCATGGAACCTGGAAAGGCTGGACAGTTTTGGAGAGAAAACTGAGGAAGAGGCTTTGCAAATAATGAATCCAGACCGTGTGCCCGAATTCTGATGCTAGAAAGGATCACTGCAGTTTCAAGAAGAAAGAAATAGTACATTGATATGGATGGATCTGTACTTCTACAAGACTTACTTTGTGTACCTTTGAAAAATGTGAACTGCCCTAATGGCTTTCCAGAAATGTTGGCTTGTGGAAATACAGTGACTTTAGTACTGATGATCAAGCACTTTTGGACCTCAAGTTCCCAGTTACATTAGCAATTGATCAAAGTCAAGGCAGTGAGTACGGGAAATTCCTGGTTCTTGTGAAAACCTTTAGGTTTCAGCTCAGGACACTTCCAAGAGTGTTCTGGGCATCTGTAATAAAACACTAATAGATGCAAAATCTATATAGTGTAGCACAGGCTCACAAAAACCAACTAATTCAATATAGTTCTATGTTTAATGTTGTTCAGCTACAGAGTAACACCACTGCAGCGTGGAAAATCACTGGCAAACTTACAGGGATATGCATATTACCCAGTATGACAGAACCAAAGGATGAAAAATTACTATTAGACTTTGGTGAAAAGTAAGGAAGTCAAAACAAGCACAAAATTGTAGAAATACAGAACTTCATAATGGTTTAGAAACAGATGCTTTAGAATTTGGAAAGGTCATCATAAATGAAAAAACCTACAGAAATGTCACTTTTTTTCCAATAAGCTAAACACAAAGAAACATTTTATAAAGGAATTGGAAGCTTCTGCTCAGTCTTTTAAAGAAAAGGAAAAACTAGCAGTTGGCAGAGAAGAGTGAAGCAAAGGGCAAAAAGACTGAAGAACAAAAGTCTTCATGGACTGATCTTTGTTTTCCAGACTGTGCGTAAAAGCAATTTAACAAGTGAAGACATGAACATATTTGAAGATAATTTACTTTACCAGATCAAAACTAGAAGACAGTTGAAATGGCCAGCAGACCAGTTGAAGCATGTTGATCCTGTTCTAACAACATAAAATGTTGGGTTTAGTTTCTGTACTGACTGGAGTGCATTGTAGTATCATTGATAATACAGCTCTTTTTGTACGTCCTCTCTTTGGTATCCCTGTCCCACACTGGCTTTTTGGGTTTTATCACCTCATGGCAGTTTCTCTCTTTATTCTGCTTTTCATTAGTGCAAAATTACTGAGCAGGGCCCAGCTATCCCCTGCATGGCATTGTCACAGGTCCTCTTTGTGGAAAACAGAGAAGAGGAAGCAAAGTAAGTCAATGGAAGAGTTCAGCTGGGTGGAGAGATGGGAAAGGCCAACCTCTCTGATACTGTACACAGTCAGATCCAGCAAGGTGGGATTCATAGCTTGGTTGTGAGGACATAAGGAGTGGTCAGAGCAGAGAAGTTAATCTTGTCAAGGTCTCCTTTACCTTGAGCAGTTAACTTCAACTAACTTGATTGGCTCTAAGTGCTCATTAATCTGGATTTTTTTGACACACCCACACTTGTGCCACTATATTGACTGTCAGAACATTTTCTATTAGCTCAGCTGCTTGCCTTCCCTGGAAACCTCCCAAAGTAACCTTTCTTGAGAGCTTAATTTTCATAGTAAGCCACACTCAGATGAGAAGCTGAGGACCAACCTTCATTAATTCAGCACATCCAGTTGGTCTTGGACTTCTTTTACCACAGGCCAGCATAATTCCACAAATTGAAAACAAGTAAAACAAAGTATAAGCCAGGTAACAAACCTAAATGCCTGGTATTGCTGTTACCAAACCTGCATTGCTCAGATTCCAGCTGCTGTGACAGGGATCAAGGGCACCCCACTCAGGGGCATTGGCAGCATTTGTGGTACTGGAAACCACTCCTGGCTGTGTGTCTGCTTTGTCTACCTGCAGGACACGTGTCTCAATGCTTTCTCTCTCACTTTCTTTGTGTATTTACACCTCTAGATGGGATTCCTCTTCCTTCTGGAGCTTGTCTCAGCAGGAAGGCTTCCTGCAGGGAGCTGCTGCCTGCTGCTTCAGTTCAGTTCTCATCCGGTCACTCCCACCCAAACCTGCGGTTGCTGCTGCACCTGGGAAGTCCTCTCTGTTGGAATCCAGGGCACTGAGAANTGAATAGATCAGTAGAAGTTATTGGTATAAAAGTAAAAACAAAGTATGTGTTAGAAAGTAATTGGGCTAAACAGTTTTAAAAGGCCTTGGTTTTGGGTGTTTGGGGTCAATTTTGTGCCTTGCTTCTCACATGCTAAGTCCGGTGTGCAGACAGCGTGCTGAACTTAAGAGAAAAATAAACAAAAGCCTGAAGACAGAGAAATTAAGAGTCCAGCTCATTCTTCATCCTTGGAAAAGAACTATGCAGGGGAACCCATTCCAAAGGGCCCAAGGAGGTGGGTTCCCACTTTTGCCGGGACCACCAAAATCCCGTCACTCTCCAGCCCAGTTAGCTTTCCTTCAGCAGGCTGAGCTGACCTGATCTCTCCCCTGCCTTTACAGCTCCTTGGCTGTGATGCAGATTTGGCTGCCAGGTTCACTAAACAAACTCTGGTCTCCATGATCTGTGAGCACACGAGTCTCCAGTATTGTTGTTGAACCTTTTAAATGTGGAAAACGCCTTACTCTGAAAAAGGCTGCAGGTGCAACTTGTCTCCCAAATTTATGGACCTACTTTTGTTCTGTGACCTCCACTGAGTCGGGTTCCTGCAGCTGCCTTGACCAGGCCTTTCCTTCAGCTTTTGCATGAGATCCTGTACATGGGGCCCTGCCTTATGGGGTGCCCAGGATGACTTTTTGGAGATCCTCCAGTCCACCTTCCCTGCCAAGGCAGGGTCACCTGGAGCAGGTTATTAGGTACTAATAATACAGCAGGAATGCATCCAGGCGGGTTTTCAGTGCCTTCAGAGAGCGAAACTCCATGGATCTCTGGGAACAGCCTGTTCCACTGCTCTGCCACCCTCAGTGTAACGAAGTTCTTTCTCCTGCTTTGGTGAAACTTCTTGTGTTTTCATTTATGGCCACTGCTCCTCGCCCTGTCGCCGGGCACCAGAGGAAAGAGTCCGGCACCATCCTCTCAGCACCCACCCTGGAGATACTTATCTGTCTTAATGAGATCCCCTCTCGGCCTTCTCGAGACAAAACAGGCCCAGCTCCCGCAGCTCCCCCGTAAGAGAGATGCTCCAGTCCCCTCAGCTCTTGTGGCCCCGTGGGCCCTCTCCCGTAGCTGCCTGTCCCAGTGCGTTTCCCCCACAGGCACAGGTTCCGCAGCCCGGCCCCGCTCCCGCCGCCGCTCCCGCCGCCGCTCCCGGTCCCGCTCCCCGCCCC
>VWZP01000046.1:0-213968 GCA_013396995.1 Dicaeum eximium | reverse complement strand
GGGCCGCCCTCCGCAGGGCTGAGGGGATGAGCCGTGCCCCGCCGGGGGGTCGCTAGCGGAAGGATGACCACTCCCGCCCTGCTGCCGCTCTCCGGGCGGAGGCTGCCCCCGCTGAACCTGGGCGCCTCCGCCTTCCCGCACCACAGGGCTACCTTGAGACTCTCCGAAAAATTTATCCTGCTCCTTATTCTTAGTGCCTTCATCACCCTGTGCTTCGGGGCGTTCTTCTTCCTCCCCGACTCCTCGAAGCACAAGCGCTTTGACCTGGGCTTGGAAGATGTGCTCATTCCCCACGTGGACACCAGCAAAGGGGGCAAGAACCTCGGCGGATTCCTTATCCACGGGCAAGGGCACGACGAGCACCGGCACAGGTGGGTGCCTCGCTCGCCGGGAAGGGAGCGGGACCGGGTGACAGCGAGATCCCTTAAAATAGGTCCTTCCCGTACTGCTGTCCCTCCTCTCAGCGACACCCTCGTGTCTCCCCAAGGTGTTCCAACTTCTGAGCGCTAGCCTTGTGTCCTCCAGCTGCCATATGTAGCTGTGGCTCCATGTTGCCTTCCCCGGTGTGAATTTAGCCTTCTGCCGAGCGAGAGCTGGGAGGGCAAATACGAGGTGTCCTCCAGCGACTGATTTGTTTTCTCACCCTAGCCAATTCCATGCATCGGCCATGGAAAGAAGGGGGTTAAGTTATGGTATTTTGGAGGCAGCATAAGTGACTGAAAAACTGTCGCATGTCTTCTACAGCTATTATGTGCTTACTGAAAACAGCTGCTTGTTGCTGAATAGTGCACAAGAACTTTGATCTGGAAAAGACTTCATGCTGTGATCCAGAGGCTGTCAGCCTATGACGTGCAGGACACAGAACTAGTGCAGATGGCACAATTGCCTTTTTCTGGCCCTTAAAATCACTTGCTCTAATGTTAATCCAGACGATTGAAGGTGCCAGTGGCTGAGTTTCCTTAATTGTTTTCCTTAATTTGCCAGGGTAAAGAAATCACATATAAAATGAGAGTATTAAGGGTAGATACGCTGTATCAACAGCTTTTAGGGGGCCATCTAAAGCTTTGTGTGCTGCAAGCCTCTAAATGTTCGGGACTGGATCATGTGAAGTTAAGCATTCAGAATGAAGTAAAAAACCTTAAATTATGATTATACAGTATATTTGCTTCTAACATACTTTAGTTGCCTAAATCCTACCCTGCTGCTTGGTCTTAATGAGACTGACAGATCTCTCTTCACTCTCAAAGATGTGTTAAAATATGATGGTGGCTGATAAGATACCTGCTTTTCCATACTCAAATTAGTAATACAGGGAATTCTAAGGAAAGGTTACTTACGCTGATAGTGTTCCTTTAAAAACAGCTTAAAATATATCTTACTGGCATAAGAATTATTCGAAGGTTATTTGAATTATATTAAAAGGAGAGGGTTTAATTTAGTTCTTTTTATTAATCTGTTATGAGTTATAAAGAATATATGAATACTATGGTATTTTTCCTTAAGGCATCTTTGCTGTTGGATGTCTTGGGGCACTCAACATGAGTCCTTTCTCCCTATCTGACGGGGCACGGGTACTTAATATTTAACAAGGACTTATTTTGTCTATGATGTTAATTGCTGGTGTGGTTAAATGCTGCATTAAACATAGGTTTAGACAGTCTCTAATATGCCTTTGAAGTTCTTGTCTTTCACTGTGTGGGTTTATTTTATTTTATTTTTTTGTGTGTGATCTTATTTCTTAGCTTCCCCAGTCCCTGTGGCACATGGAGTCAAAATCAGTTTCTAAAATATAGGACAGATGAAACAAAAAGAAGAGTTCAGAAATGTTCAAAACTCCAGCTGTGGCTGTTGTACCTTGTGCTGCCCAGTAGATGGGCTGTAGAAAAAAGGAGTCTGTTGATACTGATAGTTCTTATGAATCCTTTCCAGGTTCCCTCTTTTAGTTACCGAGGCCACAGCTTTAGGAATGAAGTACTGCTTTTTTGTGTGTCATGTGTAGATAAGCAGCAGCTTACAGCTGTCAGAGCTAAATGCATTTTGGTTGTTTGGGATCTGTTCTTAAACCAAGTGGTTATCCTGACATCAGTTAACTGTCCTGTGGGTCCTGTATTGCTGTGGCTGTGTGTACCTCCCACCTGCCCTCCATCCAAAATTTCCTTGTCATGTTCATTTTTTGAGTTGTTATTTGAGCAAGAATAGTTATTATTCCTGTTGTTTCAGCTTTGCAACCAGGTATATCTTAACTACTTAGAAAGTCTGCCTGCTTAACCTGCTTGTAAGACCCTTGTGTGGGTGTCACAATATGCATTGTAAAGCAAGGTTATGGGCTTTACTTTTGAAGCAACTTCCTTGGCTGATACCACTGTTTTATCAAGAGGCGATTTGCCATCAGCTTGGGGCTGATGTGGTTGTTTGCCATAATGGAAAACACATGCTGCCATTTTCGTTGTGGAGTTCTTGCTCCTGGATTGCAGGAACATTGACAGATGGTATTTTGAGAAAGTGTAGGATATTCAGTGGTGAACTCTGGATTACTTATTTTGTCTCAGTTTGGGATGGAAAAATTTGTTCTGCTTACTATCAAGGGGCAAAGTCAAGTATCAGGTACTATGTAAGTGTTGTTTTTTGGGTGAGGCAGAAGAGTTATGGTACAAAAGGTCAAGAGAAATTAACCTAATCCTGATATGAAGGAGGATGCAGTCTAAGATGTGAAGTGTGAGGATGGATTGACAAGCTGTATTTCCAGAAATTGAGGGGCTTCAAAACTAATTGGATAAAAGGTTATTCATATGAAGTATACACTTGATTATGAAATGACAGATGTTTTGATTTAGTCACTGAAAAGAAAAGTGTTTCTTCTGTGAATGCTGGTATTCATGTCTATCAAATGTTAGAACACACATCTTATTATACTGCTCCCTTGGTATATAGGCTGTAATATTTTAATGCTCATTTTGCCTTACTCAAATCTTTAGTTTTGTAGGCTACTGGAAAATATTTGTATTTCTATCTTCTAGAAAAATGCAGCAGTGATGTAGGTAGAAAATCATCGTAACAACCATGCTTTAGTGTTGGGTGTGCAAACAATGGTTCCCACTGGACTTTCTCTGTATTCCTTGCATTGCTTTCCCACCTCTTCCCCTGGGCACCCTTGACATTCTTGAATGCTTTTATTTTTATTGTTACAGTGGTTACCCCTTGCTGACATTAACTTTACATCTTCCATTAAATTGTTTTCTTTACTGCTCCTGTCCATCTTTNCCTACTCCCTTCCTGATGATCTTAAATATTTATTCAAGAATTACAATGTTCTTGCCTATCTCAGGGAAAAACACATTTCTTCTAAGTTGGTTAAAATCTGTAGTAAAACTGCAGTTTGTGTTTGGGAAATGGATGGGCTGTATTGCAAGGTAATACTCACTTTCAGCTGTTCATTTCATCTGTAAGCTCTTCCTGCAGGCTACTGCATGGGGAATGAGCGAGTAATGTTGGGAAGGTGTACCACAAATTTCTGCCTTTGAGAGGAGGGAGAGTGGAGAGGATTAGTCCAGGACTTAGGAAGATACATGCATACATACAGTTTTGAAAAATCAATTTCATTTCCTGAAGATGAATTTCTTTCCATTTCAAATTGGATATCACAGAGATTCTGGAACGAGAGCAGCATGGTTTTGAGGACACATCTTGCCAAACAAACTTGTGTAGCACCCTAAATTTGTTACATGATTTTAGATAACTGTATTTTTCCCCAAACTTTTGCATCTCTTGCCAGACAAAGATACTTAAGGTGCTTCTCACTACCCAGTTACTTTTCAAGTATCTATGGTGTTTCATTCTTCAGTACCAGATCTAAAAGATAGCTCTGGAAGTAAACCAAAACATTCTTATAGCTTCTTTGCATCTGATGCAAATCAGTGAGAATGCAAATGCCCTGTAATCTCCTTGATTTCTCAGATTTTTTAAACATAAGACTATCTGCAATATGGAAATTGAGAAGACTTGTTTCTTTAATGATGTGTCAAAGCAGCTGCTCTCTGTATTACTTGACAAAAACTAAGGCCATTTCTGTGCTGAAAGTACATTAATCTTAGAGGCAACGAATAATGTAATTTTATGAGCTCATAGCTACTTTGTAGCAGCACTTGGACTGCTGTTGGGCAAATAGTTCAGTCCTTCAGAACTTGTGAAGATGTATCTTCAGCTGCTGAATTCCTGTGTATCACTTCAAGTCAAAATTTCTCTTTGTTTAAAAAAACTCTCACCAACCCTCAAGTACAGGTTGACAGCAGCTGCTGCCAATACAAGTGCCCACCTCTATGGCCTTGGCCTCTGTGTGGCAGTGGGTATAGATCAGTTTAAATAATGCTTTTGACTCTGTTTCTGGAATGCTGAGGAATACTGACTGCTGTGTTATGCAAAGATGGAAGCTCTGCAGTCTGATGTGATGAGTTGAGGGTCAGCAGCTGTATGGCAATAGTCTAAAAGTGCTCTTTCTTCTGTTGCTAAGTATGTGGTTGTCTCTTTGGTAGTAGCAGTGGCTGTCTCTACTCTTAGGAGGTGAAAGTAACAAAAATTATTCTGAGGTGCTTTTGGTCTTAATTTCTTCTTCTACGTTATGTATTTCTTTAAAAAACATGGAAAGCTTAATATGCTTCTTTTGAATCCCTTTATCTTCTCTCATCTATATGACTTAGCTATAGTAAAAGTGGGCAGAGGAGATAATTTAGCTTCTGTTACTCAGTGGGATCAGTGTCTTCTGTCATCTTCTGCCATGCCATTGAGTATAAAAGTCCATAAAACTCTTTGCTCTTCCTTTCCAACTTTACTTGAGGCACAGTTCATTAATGGAAATTAGAGTATTTGCTATTGTGATTCAGGGAACCTGTTTTTTTTCCCCTGAAAACTCAGGAGCCACTCTAGTGTCTGCACCCCAGCTCCTACTCCATTCAATTTTTCAGTGCATGAGATTGAGCCTGTCTTTAGAGCAGACTCCCCACAGTCTCTCTGCAGTGTGGGCACTGGTGTCAGTCTTCAGCTGCTGGAGCTTCCGCTAGAGCACTGACCCTCTTTATTTGAAGACTTTTCTCAGCTGGAATTTTTAGTAGCCACAGGTTATCCTTTTCTATGGAGCCTGTGCTGAGAAGATACTTGAGAGGTGATGCTGGTACTTGAAGAATGGTGGGAGTTTGATGTCTTCGGAGTGCCCACATTATAACCTTAAACATAACTGGGATTTTTCCTGAAGTTGTACTGTACAGTGGGAGAGGTGCCTTCCTGGATTATTTCTAAGGTTCTGCTGAAATTAGTGCTTTATGTTGTAGGCTGAGAAATGCTTTCAACTTTAAAATACAAAATGCAAATTTTAGACCATCTGTTTAGATGTCCTCCCTCCTCCCCCCCCATCTGCTGAGCTGCCTACATCGTATGTAGAGTGCTGATTTCTTCGTGTTCTCTTGGTGTACTCCAGTTAGTCAAAGTATTTCCTGTATTATGAAAGAGAGGAGTTGAGTGCTGGTGTTCTTACCCTTTGCAGTAAAAAAAAAAAAGCTTGAACTTGTTGGTTTTGTGCATGATCTACACTTTGTCTACATGCTGGGAAACAATCAGGCGTGGGAAAACTGCACAAAGCCTGCTGGCTGGATTTATGCCAGCTAGTGGGTGGGAGGCAGTAGCAATTTGGTTCATTTGGAGTTTTGTAGATTAAAATCTCAGAAGAACTTTAGCATAAATGTGGGTTGCTTGATGATGGTAGCAGTGCAGGCAATAGTAAGCAGTATGGCAAGTTGTGGGCATACTGTACTACCAGAGTTCCCCCATCTTCTGATCCTTTCAGTTTCCTGTAGTAAACACAAACATCTCAATCCTACTGGGCTAGTTCTGAGTTACGGGTTTTTTCTTCCTTACACCAAATATTACCAAACTTGTAATTAGTTTTTTATACATGTGTGGTATGTGTACATGTTTTTATAACGATTGAACTGAGGCTGAATGTGGGCAAAGACGAGAAATTTTGTAATGCCTTTCTTCTTATGTCCTTCCCTAAGAAGTCCTTAAAATTCTAAACGTGGTCAGTGCTTTTATTCCACCATCCTTCACTTTTAATTATTGCAGCTCTCGATGTTGAGAAAAGTCTGGTCTCATGGGTAGGCAGCTGTTTCTCACAGTAGTTATTCAGGCCAACAGAGTGGGAACTTGGGAACACGTGTTTGGGTATAGCTTGTGGTGTTTTTTCTTTTCTCTTCATTTTCAGAAGTAAGCTCAAGTGAGTGCTGTCATCTGTCTTAATTCAGTAACTAGATTATCACTTTTTTACTGAAATGAGGAGTTCTGTTGCAAGTAAACTGTTGGGAGAGGGGTGCTCAACAGGCCAATAAGCCAGTAAGGGGCAAGAAAGGGAAAAAATAAATGCCTCTTTCCTGCCACTGCAAACCTTGAAATAAAAAATATGAGTGCTCCAAATATCCTGTATGCCTGTAACTGTTTTATTTAGAGTGAATACATGTATTTATGGAGGAGAAGATTGGGAAAAGTTTTGTTGACTAAGTTATTTTCAAATGTTTGCTCATAAAATCTGTAGGCTTTTGATTCCTTTTGTCTTTATGTTGTCTAATCTAGTGCCCGGTGTAGAGCAAATGATGTAACTTCATCTATTCACTCAAGGATGTGGAGATTCTGTATTATTTTTGAGCTCTACAAATTCTAAATGATAAATAGTAAGGGAGATAACTTTCCCTGGTAACTTCCATTCCTTCCATTGTTTTTTAGAGTATCTAACCAGGTACACTGGCATTTCTAAAATTTAAAAAGAAAAAAGAAGCTGAGAAGATAGGTTAATAAATAACCTCTAATACTCTTTTGCTATCTAGAGACTGCTTTTGAAAGGTCTTTTTGGCCTTGTCTCTGAAGCCAACAAAGTTTGTGTGGGCATGGTGTGGACACATTGTAGCTCTCACAAATCCTTCCGTGTTCTCTATTCCCTCCTTTTCAGCAGTCAATCAGTAGGAAAGGATGACCTGTTAGAATTACATTTCTCTGTCTTGTGTGTGTCCTGGTGCTGAGGGAAAGACCTTAATTGGGAGCTGTGCTGAAGGAAGGATCCCAGAGCCCAAGAGTAGTTTGTGATACTTCTGCTGCTGCTAGTCAGTCTGCACAAGTGTAATTTTGAGACAGCCACAGCCTGAGTCTTCTGTTCTGCGCTGATTGTTAGAGAAGGGTGGTTGGAAATGAATGCTGTGGTAAGGAAAACCTGGGTTTTGTGGCATAGCAGTGGCTATGGGGTGTGTTTATTGATGTAGTAGAAAACACTGGGACAGAAAGCTAAAGACCATTCATGTTTGAACTACAGGACTGTGTTAGTTCTGTTTCTCAGAGGATTTATTTGCCCAAACATTGAATCATATTTGTCATTCTGTCTTGCTGCCTTTGTTGTTTTAAATATTTTTATGATGCACACCTATGAACCAGATTACCATGCATATTGTATTCAGCATCAGTTTTGTTAGTGTTTCATGTGCTCTGTTACTTGTTAGTTAACTCTTAACCCACCAGAGGATTTTGGAAGTGCTTCCCCAGCTCCTTGCAGTAGCACTGCCATTCCAGCTTCCAGTGGCCAGCTAGCTATTTTCTGTGATTCTATTTGAGAGAGTAAGTTTGAGGTTTTCACTAGGCTTAACATTATGTAATCTGATCAGTACAGCATGAGCAAAATTACAGTTTTAAGGGAGTGCATGTGATGAAAGTATTTTCTTGCTATATAAAGCTCTAAGAGCTCCTCAATGAGATTGCTTTGTGTCTGTTAACACCAGCATGCAGAACTGTCAATTTTCACAGAATCCTAGAAGGATTGGGTTGGAAGGTATCTGAAAGAAAATCAATTATTAACTCCCCTTCCAAAAGCAAGGACACCTTCCACTAGACCAGGTTGCTCAAAGCCCCATACAGCCTGGCCCTGAACACTTCCAGGGATGGGGTATCCACAGGTTTTCTGGACAACTCATTCCAGTGCCTCATCACCCTCACAGTAAAGAATTTATTCCTAACACCTAATCTAAACCTTTTTCAGTTTAAGGCCATTCTCCCTTATTCTATCACTACATGCCCTTGTAAAAAGTCCCTCTCCAGCTTTTTTGTAGGACCCGTTTTGGTACTGGAAGGTTGGTAGGTCTCTATGGAGCTCTCTCCAGGCTGAATCAACCCCAACTCTCTCAGCCTCTCTTCATAAAGAGCTGCTCCAGCTTTTTCTATATGCTAGTACCTGTTTGGAAGTCTTTTGCATTATGACATTCCTCTCAGCTGAGTTTTTGCACTGTTTACAGGTCAGCAAGGCATTTGAAGCTTGCACAGACAAGCTGCATAAGTATTTTGTCAGTAATTTGTTATCATATCTCTCTTTGACCTGCTGACATCTTTTAAGGCTGAAGTGTACCATCAGGCCACTTAAGAGCAGGTGACCATCAGTGGTAAATCAAAATAATCCGATTTACTTTTTATTGGATCAACCTGAATGTACTTAAAAAGGATGAGAAAAACACATTTGTGGGAGCAGTATATCCCTTAAATCCTTCTGTGGGAACGGGAAGCATCTTCTTGCTTTGACTGTCCTGCTGGATGAACAAACCTGTGGTGAATATAGTGGGTTCTATTCCTGGTTTAGGTTTGTTGGCTAGTAAGAATAGCTTACAGCCATGTGCTGTTTCCTCAGCAGATTTTTCTGGGTATGTTGCTATCTTTACCAATGTATTGCATTTGGAGGGCTGTTTGCTGTTTTCCCAGTGCAAATTAGAGGATCTGCTCGTGCTCCAAAATACTTGCATCCTTTCTGCAGTATATTTAGAGAATCATAATCCAGAGCTGACTTTCTGGACCACAGAGTTCCTGTTTGTTTTCATTACTTTTATGAAATAAAATTTGCTGTATGCTTTAAAAACAAAGCTTGAAAGAAGACCTGCCACTCTCTTGGGTTGTTTGAGATGGCAGTAGTGGGAAAGATGCTTAGAGAAGAGGGAAGTTATTTTCCTGGTTAAGATAAAGTATTTCTCCCCCCTCCCCTTTTTTTTTTTTTTTCCCTCATAGAAAGGAAGTATTTTGTCCTGAAAAAATGATAGCATGAACTAGCTTGACTTAGAACCGTGTTTCTAGTGACCTTTTAAATCTTTTAATCAGTTTTATCTTGGAAACACTGATGACTATTTAATTCTAAACTTAATAATTGCAGATGATCAAGCATGTGTCTGTTTTTCCAGTACTGTCATCACACATCCTTAGTTTCCTAAAGGCATCTGTTCTGTTGTCACTGGCTTCTATTTGAGTGGAAAGCGTTCTCCAAGTGATTAAGTGACACATGTAGTGAATTCTGAATTGCAATGCACAGTGCTCTGGAGAAGAGACTATTGCAGAGGTGCAAGAGGCTCTTTGCATCGTGGAGTTCTGATGTTATAAGAAGTATAATGGAAATTCAGATTTCTAATTTGTGAATAATTCCACCTTCTACAGACAGTGGAATCCATGACAATTCAAATATGAATGGGTCTGTAATACAGCCATTTTCCAATAAGTAGAAAAAAATCAGAACAAATGTGAAATAATGCAAGCAATTAAACAAAACTTTAACTTCAGTTTTCTCACTATCTTGCACGTTATTTTAAGTGGTTGTTACTGTGAAGTGTTATGATTTAGATACTTAAAAACAGTCAAACTGGATCTGCTAATTGTTACACTTGTTAAATTGCTCGAGATCCATGCAGTGAAAAGTTCAAAGAGTTTCACCCTTACACCTGTTTTTATGTAAAATGAGTTACTTTTTCAAATCCCAGATGCTGGAAGGGAACTTAACTGCTCTTCAGTAGCTCTTGCACTGATAACTAAGAATTTTTTTAGTTTTGTATCATGTCTGGGAGCTTTGTCATTTTGAGGGTCTGATACCTATGGAAGGATACCAAGGTATCTGTGTATGTGATATCTATAAACTGCCCAGTGAGGTGAATAATCAGTTGTCACGGCCATCATTTAAGTACTTGAATGTGAAACTTCAAAGCCAGTGGCTAAGGAGATGTCTGATACTGTACTGGCAGTTTTTATTAATAACTTCTGTATGAACTTGGTTCAGTAGTTTCTTGAAGTGATATTGATGAACATGATGATTGGAAATAATTGAGTTGTATTGGTAACCAAAGGAAGCTCTTCTGTGGAAACAACACCAAAATCCACTCAAATCCCTACCCAAAACCAAACAATAAACCCTGCCATCACTGCGTCATTCTTTGTATTCCTTAATGTGAAAAAGATTCCAGGTTCTCTTCCACCAGTGGTTTTTTTTTTGTTTTTCTTTCTGACTGGCTTTTCCTTAGCCTCATGTTGGCATTGTAGTGTTTGACAGCTTGCTGGCCAGAGGAGGCAATGGGAACAGTTTATTGACTGACTAAGCCAAATGCCTAATGGTGACTTTGTTCTTGTGTGTGTTGGTGAAACAATGGAATTTTTGTGATTGTGTGATAAACACTCCATTTGAACCCCAGATCCTTGGTGTGGTCTGGATTTTATACATCTGTGGTGTTTTGAGATGTTTGTTTTGATTTCCATAAATCACTTGAGCACTAATTTTATTCAGATGGATTTGCTCCTGCAGTTATGCATCGTCGTTTGCTTGACACCCTGTCTCCCCTCTTCAGACATAATTTTCTCAGAGTAGCATCTGGCCATCACACTACAGTGGGACTAGATCATCCAATCTGCTGCTATTACAAAGAAAAATGAGGCTTGACATATTCGTGTCAATTTGGCAAGATGCCTGAATCATTATGCTCAATGAAATATGTGACATTTCAAGTGGTAATGTAACCTGCAGGAATACTTGCTGGAGAAACTTGAGGCAGTGCAAAGAAAATGCCACCCTTATTTGGGCTGGGAGGTTCAGATACTGACACAAGTCACCTGATCAATACCTATCACAAGATTGTGGTTTAGTCCATTAAGATATTTAATTTTGTTAAAATTTTTTCAGTCTCTAGAATTTGGTGCTGGTGCTGATCCTGGGAAAATGTAAAGTACCTTTTAGAAAGCATCTATGGAACTTCCTTTTGTACAATAACAAGTAAACCAACTAGCAACTAGCCCAAACTCCAAAGCAGTGTGTGTAACTTTTGAGTCAGTTGTAATTACTTGCTGTTCTTTGGTTCTCTAGCAAATTTGTTTTTAAACTTCATGGATTCATAGTGTGGAATTTCTAGGAAAAAAGCAGGCTGTGTTAAATTGTCTAGTGTTTTAGTAACTAGAATATATATGGAAGGCTAAATAAATTTAAGTACTCCTTAAATATGATACTTAACAAATTCATTTTTCTATCTCTTGTATCTTTCATTTTTCTATATCTTGTATCTTCTATATCTATATCTGAATTCTTTTAAGAAGAAAAAATCCTGGAGCCTGTACAGACTGAAAGTAGAGTTCTTCCAAGCTGTCTTGAAAAAATTGCCTTAAACTCCATCAGCCATAACCTTGCTCTTTCCAGCTTTAAAGTGTATTCAGTAATGCTTAAAATAGAATGTCTTTTGAGATTTCGAAACTCTTATATTTACATCAGACTGTTCGAACACATTTGCGGCAGATGGTTTTTGGTTTTGTATTTTATTTTCAGTTTCTGCTCTACCTTTCCTTTTTATAGAATTGTTCACTTATTTTTAGCAATTTGACCCTACTGCTTTCAGTTCAGTGCTCAACAGTTGAAATAAAACAGAGCAGTGAAGTGGCAAAGGCTATGCAGTGGCTCTCTAGTCCAGAACTTCTAACACAGCAGCATCATCCTCTATGCTCTCTAGAGATGGAAAAGCTGGGAATGGAGGAAAGGATAGGAAGAGTTGGATTGAAGTGTAACCCAGAAATTTTTCTTGTATTCCTTTATACCAATGTCCTGGGGTGACGTTATGTGCTGAATTGTATCCCCATTTGTCTGTTCAGCCCAGAAATAAGTTTTGCACCTTTAAAACTAGATCTGGGAGTGAAGGGGGGGGGAGAAGGAGAAGCAGTGGAGGGTCTGAGGTGGCTGTATTCAAAAACAGAGGTAAGAGCTTCAGCTTTCCTTCTCACAAACTGCGCTGTCTGCAGTATGGACAGCAGGACAGAGCTCTCCTTTGCTTTTAGGTAGTTTTTTTTGCTAGCTGAGGCAGAGGAGTTCCCCAGACTGTGGCTTTCCTTTTTCTTGGAACTGATCAGCCTTGCTTTGGACCAAAAACCCAGAAGAGCGCTGGAGCTCACGCCTGTGGCCCACCAGGGCCCGGGATGCCAAATTTTCCAGTGCAGGAGGGACTGATAAGAGACTGAGTGAGCCAAGCCATACCCCATGACAAGGACTTTGTGAATTTGCCATCTCTTCAGAACAGTGAGAGGTTTTATTGTTTAATATTCATTTTTTCATGTTTGTGAGTACTTTGCTTGTTAAAGAAACAGTTTTTTTCCACTTTTCTCAAAGGAGATTTTTGGCTCCTGAACCAGGTGGGAGAGGGACCGCTTGAATTTGCTTTCTAGAGGGACCCCTTTGGAGATCCTCCCTAAATTTGCCCTAAACCAGGACAACCATGCTGTTTTTCACATCACAGCCTTTGTCCCAGCCTTTTTCCTGCAAAGGCTAGGTGTGGTCCTGAAATGGGTTATGGTGATGGATGGGTAATACTGCCTCTTCTTTTAACCCATTGGTAATGACTGAACTTTAACCTCTGAGAAGAAGGAATGAGTAAAAGCCTCCATGCAACTAAAGAAATCCTCAAGAAAGGAAGTTACATTAGGCTTTGACAGCCGTCTTCAATACCATGTTTTGTGTTATTTATTTTGCCCCATACCTTATTTTTGGAATCCAAAAGGGTGACTGATGGTGACATAATATTTATAGGGGAAGGAATAAAACTCCCATTTCCTAGTCTGAGTGCTTAATTTTGCAGTGTCTTTACTTAAAGGTTGGAGCGAACTTCCAGCCATTATTATCTTCCATGCAGGACATTGGCTGCAAGGATATGACCTTTTGCCAGACCATTAGTCTTGAGAAATAGAGTCTGTCTTTAAAATTGCCATGGGTGAGTCTTTGGCATCTTCTACCACGCACAGAGGTTCTTCAAGCAGGAGGTACACAGCAGTTATTTACTGGCTCATGCAGAGAGCCTAGCCAGTTAGGCAATTTCCTGTGGATTAATGTGCTTACCAGCTCAAGGAGTCCCTGCTGGCCTGGAAGGTATAAGGTAGGAAAATATCAGCCTCCTTTGATCTTGGACTGGATTGATTCTTGATCTTGCTTAGTCAACGTATTCCAGCTCCACTTTTTTCTCAGCTTTTATGCCTCTTTGAGTCAATATTTTTCTCTTGAATTAAATTAGTGTCTCATCAATTACACTCTTTTTCTTACCTTTTATGGCTTACAGCAATGAGAGAATCCTCTTATAAGGTACCAGTTTATTTTTGGAGCTCAGCCCAAGCTCACACTGGATTTTTGAGTTGTAAAAGATTAGAATTCTTGATTTGGTGATCTTGTTACGGTGTGCTTGTTTACTCTGGACCAATGTATTTGAAACTATTAGGTCTGAACTCAAAAATAAATATTACTTCGTTGCCTACAGCCAGTGAAGTGAAGGAAGGGCTTGTGGGTCTTTTTTCATTTTCAAAACTTTCATTAGTCAAATCAACAGTGTTATCCTGCTTGAGTCATCTTTCTTAGTTATGTGCTGTTATAGTGTGGATGTATTTGTTTGTGAAATGAACTTTTTTTCATGAAGGAGGTAAGAACATTGCCATAATTTTAAGTAATGAAACAGATTTTAGTTTAAACTTCGAGGAATCAAACATGTGACTGTGACTATCCATGAGCTGCATTTTGTTGTTGGGAATTTAGGAAGTTGTGTGTGGTGGTGGTAGAGAAGGAAGAAATTAGACTTTCCATGCCGGATGCATATGTTATTTTATTCTGCAGATGAACAGAGGAGGACAACACTGTGTACTATGTACTGTTTCTAAAGCTCTGAAAAACCCAAGATTCTGTTGATGAAGACAGATCAAGGATCAACTTACTGAGACATTTTATATCCCCAGCTCTCCCATTGTTTTAGATTCATATTTTGGGCTGTGGTACTTGTGTTTGTTTTCTGGTTTGGTCATGTCAAGAGTAGTTTGTGTCCAGCTCATCTGCTGCTGCATACATCTAAAGCCTGTATATGTAGCTTGTAAAACATGTTAGAATTAAAGGTATTTTACTGATACTGGAAATAGCACTGATATCTTTAAATCAGCATTTCATTGCATTCGCTTAATCTGTTAATATTATGATAGGCTTGTGAAAAGCACACATGGTAGTTTTAAATGTACATACTGCTGAAACATTGCTCATTTGCTCTATTTTGTTTTACTTCTTGTGTCCTGACAATATTTTGATGGAATATGTGCATTAACAAAGATTTGCTCAGTAATTCCCAAAGAATGCCAAGTCACCTTTGGCTGAATTATTTGTAATGTGTTAAGAATAGTTTACACATCATAGTTTCTTCTCTCATACTTTTTCTTTTTGCATTCTGTTATGTTTACTGTCATGATGCTGCCATCCTTACCTTGTTTATGGGTCAGTGATTCCTTAGACTACATCCTGGATTTTGCTAACCGAGATGGCTGTCAACAGTGTTGTTTACTCAGTTGGGAAGACATTTCAATTGGGAAGGTATCTTTTGCAGAGTGAAGCTTATCATTCATATTTTGTGCAGTTTGCTCATGGAATGGAGCAAATGAGCAAACTCCTGCATAATTTGTGGCAACAGTATCTATATTCTTGAAGATATTCAGAAGCTATCTGGACATGATCCTGGGCAAGCAGCTCTAGGTGACCCTGCTTGAGCAGTGGGTTTGGATCAGATGACCTCTAGAGACTCCTTTCCCTCTCAGCCTTTCTGTCATTCTGTGATGAGGACTGTGTTCTCATCTGACTTGCAAATACCTGCTTTCCATATTCATAGCTGTACTGAGTAGTCTGAGCCTTGCATTATTAGGATTTTCTTGATGTGGAGTTACTAATCTACTGTTGCTTTTCTGACCTTTTTGAAAAGGAAAAAAACCAACATCCAGTTATCTGTCTCCTGAATCAAAATCGTGTATTATATTAGCAGTGGGGGTCATGTCATGTGGAAACTTATTAAAAGCACCTGGAAGGCTAAATAATTTGTCATATAGTTGTCTCTTCTCCTCTGCTTTACTGACAAGATTGAAGAACTTTGGGAGTAATGAGATAGAGTTTTGCTCTGTGGAAACAGTGCAGATTAGACTGTACGTCATGATTTCCAGGTATTTTGTTGCTCTATCTTTACTTACTGTTTTGGCTGATTTGCTAAGTGGAGAGGTATAAAGCTTTGGTGTTCTTTCCTTCTGACTAGTCCCAGCAGTGCTGAATGGGAGAAGAACTGACATTTCTGTTTTAATTAATGAAGCAATACTGTTAAGTATATCCACACTGCAGCCTGTGTCATTTTATATGAAAGCCTTTTGAATCAGTGTTTATGCTATAAGTATGTATGTATGTAGGGTGTGTATATATTTCCACCCTGAAACAAGGACAACTGTGTTTAACAGCAGAACATTGCCTACAGCTCCTGTTCTGTCAGAGCTTTTCTCACGACATGTCACGTAATACCTTCTGGAAACTCTTGATGTTCGGAGACTGAGTTTGAACTAAATTTTTTTGGTTGTTGTTACTGTTGTTGGCCTGTAATTCATAAAGTTTCTGCAGAGCAGGGCTACATTTTAAATTGCTGCCACATAGAAGGAATGAAGTGATCCTGCCAATTTGCACTGCAAGGCTCTGTGTCTTTCAGACAGATCCAGTGCTGCTGCTGTGCCACAGTGAGGCAAATTGAGTAGCACTGATGCTGTGTGAGCCAGGAAGGGTGTGCATAGTGGTATCCTGATGGTGAGAGAAACAAGTCAAGAGAAATTGTTCTAGACTTGTGTTTGGACAGAGCTGCACACCCCTAGTAGTGTTGATTCCCCATAACAAAGAGCTTGTCTCACTTTCCTATGGGAGATCCCAGGATAGTCACCCTCCTCTTTCTCTTCAAGCTCTGCCATACAACATTTCAGTGCTTATGGCACCGTGCATGTTGAGTACTGCTCTGATTTTAAACACATTGATAGACAGGTGTCAATTTACCATATAGACATACAGTAACAATTATTGGTACAGGAGGAAGATAAATCTGAGCAATATGTGTGAATTTCCAATCAGATATTTAAAGCAGTGTTGCTTCTGGGATGTGCAGGGCAGCTTTGGCTGGGTGATTAAAATAGCATTATGGAAATGTGGTAGCTTGAGTTGACAGAACATCTGTGTGAGGGTAGTCACTTCCTTAGTGCTGTGTAGGACCTGCCAGAGGGTTTCCCATGCAGAGAAGCCTGGTACCATCTGCTTACCTGAAAGTTTGCCATCTCTGAGTCTGCATTGTATGCCACTTGCTACTTTTACTTTGTAACAGCCATGCTCAATTTATGTGGGTTTTTTCTGTCAATTTATTTGGTATTTGAATGACTAAGGCCATTCTAATATCATGGCTATTGCTTTAAATTGCTAACTTTCTGCGGCTATTTTTCTTCTGTTGGTGAGAGTTTTGGTGCTTACCCCTGGAGATCAGGCTACCAAGGATACTCAGAGTGTAAAAGGAAGGAGCTATCTTATTTACTGTGATACCCCTTTTGAAAACAGACATAAGAAGAGGATATTCCTTCAGTTAATATAGTTCTCATTTTCCCAGTATAGGGGTGGGAAAAGGGAAGGAAGTACCTGATTAGGAATGGGAACCTGGAGGGGAGGGGTGAGATTGAGCCAGGGCGAGCAGAGGATCTTGGGGGTGGTGAGGAGCAGCAGTTTATTTCTTTGAAAGCTGGAGATGGAAGCTGCACTTGGATCAAAATAGCCGAGGGTAGGATAACTCTGAAATAGTGCTTTTTGGTTTCCTTCCCTTTTTCCTGAAGTAGAAAAAGATTATTTTTGTCTCAGGTATAAGAAGAGGCAGGCATTGGGTGAGTGAGATACGAGAGACTAATCAGAGGCCTTTGGGAGAGGAGACATTTAGAGGAAGTTGATAGTCAGGAAGACATAAATAAAATTTAGGATGGTAGGGAGTGGCTCTTGCTGATGAAAGAAGCAGTATTAGTGGGGTAAACTAGAGAAGAGGGAACCGTATGGCTGAGTGATGGAATACATAGAAGTGGTAGTAAGGAATGGCCATGGATAGTAGTGGTTAATGGCCATGTGAATTTCTGTGCAAAAAACATGCTACTTGTACCTTGGGCTTTAGTTTAACACCCCTGAACATGCAGGTCTGAAACACTTTGAAGCTCATTTCCTGTTCTGCTGTGTCCCCAGACATTTAATCTTGACTATATTCTAGCCTCAACATCAGTGTTTGGGCAGTCAGCCAGTTAGGAGACCTGATTTGGCCTGAAATGATCCATAATTTTTCGGCTGGCTCAGCTCACCACTGGCTGGATGGCTTGTTGCCCAGTCTCCTGAGTACCAGCATAAGGAGTAACTGAGCTTGCTTTTAAAGGGCCACTAAAGCCCTGAGAAAAGAATGATTTGCACAGAGATGGTGACCAGTATAAGGAATATAGGGTTATAACATCTGTTATCTGTAAAGCAATATTTCAGCTGTTACAGCTGATCATTCCAGTAATGCTGCAGTCATACACAATCAGTCTTTAACCTACTAAATCAGCAGCATGTATGGGCATCCAAGCATCCTTATGTACCACTTCTTGTTTCTGCAGAAGTGCTAGTTTTGTAGCCATAGGTGACTGGCTGTGACAGTGCCAGGGAAGCTGTGTTCTGAGTTTTATCTGGCTGCTGGTCAGCAGAGGGGGACCCATGCTGGTGGTGTGCAACTCTTGCTTACCCAGGGATATTTTCTTACCACACAGGTTAATTTGTCAATCTCAGGTATGCAGTGAAGGCAGTTTTGTCACTTCTCCAGCTGGAAGCTGGGTCTGCAGATGGGTCCCCTCTGAGTTTGTCGGAGAAGAGCTTCCCAAAGATAATCTGCTAAGACTTGTGCATGCACTGGTGATCTGTGCTCTAGGTGTTGTTTCAGTAGTCCAGTTATCATTTATCTCACCATGTTTTTATCCAATAGCTCTCAGTTTCCAGCAGATCCTTGCCTTATTGCTGTTGGGACCTTTCACTTATCAGTAGCTAGGTATTAATCAGCCTAAATATAAAGTGCAACTGTAACTGGAGTCTCTTTTATTTTTTTGCTGCAAGCTGATACGTGTGAAACCCTGTCAAGGTATTTTCTCTTCCTCTGTTGTTTACATAAAGAGAGGATGACAGCCTCCTGCTACTGGCTCAAATGGTGGATTCTCTTAATGATGAAAAGCTCCAGGATTTCCATTTTGAAACAAAAGAATACTAAAATGATTGTCATAATTTTTAGTGATTGCTGCCTCTTAATTTTCCTAAAAAACACACCCTTGCCCCCAACTGCAATTCTAGATGACAAATGTCTTTTGTCAGCCTATTTTCTGTTGTCTTAGGTTCTGTTCTTAAGGTTGCTTACTTGATACTTCTAGAAGTCAGTAAGATATTGCTGCTCACAGTTGGTGTCTAACTTTTTCTGGTTGTTATTTGAAACTAAATAAAGTTTTCAAACCTTGTTCTTAACAATATAAAATCAAAAAAGGGGGTTGATAGAGGTGTTGGCTTCTTAACTGTATTGCTTGAAAAGTTTTCTTGGTCTGTGTTATGGTTTGCTTGGTCTTTTATCATTATCTTTCATCTCATCTGCAATATGAATAGACCAGGAGTTTTCTTCTTTCTACTCTTCATTCTGGAATCACACGTTTAGTGTGGGTTTTTTGGACAAATTCTTTTCAAGTAGGTCTGCTCTTGTTCCTTCATTTTAGAACAAGCTTATAATGTCTGTGTAGAATGTCACAGAAGCCTCTGTCCTACCACATGTGGAGAATGAGGTTGTCCTGTTCTGTTAAGTAAAGCCTTTGTATTATGCACTGTTCATTGCAAGGAATTAATGCAGCTTTCACTGTGATAATTTTACACAGTGATTGCAGTAGGCTTTTGATACCTGCTGAATGAAAGTTTTCAAGGTATAATCTTCTGACAGTAACAGGCAAAATCCTGTTTCTCTTTTGCTTGAAGATTCTCATATATTGCTGTATGTCAAGTGAAATGTTGGAAAACTCTTTGTAGCTTATTAGGCAAACAAACATTCTTCTCTTACTGGGCTGAACAACCTGAACAAGGGCATATGCACATCAGTAGAGACTTTGCTTTAACATGTGCATGTGCAGAAGCAAAAGAAATTTTTTCAATTGGCTAAAGCTCCTACTCAGAAGTTCTGTTTCTGGAGGCTGTTATTTGAGTCCTTTCCATTACTCCTGAAGATTTTTTTTCCATGCCTCCAGAAACTTTTTCTTCTACTCTGGTAGTATCAAGTGTAAAAGGAGAGGTTTATAAATTCTGGAGTCAAGGAAGATCAGAAAAGGAAGGGAGAGCAAGGTACCGTGTGTAACGCACATGTACGATTGCAGTTCCTTTGTTGTCACCTTGTTCTTGTGTTTGTCTCCATATCCTCCCAAAATTCCTGTACAAATCTGAGGTTTTGAATCCAGCATCTTGTCTTGGCACAACTCTTAGGCAATGTGGGTGGTACAGAGGGTGAAGGAGTAGCAAGTCAGTACTATAGTGCTGGACATGTAATTGAAGCTTCTGTAGAGCATACACTGAAACAGTTGCTGGTGGTATACAAAATGGAACCCATGATTCATTTTCCTTAAGTAAAAAAATATTTAAGAACTATGTTTCTGAAAAGTGAAAGACTTCTCACTCGAAAGAATACTAAAATCTGTAGAATAGTAGTTGCACATGCAACTTGTGGGTCTGCATGTGCTTGAAAGGGTGAAAATTAAGGTGTAGCAGAAATCAGTGATATTCTTAGGTTTTCGGTGTTTGAATATTTGTTTTTATCTAAAATTAGCTAATTTTAGTATTCTGTTTAATGTTGGGTAGCTGAGTTAGCAGTTTTTTCCTAGAAAGAATTTCTATCAAAGCAGCTTTGTTTGTCATAGTGAAAATCTTGTTTACTAATACTCAGTTCTGTATAGAATAAAGAAAAATAAGTAAAGCTTGTGAAGATTGTAGTGTGGTGACCTCTGTGAAAGATGAGCTTTGAGTGATATGGAAAATGCAGTAATGCTTCAGGCTCTGCAGCAAGTTTTGTGATATATGCCAATTCATAGAATGTACCACTCTTATTTTCCTTTATGGCTTGTGTTGATGGGTTTAAATAGTTGTTTTATTTTTTTTTTAATTGGAAACCTGGTTTTGGGCAATAGTCGTAGATTAGAAATAATATTTAAGAGCTTAATGGTATATCAGGGAGTATTCTGCTTCCTTTTAGTTCTGCTTGAGCATATGCTTCAGTATCTGATCTGTGCCATCAACATCAGTGGGACTGCCTTGTCCTATATGTAAATGTGCTTTTTAAAAAAATTCCTTCTTTAATAGGAAGCTAAGATCCTACATTGGTCTTGCATGAGAACTCAATTCATTACTTCCTCAGTGTCACAGGACCAGCTATGTATTATTCTGCCTTCATCAAACTGTTGTGTCAATAAATAATACAGTATGCAGGATGTTGGTCCATGCTGTCTTGACTTGACTGTAGTGAGTAGAGTATAAATACATTGCCATATGCATGTTTAAATTTGTATAACAGCAGTGTTTCCAGTGACTTAGAGTGATTTGTAGTAGAAAATACTGTGGTTTGACATTGTTAATTTTAATGGGCTTCTGAAATCAATCCTAAATTAAAGTAATTAAATCCTAAATTAAAGTAATCCTACTGGTTTTTGGTGGATTGAAACTGACATCAAAATAAACCTTACATTTCTAAATGGAGAATTGTTAACTTTTTATCCTACCCAATTCTCTGGTTCAGTATTGATTTATTTTTCTGTTTCTTATTTCCATGGTCTATATGTATTTTTTTCCTCCCATTTCTTGTAAAGTTCTTTCATCTTTATTACTTTTAAAAAATAAAGTCTGTCTCATTTGGGTATTAGTTGAAAAGAAAGATCTGATGCTGCAGTCAGTATTGTGCTAGAACACAGGAGGCTATTTAAAGTCGTTTTACGCAGGGCAAGGTACCACCATTCTTCTCATTCAGTTTTCTTGGGGAAACAGGGAGTGAGTCTAAATTTTCTGAACTTTTAGTAGACTCTTCAGAGTCCTTTTTTAGGCATAAGGTTTATTCTTAAAAGATGTATTTTCCCCTCTTTATTAGCATTGTAAGTGTTTTGACAGATTTAAGACCTTGTTCTGCAGAGGTTTAATATTCTGCACAGAAGTAATTAGTTGCAGATGTTAACTCAAATTTTTTTAATAATCAAAAAATCTGGAATAATGCCTAGTTTGGATTGTGTTAGTGCATTGAGGCAAATGTAGTTGTATTCTCTTTTACGCTGGAGGAGCAGAAGAGATAAAAAATAGATATGTTTGATAGAGCTGTAGTGATTGAAAAATTATTGAACTTTGTACAACTATTGCTTTTTCTAATGAAGTGATTTTGTACCTGAATGACATAAAGACACTAAAAACCGAATGAGTTTTCTTATATCTAGTTGAAAATGTGTAGTTTTGTTTGCTCACCACTAGTGAAAGTTGCATTCATTGCTGTTGTAGTCTTAAAAAGTATTATTTTTCTTCCTGAAATAGTTCTGATTCTTCTGAAAATCCGTTTCAGCTGATACTGTAACAACAAAACAAAGAAGTTTCATGTAAGCTTAAAATGTTTAAGGTCTCTAGTGGTCCTTCTTAGCATTGACAAATGCCTGGCTGCTCATGTAAGTGCAAATGTAGAAGTGTTTGTAGAAAACAACTACTTTTCTTCCCTGGTAAAACTTGAGCTGACTGTACCAGCTATAGCAGAGCTTCCTGAGCTTGGCACCCTCGTCCTTTTTGAAGCTGGTGTTTGGGATTACATGGCTGCTGTAGACAGAGGTGAGGAACAAATGCCTTTGCTAATGGTGTGCTAATGCCTTTGCACACCACTTCCAGATACTCAAAATGAGTTTTACCAACTCTATTCATGTAAATATTCATAACATAGGAAGCAAATAATTCCCAAAGGATTATCCCTTACCTGCATAGATATATTTTTTTCCTTCTTCCTTCAAAGGCTATACATGTTCCACATTTGATAGTTTTAGCTGTACTGTTTTCTTCTTAACTGGAAGGTATGTTTTGTTCTTTTTATTATGGTTATAGAGAAACACTATGAGTTGTCTTTTATGTTAACATTCTTTATTAATAAATTATTAGCATATGAAGATTCATGAAGGTCCTGGCTGTGTTTCAAAATACTATACAAGATACCAAGGAATACTCAGTGTCTTTTCATTTTGTAGAGGACTTCATGCATAAGAGATGTGCTTCCTCTCTGCGCTCTGTTCTGCAAGCTCTGTGTGCCCATTCAGTCTGTGTTTTTGAAATTCTCTCTAAACATATTTCCCCCAGGATTTTGCTTGTCCTCATTCTAGAGCTGTTTCCAAGGCCCATACCTAAATTATGAGACAGAGGAAAACAATTAAGTAGAGACAGTAAAGGAGTAACAAGCAGAAGTGGCCTCTAATGACCGTCATAGAAATCCGTGAATATAGCATGCTGCACTTCTGGAAGTAGACATGTTTTTTGGGTGTTTCTAAAAAAATGCATATAATGAATTGCAGTTGCAGGGGAAAAATACAGAAAGGCAGTTGAAGGATCTCAGTAGTTAAGTGGATTGTCTTCCTGTGGAATTGCTGGATGAAAGGAGCACAATCAAGTTCTGAGGACTTCTAATGGTATGGGTTAAGAAAGACTGAGTTTAAAATACTTAGAAACTAAGCAGATAAATTAGGTGTAGTCAGGTTATAGAAAATGGGAAGAATGCCCAGACACTGGCAATCTGGACAATGGCAAAGTTTCTACTGCTAAACAAAATAGATGGAAGGAAGATTAAAACTTAAGTTACAATTTATTTGCCTTGAAGGTGACACCCAGCTATCTACAAAGAAATGTCAGGGGCTAAGGTTTTGGTTTAAACATGAGACCAGATCTGAAACACGATCTGTGAGCTTCCATCATGGAGATGAGAAGTCTTGAGGGCAGTGATGAAGGTGGCTGAAAGCCCAGATTCTTGTTCTGAGATTTGGCTGCAAACAAGATCAATTAGGGGCATCCTTTCTTGCAGAGGAGTGGAAAGAAATTTTATTTGGAGAAGGTCTGCGTAGACTTTGGGAGAGTACTTAGGATTCAAGGAGAGTGCCTGTGTCAGTGAATTCTCTCTTCTCCCTAGCATTGTCCAAATAAGTTGAAAGATAACAGTGAGGAGGACTGGCATCCAGAATGGTCCATGCCGTTGTTGAAGACCAAGGAAGCAAGCTAGTGAAGCCTAAGTTGGTGCAAATAATAGTAAAGGAAGGTAGGAAGATGAACGAGGTCAAGAGGAAGTGTCACAGCAAGAGGAAAAAAGGCTAAAACTAGATGGAGAGGGGATAGGAGTTGAAGAAGGGTTCTGTCTCATGTCCCTTCTGTTTGAGGAAGAGTGTTCATGTCCTATGCAAATCTAACCACTTGCTAGAAATAAATTCTACCGTTATCTTTGTCTAAAAGAAACCACTAGAGGAATCTGGTTTTTGGGGTAATTTTCTGGGCAATAAAATCACAGAATCATAGAGTAACTTGAGTTGGAAAGGACCCACAAGGATCATTGAGTCCACTCCTGGTACTTGGGGGACAGCCCCAAGAGTCACCATGTGCCCAAGAGCGCTCCTTGAGCTCTGTCAGGCTTGGTGCTGTGACCACTTCTCTGCGCAGCCTGTCAGCATCTGACCACGCTCTAGTGAAGAACCTTTTCTGATGTCCAACCTAAACCTCCCCTGACACAACTTCAGGCCCTTTCCTCGGGTCCTATCTCAAAGGAGAGATGCGTGTGCCCCTCCTCTTCCCCTCATGAGGAAGTTGCAGACTGCAGTGAGGTCTCCCCTCAGTCTCCTTTTCTCCAGGCTGAACAAAGTGACCTCAGCTGCTTCTCACAGGCTTCCTCTCCAGACCATTCACTATCAGAGGATGGCTCTCCTTTGGACACTCTAATAGCTCAGTGTCTTTCTAATATTGTAGCACACAAAACTGCTCACAGCACCTGAGGTGAGGCCACCCCAGTGCAGAGCAGAGCAGGACAATCCCCTCCCTTGCCCTGCTGGTGGTGCTGTGCCTGGTGCCTCCCAGGACATGCTTGGCCCTCCTGGCTCCCAGGGCACTTGACTCAGATTCAACTTACTATTGGCCAGGATTCCCAGATTCCTTTCCACGGGTTTTCTGTTTATGGAAAAGTTGTTTAAGAATAATTTTTTCAAAGTGTATTCGATATGTTCTCTTCTGATGTCATAATGAACAGTTATTAACTCCATTGGGGAAGAAGGGTTGAAATGGGGAATATTCTGCATTTCAGCATTTCATTCCCAGGCCACCACATACATGCACGAGTAACTGTATAGTGTGTGTGTATAGAGCACAGGTAGGTATTGCTGTTTTAAGTAAAACAGTGAGCAGGTAGGATGCTTGCAGATAACTAAAAGCATAATGTTCTTAAACTAGTTTAGAACATTGACATAGATAGTTTGATTTTGTTTTTTTTTTAAATAACAGAAAATTTTTCCTACTAAGTTAATACCTATTTGCTCTGCCTATGCTAGAGTTTTAGACCATGTCTGTCTGCAAGGTTATTTTTAAACACAGGTGAAAATATATTTAGAAACAGTGCTTTGGACAAACACTGTCAGATAAATGATTTGGGGACAAAACATTTTGTTGAAAACATGTGTATGCTTAAAATCTGTTTGGAAAATCTTTATAATCAATACTTTGACAGTGCTTTTGATACACTGAAGTTACCTTTATGCCTGCAGAATTCATTTATTGTCCAATAAAAATATTCCTTTCTAACCAGTGATCTCTGACTCAGTTCATTACCTGAAGAAAAAAAATTCAGTGAAATAAATACAACCTTAACTTGCTTTGAAAGAGAAGATTCTTGCTAAAGGTTAGCAGCCTCCCTATTAATGATGGAGCTTCCCTCTTCAGCTTAAAACAGACACACACACATTGGTACTCCTTCATGAGCATACTTCTGACGTCTCAGAGCAGCCCAGCAAATTGGGGAAAGTGGAAACTTTTGCAGGATGATTATGATGAAAACCAAACATTAGGAAAAAATAATCAAGCCTTTTCTTCTGCTTGACAGGAGAGAGTAATGCATCCATCCATACAGGAAGGGTGATCCAGCAAGAACAAAACCCAGCACAACTGCTCTGTTCTTCCAGTTCTTCCTCTTTCAGACTCCAGTCATGTGAGGGGCAGTATCTGTATCTCCATGCCTCTTGTATGCCATGAATGTATGTTCACCATATACTGAGAGAACGTAATGGGATTGTGATATATGGGGATATTATAAAACCGTGTATGCTGAAAGTCTGGAGTAAAGTCTTGCAGTTAATGTGTGAAATGGCTTTTAGATGCTGACTCTCAAACTTTTTTTTTTTTTTGTTTCAATTAGTGCCTGGGGTTTTTTGTGTCACTGTCTCTGAAGTAGCCTCTGGTTGAAGATCAAGCGTGATCAAAGAGTAAATTCCACACAGGAGGTTATTTCTGAATGATAGGCGTACACAAATATTTATGTCCTCTAACAGTTGTCTATCCATCTGCTGAAAATCCAAATGATAATAAACTATGTGTCCGTTAGGTATAGTGAGCCAGTGGCCTGCTTTGGCAAGAACAGTTGTTGGTGACCTGTTTGCTTTTATTGACTCTGTTCTTATTTTTATTTCTGTTTTTTAAATTTTGAATGTCACAAAGAAATTTGAACTAATTTTTGAAGTTTTTTTTTGCAGTTTACTTTCTAAAGAGCCTGTTGTGTCACATCAGATAGGAAGGACTTTTGTTAAAAGTCATTGTCTTGACAAGTGAGGCTTGGTAGCTATTCAGAAGACTCACTACTGTGTGCGTAATTAAAGCACATTAAGTTCCAGTTGGTGATTTGGGTGTCAAGCATTATAATTTGTGGTCTTCTCTGAATGATATTTAGGCAGCTCGTGGACACTTTGAGAGCATACAGTGTTCCTGCATAGGCAGCTGCAATAGCTCATTGCAGTGATTAAAAAACTTGCACCTGTTTCTAGTTTCAGATTCTAATGATTAGATCTATTTATGGTTCTTCTTGGCAAAAACAGTCTAATGACAGGTTATTTTAATAATATTGCTTGTTTTTAAGTAGCTACTGCTGTGGTTTCATGGTACTTGAACCTCTCTTGAGACTTTTGAATAAGCTTTTGGGATGGCTAGAAGAAAGTAGCTTTCTGTTAGATAAGGTTTTGAATATTTACTCAAAATACTTTAAATTTTAAGAGTTTGCTTATGTTGCTTGGAAGCGGGGGTGGATACGGAAGCAGTTTGACAGGTTTTGGTATACGTGTTTATGCTGGGATTCTCTCCAATCTTATATTTTTAGATTAATCCCTCTGAGGTCTCTAATTACGAGTATTTTAAGATAATGCTCTCTGCATGTGTTCAATTGTTGCTTACTCTTTCCTCTGCTGGCCAGGGAGCTTGTTGTTGACTTGAGGGAGTGTCAGCTGCTCACACATAATCAGTCTTCTCATTCTCTTAACTTTATTCTGTATTTCCACTTAATTCTTGCTGCTTAAGAGCTCAGAAGAAACATGTGGTATTGTTATTTAGGGGTGTGATTTTTCTTCTATCAGGGTCTTACACTTTTGAAAATATGAATACATTTGAAAATAATTCTTCAGTTGGCACGTAGAATATGATGTATCACGTAGCTCGTGCTGTCCATCATTGGTAATTGCACAGAGAATATGTGTCTGCAGAAGAAGCTCTTGTGCTATCTCCTCAAACTCCCTCAAACACCTGTTGACCTTTCTCTTCATCTTACTGTTTTCTTATGTTTATCTCAAAATGTCACTTCCTGGAAGAAAGGCTTTGAGCGGATCGTACAGTTATCATTAGGATTTTTCATCTCTATTGAGTCTGTGTATTTTCTTCTGAGTGACTGCAGGAAAGCAGGCTGCCATTCAGACTTTCTTAATGACTCTAATTGGATTATAGTGCTCCAGAAATCAACAGCTTTTGTATGTTTATACAGTGGTTCCTGCCATGTAGACAGATGTGCGTGTGAAATTTGTTTTCCAATTTATGACTGTTTCATGCAGTTTGAATCTAGAAACAGATGAAGTTTGCAGAGTGATGGAGCTTATATTATGGTTGTTGCATGCAGCACCTGGAACTAAAAACTTAGGAAAAGGTAAAAGCAAAATCTTCCTGGCACTTGATATTGATGGTGCAAAGTTGTGAAGGTGCACAAAGCATATTAGCAGTGACTCATTTCAGTGAATCAGACTCACTGTAACTACTCAAACTTCATAATTCTTTCTCACACAGGGGGATTGTATTTGGGGACTTACAAGTTAACCATTTGTTTTACCAAACATATTTCTATTTGTCAATAAAGCAATTAGTTTAATGGAAATATACCTTGACCATACCTTTATTAAGGTCTGAGATACAGTTACCTTTTCCCTCGCAAAAATGCAGTTATTTCAAGGATGATTGATCCCATGCAAAAACAATTTCAATATCTATCAGCAATTTGTTAGTGAATTTAGTCAGAAAGTAAAGACTGTCACTTGCCTACAGATAGTGAGTTTTGAATATGAGAAATGTACCTGCAAAATACATTATTCCCACACTGAAGTATTTTGATTGTTAACCGTTCAGTAACATTTCATATTTCTCATTCTCTGTCAAGCACCTCTTTGGCTCCTTTACATCATGCAGTCTCTTGGGGAGATCATGACTGTGGAAATGGTGTCTTGTTCTGGCGACCTCATTCTCTCTAGTTGCATCTTAGGCAGAGCCCTCTGCTAGCCTTGGAAAAGCTTTCCAAAGCTTCAAATCTTCCAGGTGGTAGAAATTTTTGTCTGCTTTTGTTATTGATATTTGAGCACGATATTGCTGCCACAGCAGAGTGTGAGTAGGTTTTGCAGGATTACAGGGAAGTTATTTTTTCATATAAGTGGCACATAGTAAAAGTTATCCTAAATGCTATTACTTATTTTCTCTTAATAGAATAGTGTTTTGCTGCTTTTGAATTTTTTTCTTTGCTTCTCAGTCAAGTGAGAGAGGCGCTGATACCATTAGACAGTATTAATGATCTTGGATTTGACAGTCCAATTGAGGAGCTCAGTCCTTTGGTTTTTTTGTTGTTTGGAAGAAGTATGGATGTAGTGTGAATCATATTGAGAAAAGTGGCTGAAGAACTTCAGTTTGAAAGCATTTTCATCAGTGCATCTATTAAAATGTTGCTTTGTATTTCTAGTACTGATATATTGAAGGTAATAATGCCGCTATAATTTATTTTAAATGTGAACCTAATAGCACTTTGGAAAAATGTAAGGGCTAATAAAGTACTCTTTGTGTCACAATGCATTTTTTTTACCTAGTGCTTGTTTTAAATGCCTACTTCTTTTTTTTTTTTTTTTTTTTTGGCTTACATTAGTCATTGAGCAACTCTGTTTTTTAAAGAAGCTTGAAAAGGTGGTGCTATATTGAGAGTCTGATGTGTGTCTTTCTGATGCCTTGAAATATTTTAGGACTGGAATGGGCCATTTATGTCTGTTGTTAGAATAACTTCTTGTTTAAACCAAGCTTTAGAACAGTACTCTTTGTTCTATGTGCAAATCTTAAAACCTTAAGTGATCATTAAAGATCACACTGTAAGATACTGCTTAAAATCAAAATAATATTGGTCTTGTTGAAAGTGAATTTCAAAATCATGTTGTGGTGCAGGTTGTTAATAAATGAAGTTGCTGTAGTTTTTTTTTTTTTGTAGTGGTTACTTCAGATCTTGTCAAGTTGTGTGTGATTTATTTATTGTGGAGAATGTGAATAAGAGTCCTTCTGATTTCTTAAAAAAAAAAAATTACTGAATTATTGCTATATGTGCTCTGCACACATCCTGTAGTTGAAGTACAGCTCTCTAAATTCTTGAGTGGACAAGCAAAGGTGCTAAGATAATCTAAAAAATTCATATGATAAATTTTTCTACAGTAGTGTTGTATATGTGTATGGTGTTCTTTTGGGGTTCCTGGCAAAAGTAGTGTAGGATTGTGCACTAACATAAATCAATAAACTCGTCTGAATCATTAGAATTGCTTAGAGAAAACCAGCTTAGGATGTGGCTTCTGTTGAAGCTGCAGTTTGTTTGTGAGCAATATGTTTTTAGTAATGAGGTGCTGACTACCATTTGTGTCTCTAGAGAAGAAGAGGAACGTCTGAGAAATAAGATCCGAGCAGATCATGAAAAGGCTCTGGAAGAGGCTAAGGAGAAATTGAAGAAATCACGGGATGAGATTCAAGCTGAGATTCAGACAGAAAAGAACAAAGTAGTGCAAGAACTGAAAAAGAAAGACAGCAAGCCACTGCCCCCTGTTCCATTACCAAACCTGATAGGGATAAACAGCGGAGAACCAGCAGATCCGGATATCCAAGAGAAGAGGAAGAAAGTTAAAGAGGTAAAGATGATGATTATGATGATGATGATGATATGGTCCTACCCATTCTTGTGTCTGACAGCAATTATTTATATTGCATTTAGTAGCTATGATTTATATTAAAGAAAAACAGATCTACAAATCATTTAGTAAACTAAAAGTGCACAAGTGTTAATGACCATCAGCATTATTGCATGCTTTTTCCTGGTGTTGGAGTGTTAATATTTCACTGGATAAAAACTTAAAAATTATTTCAAGGAATTTCTTCAGCTTAGTGGTATGGATTCAAAGTGAATTTGTCATTAACACAAGGAACAGTAACAAGAGTATCTTTAAAGTATCTTTAAAACTTTGTGAGTTTCCTTTCAGAGGATGGGATATCTTACTGTGTCTCAGGATATTTTTAGATGTTAAAACATTAGATTGAAAAGATAAAGGAAAAAGACCTGCTGTTAATATTTGAAAATTACCAAATTATCACATACTTTTCAAAATACATTTTAAATGGGTCTAAAAAATGGCATAAATTTAAGTGGATTGAATGTTTTATAGGTAAATGAGGCAAACTAAGATCTTTGCTTAGGCTTTTGGCTCTGTGGCAATTTATGCCATGGGAATTGCTCTTTGTGGTCTTACCCTCTCCACTACTGGTTAGCTGTGAGATTCACTGCTCCTTTTTGTCCTAGCAATGCCAATTTCCTATTACTATTGCCAGACATTCCTCTGAGTCTGTACTTCTAAGTAGTATGGCAGAAGCCTTGTACAGCCTTACTATTCTTTTTCTTTCCTGCACTCTGATTAGCATTATGCCAAAAAATTGGTTTAGCGAAGCAGGAATGGTTCAGGCCAGGCACAGACAAGAACAGACTCTGTTACTAAAGAACATCCAGGACGATAGCACTTAGTATTTACATCAGATAAATCTACTTTTAAATTGTAATCTGAGTTTAGTTATCTTATAAAACCAAAAAGGAATCAGTCATACACCTGTCCTTGTCATAGGAAGGAGGTGTAGCTGAATTACATGCCATTCTGTGGGTAGATCACCAAAGCTGGAATTTTACTTTGAATATTAATGATGGCTGGATGGAATCTACTCTCACCAAGTAATGAGCAACTGTTTATTTATATGAGAGTGAAGCAGTGTGGAGCTGTATCACTATTTGTAGTAGTTACTGCATATACAGCCCTGTCACAATCTGGATGGCTGAAGTGGCAAATCCTTCCCTGGAAGATGTGCCTGTTAGTGATTACTGCAGAAGTACTTTTGACTAGAAATTGTGTCTGGAATATTGGACCTCCTTGACCCTGCTTGGTTAGAGCTGCTTCCCAAAGGGCAGCATTGAGTTGTGGATTTGAAAAGGCTCTACTGATTTGTCTGCAAACATTTTTAATAAGAATATATAGAGCATTTTGCCTTTCTAAATGTTTCTGTAGGGTGAACAGTGGACATCATGGTGGTCAACACTGCTTAAGTGTTACTACAGATTACTGTAGCAAAATAGCTTTGAGATTGATTTAATGCCTAGAATAAAATTGAGTTTACCAAGTAATGCAAAATTACTGAGCACAGCTAACAGTGAAGAACTAGCTGGAAGAAATAATCAACCAAAGTTCTTATAGACCAAGTCTGAAATTGGCAGGGTGGGTTGAAAATTAGTATTTGCATTTCTGAGGTCAGAATGTAGACTGAGAGATGATAAACTCTAAGTTAGTATAGAATGGCAATTTTCTTAGTCTCATGAAAAAGGAGTAAAATTTGGACCATTCTTGCTGATCTAAACCTGAAGGTATAGCAAATTGTAAGGAATTCAGGGTTGTTTGTGAGTAAGAATCACCAGGTGGTGATCCTAAGCTGCAGTTGCCACACACCTTGTGCTGTAAAAGGCTTACTCCTTTTTTTGACAATCAGCCTACGTGTGAGTCACACTGACAAGCTGTTTTTCTATTGCATAACTTGTTGATGACTACTATTATGGTTTCTGAAGTGTAGCTTTTCATTACCAGATCACAGGTTTTTGTGAGGCTATGTTTTAAGTGGGTAAATCCTTCAGTTAGGATAATAATGCCTTATCTTGAGCAGTTTTCACTTGTGTGTGCACTGTGCTTGTAACAGCCCAGGATCACAGGAGCATGACTGAAAATTCTTTGTTGTATGAATTGCTTTCATTGACTCAGTCGTGTTAGTCCTGTAGCTACCAGGTGATCTCCAGAATTTTAAATTTTTGTTTCATGCAGAGCAGGAGATGTCACTTCTGCAGCTAGATCTGTGCAGGCATACAACACTGGAGTGGGAAGTTTGGAGAATGGACAAATGGTAATGCTGGGGGACCATTGATGGAACAACGTGGCTGAGATAAAACATTTATTAAGTGAAAAATGAATAATATTTTATCTAAAACCTGGTTTTGACAGCATCAGATGTCTCAGAGAAGTCTGCAGCCATTTCAGAGATGTGAAGTGCATTGTGTGGACTATGTTCATAAATTAGGTCCTCCCTCACTGTTTTATGTAACCGGTGTAAACTAATACAAATAGTCTTTGCAGATACAGACTTGGCAGAAAAAAAGAACAAGTTCCAGGAGACAATTTCTCTAATGTACATCCACGACTGATATATATTAAAAAAAAAAAAAAGTATAATTTTTGACATGTAAGACATCATGATTGCCTGGATTGAGGCCTGAAAAATAGCCCAGGGAAGCTACTGGCTCTTTGGAGGCTGCATATCTGGCTTCAGAATTCCTGGTGGTCTCAAGAAAGCATTTGACCTGCTTTGGTTTATTGTGAATTGTCCTGATACATATTTGAGGAACTTCACTCTCAAAGAACAGCTTTAGACTGTTCAAATTCACAGAATTAATCATGTTATACAGCCTCTTTCACCTCCTATCAAATGGTGAAAAACTCTATAGAATTGGATGGAATGATGGGGGGTTGTTTGTAACACGAGTCTTTACATTTGGGAGAAAGGCTGGAAAAATTTCAAATGAGGATCCAGTTTCTATTATTTTTGCAGAAAATATATTACCAGTTTTCCTTCCAAATAGCAACTTGATGAAGGCTGTTTTTTTAACATCTCTTTATAAGAAGTGGTTTGGCAGTAGTTTAATGTTTTAAAAAGGCATATTTTGATTTTAGAAAAAAGTGCATATAAAAGTAAAAAAGAATTTGTGTAATGCTCTTAAGAGAGCTTTGCAGAATATTTGAAAGCTTTATATAATAGGAATGTTTGCTGAGCATAGAGAGAGGGAAGCTTCTTAAGGTCAAGGAATACAATTGGGAGCAGAATTTGCATCTTCCTGGGGTTTTTTTTGTGTGTGTCATTTGGTTCTGATAACTAAATATAGTGTTACATTGTAATCTCAAGTTTAATTTACAAAATTGTATTGTCTGTCTATGTTCTTCTAAGAAACAATTGTTTCAATAAGGAGCATCTCTGAGTTGGCCAATTGTTTTAGATGCACAGTGGCAACTCTGAGAAGTAAAGGTTTTCCACTTGCTTACCATACATGCTTTATAGCACTTCTCTGGCATATTAGCTTGCTGTTCAGGCTTTTAAAAGATGGTGTTGTGCTTAATTAACTGGTGCTTTAAGAATAAACACATTGAAGATTCTTCTTGCTGCTACACTTTAGTTTTGTATTCATATTTTGACTTTTTGTAGTATATAAAAGAAAAATATTGAAAAGAGAATTTTTTTTCTTTAAGATTATAAGTGCAACTTGTATAATTTTACAATAAGGCTTTAAGATGTGTCTTTTCATTGTGGTTAATGCAGAGAAATTAAGAACAAATCCTGTCTTTTGGAAGTAATTGGCTTCCTTTCAAAGTTAATTTAGCTATAAATTGCTTGAGCACTTGGAATTTTGGCACTTAATTTCCATTATTTTACTCTTTAAAGGTGTTCAGAGTATTTATTTTCTTTCAGTTTAAATGTAATCATTACATAGTGCTCTGTGGTCTATAGTGAGTTTTATTTCCCTGGGAAGGTAAATTTTACCCAGTCTCATAAGAAAAATTCTGTAATACTTTTAACTCTGTTCAAGGTTCATGTTTTCTTTAATTTCAGCCGAAGATGTCACAGTATTACCTTACTGTCAGCACTCATTTAGGATACTTGTTAAAATAGTGCATTTCATCCAGTAATGATCCTAATCCTATGCAGGTGATCCTTCCTCTCTGCTCAGCACTGCTGAGGCCACACCTGGAGTCCTTTGTTCCCTTTTGGACTCCCCAGTATGAAAGAGACTGGAGCATTATTGGAGAGGGTCCAGTGAGAGACCACAAAGATGCTTAAGGGACTGGAATGTCTCTCACCTGAGCAAAGGATTAGGCAGCTGGGCTGGACAAGAGAGGGAATCTTGCAAAATACCTCGAGGGAGGATGCAAGGAAGACAGAGCCAGGCTCTTTTCAGTGATTCCCAGTGGCAGGCACAAAGGCAGTGGGCACAAACTGAAACACAGGAAGCTCCATCTGAACATCATGAAACATTGTTTATTGTGAGGGTGACCAAGCACTGGAGCTGGTTGCCTCCAGAGATTATGGAGTCTCCCTCCTTAGAAATACTCATAAAATGCCTGGGAATGGACATGGACAGCTTGTTTCAAATGACCCTACTTGAGCAGGGAGGTGGGACCAGATACCCTCCAGAGGTCCCTTCCAACCTCAACTCTTCTGAGGTAGGATGATGTTTGTTGACTAAGCCTCTCAACTGGAAGACAGCTTCTCCAGAGAGTGCACATGGTAAACTTAACAGGTAAATAATAATGCTGTAGGTTTCAGATAGATTGGGAAATCTGAGTTCTCTGGAACTTCTGTTCTATTACTTGTTCTGTATTTGTTGTGATATGCAGTTATGTAACTACACAGTACTAATTGTAAATGCACTTTAAAAAAATTGAGCTCAAAGGAGGTGTGGTGTCCACAGAGGTAAGGTAGAGTTATGAAGTGACTGGTACAGCCAGCAGCTTCATTCTTGCTTATGCAGGTTAAAAGCTCTTATTTTTAACAAGATGGGATGGCAAGGTGATATCTTTCTGATAAGCCGTTCTCAACAGCAAAATTGTGGCTCTGTTCCTGTGTGTCACAGCTTTCTGGTAAAACAAAAGGGTGGAGAAGACATTTGAACAAAAGTTGTTGTGAAATGGATATCCAGGAAGTAGAGGTGCCAGAGTTAAAAGTCATTGAATAATAGAATAGTTTGGGTTGGAAGGGACCTTTAAAGGTCACCTGGTCCAACTTGAAGTTCATTTGTGACATATGACACCTGTAGAAAAAGTAAAGTTTGGATGCTTTGCACAAGTGAAGAACAGTCTCTCTGGTAAGCTGGAGATGTTCTGACTTGAGTTCTTTTGTCAGTGAACTTCCCTCAGCAAAACTTTCCATTTATCCTCTTTTAAAATTAGAGTTGTAATATATTGCCCGTTTGAAGGGAAGGTAGGAAGTTAATTTATTTAATATTAGTGGAGGCAATGTCAGAAGTACTTACTTCTGTGTGCCAAGAAGAAAAGTGATTTAAATGTATTTTCATCATGGTCTCTGGATGATACTCAAGAGGCTGCTAATACTGTTGAGAAGTAACAGGCTGTTTTATAAGCAGCAAAACTAATGGTTTCCTATGGATTTTTGACCTACATCCCCTTATACCACCCTCTGCTCATCATGCACTTGTTGCTGTGAATATCCTCTTACCTTCCTGTTTGACTGCAGAAATTGCAGTGTGTTCTGTGCCTTCTTTAGAGCTGCTGGTGTGCTAAATGCTGCATCCCTGAATGAATAAAGGGTTGAATTATAACTGCTTCTGTCTCAGTCAGGGTACCAATTTGTGTCGGTCTGCCTTATCTAGCCACAGATATTTTTTCTTTTCCTCAACACAAAAATTAGAGTATCTGGTTCCTCCAGCACTTTTTTAAAATCAAGTGTGAAATTAGAAAATGGATTAAAAGTCTACTGTAAATGTATGTGTCAAATTATGGATGTACAGACAGCAAGATTGCATAAGCCTCATTCTTTTAAGAAATTGGGCTAAAAATACTAAGTGTCCCTTTACCTGAGTTCTATTTTGTGTGCTTATTGAGAAAAGAGCTGTGTAGAAGAAAGAATTACTTAATCATCCAGAGATCTTTTTGTGCTGCTTAAGTCCTCTTTTCATAGTTATTATTCATACAACTTTCAGTGCTAATCTCGTTTATTGTTTCTAATTGCAGTGTCTGATCTAGCCAAATAGGCTGCCTTCTTTGACTTGGAGACCTTTTTTCAATATCTAAAACCAATTTAGAACAATTTCATTATTGCTGACACTTCACAGTCTTTGTTTCCCTGGTCAAATTTACTTGGCCTTTTAGTTGGTTGCCACATTTGACATGTGTGTGCATATAAAAATCTCTTTGCAGCTATACATGTGTATACATGCACACATTGTTTATTAGTTGGTTTTGTTTGCACACTGTTTGGATTCTCTGTGCTCTGGGTTTTCCAATGTAATTTGACAAGTTGAGAACGGATAAATTGGCTTTCAGTTAGTTTTGCTACACTCTTTTAAAGCTTATATTAATTTTACTCAATTAGTGAAATCTGTAAATTAAGGATAAAATCTTTTTGATCGAGCCTGTTGGTAAAATAATTTCCCATTTATATATTAGAATGAATATTGTTCAGTTGGCACTTTGGCCTGTACAGGCATGTTAGGAGTGGCCCTGAACAAAGTTGTGCCCCAGCGTGTTGGAATGATTTTTATAAAGAACTCATTTTACATTTGTTAAATCAATCATTTATGTCTGTGAGAAGTTTTGCAGCTCGTTGTATTTATTTTACTGGAATAGAAGAAAATAAGTGAAACTGCTAGTGGGAGCTTCATTTGCAATATTTCATGTGCACATCCTGGATAGGTTGATTTGATTCGTAACTTAAAATGTGCTACTCAAGAAGAATGCAAGTTTTTGTTTGAGGGTACTTTAAGAATGAATCCATTTAGTAAAGTTGTAGAAATTACAGAATTCTCCAGCGCTCATGCATTATTGGAAGCATGTTAAAAATTCAGGAAGGTGTTCATTATTAAAGATGTCTTTTTTCCAGACCATTGTGAGAAGAACCTGTCTTTCAACAATGAATTAGCACATTTACAGTATTTAAAAATCATAAATGCAAATTAAAATCAAAGAAATACGGAAACATTTCACTTACCTGATATTATGAGCCAAACAAAAATGAACAAAACTCCAGGTAAATTTCTTGTCTTCAGAACTGGGTAAATTAAAAGACTCCATGAAATCTAAATTGACCTTACTGCTATTTTTTTTTTAATTTTGTATTTTTATGGCATTTATTCCTGTGAAACAGAAATGCTGGTAGCAAAAATAATTAATTACAGCTGGATTGAAGAGATCTCTATTTTAAATTACACATGATCTATTATACAAGTGACAGTAGGTGTGTCTTCAGCTATGGAGACTTTGTTTGGAAAACCAGAGCATCTTGTTACGTTCTTGTCAGTCATCTTTACATATTTTCTCCTGTAGTCCCCACTGTGTTTGGTGGAGCAGCTCCATAGAATATATGCCAGTGTGTTTTTAACATGCAGTTTTCCTGATGGTGTTAGCTCTCAAGTATTGATAGTAATGGTGTAATTGATACCCAGTGTGAGCTACTGGTAGTTGATGTGCAACCTCTCACAGTGCATTCCATGAAGACAGAGACCATCTGCATACTATACTGAACTACCTGAAACTCCCTACAGGTCATTCTAGTTTGCTCTGAGGTTTGGATTCCTGATTTGCATCACAGCATCTTTCTTTTTTCTGCTTTGTTACCAGAGGTGTAGTGGCTAACAAGGCATCAGTTTTTGAAAGGGATTCAGGGGGAAACCAAAGCACTGCAGAACCCTGTGCCTGCTGAATGAACTGCAGATTACCAGAAACCAGAACAGGGAATGGAATCACTGAACATACCAATATGTAAGATGTCCTGCTCTATTCCAAAGCCACAGAAGATCCCCAAAAGAGTCAACAAACACATGAACAAGGGAGAGATTGTTAGATACACAGTTTTGAAAAAAAAAATTTGGCATGGTTCACTGCTAAGAGGTGTTGAACTAAGCAGGCATGGGATGGAGGATATTTACTGGGTTTGCCTGGAGAAATTGGTTAGAAGGCAGGAAATTGAGAGTACAGATAAATAGTGCTGGAGGCCACAGAGGACATGTGTTGGGGATCCATGCTCTAAATTATACAAATGAATTATTTAGAGTTTGAAAATGGATGAGTAGTGGTACGACAAGTTTGCTGCCAACATGCAGAATTGCAGAAAAACCTTATGGGACTGAGTGATAATTTCTTTTTTTATTTCTCAGCTAAATGTAAAATGATGCATATTGGGGCTGGAGATGGAGAGATTCCAACTTCATGCTAAGTATGAAAAGCTGTGAGGTGACACAGTACACTTGAGAATGAGAAATTGTGTTTTTTATAGTTCCTTGGAAATGTCACTGTGGTGCTCAACCGCAGATAGTGAGCAGATATTCAGTATTCAGAGAAGAGGAAGAGAACAGATGAGGTTCTTATGGTAGCCTGTGAAGCTCAGGTGCCCCTGCATCTTGTAAGCTTCATGTAGTTCTAGTCTTCCAGCTTCAAAAGGACAGGGTAAAACTGGAAGAGGTGCAGGGCTAAGCTGATGGACATGCTTAGACTGATGCCTAAAAGGACAAGACTGGAAGAAAGGAGCTATAGGAACTTCTCTCTCCTGTCTGATGTGCAGTTGTGGTTGTTTACAAAGATGATCTGAGAGGCTCTGCTTTGGTAAACAGCACAGCACCAATCAATCTTCTAAATACCATATTCTCTTGAAATCATGATGATGCACAAGGTCTAAAATACCTGCATCATCTTGGATTAAAAATATTTGGCTTTCTTGAACATTTTTGAGCAAGGTTCACTGCTGCAAGCTCTCCAAATTTAGGCTCTTTACATCTACTGCTCCCGTTCTCACCAGTCTGAAGGGTTTTCCTATGTAATTTCATCAGGCATGTAAGACTTCAAGTATTTAATGCCAGCAAAAAGAATTTCCCACTTTGCATCCATTTGATAAGTGTTTTTGTTTTATTAATGAATTTGTTACCAGATTTGACAGTAAAAGAAAACCCAGTGTTCTGTGTGTGTTAGGAACATATTCCAAACAGACTATTTCAGTGACAATGTTCAAAAATGCATGACAGAGGCATGAACTGATGCCTGAAATAGTTTCTCTTGAGATAGAGCTCCCAGAAAAATAAAAAAAGTACGAGTTTTCTGAGGTTCATCAAACATCTGAGTATACAAGAAAAAGATAATTTTTAAAATTAACCTCCAAAAAGTACTCTTTGCAGACAGTCGGAAAATGGTTATTAATTTTTAATCTGCCAATTGAGCAGTAATTTTGTCTAGCAAGTCCTTGGTTAATTTTAAAACAGAGTTTGAAGGTGGTTTATATAAATCTCTCAAAATTGTACCCTTAAGTACATTGCTTTGAAAGCAAAACCTATTTGACTCCTACTTTCTGTTTGCCAATTGCCTATCCTGTTTTTAAGACTGGAAGGGGATTTTTGAACCAATCCTTGGCTTGAATTACTGTTTCTGACATGCTGCTGTAGTGGTAGAACTTCCTTACAAACTTCTTTTCAATAATTGTAGCCTCCTTTTATAGTTTGTCAGAAGACATCATTGTCACTCTGTCTTTATAAAAGTTCTATATAAAAATTTGATTTCCCAGTGACTGTAGAGGACTAGATCCCATTAATAAGTTCTAAAGTCAGCAAAACCAACTAGATAATGATGTACCTGCAAAAGCAGTTTCATTTGGCATGTCCTGCTTCTTGCTTTTCTGTCTTGCAGCAGAGTCCCAATTAGTCTTTTTTGTAGAATTACCAAGTTGTATTTGCAGTAGCGTCTTGCTGGTTGTTATTTCCACTGCATCCCATAATAAACATTTTCAAGATTAGTATGCAACAGGCTATTCACACCCCATGAATTATTTCACTTTCAAAAGCAAGATCTGTCATTAATGTATCAGTAAAAAGTCCATTGTCAAAACTGCTTGCTCTCTGGTGGACAGATTGCAAGATCTATATATGACATGCCCAAGCTCCAATCCTTTCCTGGGACAAACTGCTGTTGGGTATGGAAATTTCAGCTATGGAAATGTGTGTCTTACGTTCTTCAGGGTTATTGGTCCATGCTTGTCATTTTCATTCTACTGAGCCTAAAGTGTCTCTCCTGAGTTCTTTAAGGCTGGATACATTTTTTTTGCAAATAGTTTAACCTTCTTGCTATTATCTGTAGTGCTGATGTTCCAACCAATGATGTTCTGAGACTTTCATCTCTTCTTAAAGACAGGTCTTTCCTAAAACAAAGCTCTGTCTAACCCTGCAGCTATTCTTCAGCATTTCCAACTTGAACTATGCAAACAATACCTAGCATACCTATAGAAATAATTTTGGTTTTCCAGTGAGGAGTTTGTTGTTTGTACTTTCTGAGCCAAAATGCCATCCTCAGTTAATTTTGTAGCGGTCAGAGGCATCTGTCTTCTCGTGTTTCTCCAAAGCTTTTGTGTGCACAACTGCTCCCAGTAGTATAGATGTTCTGTCTATAGTATAACATGCTACCTGTTCTGGCAGTAACAGAAACCTCCATGTTGTTACAAGATCTCTTGGCATATCATCCTTACAAAACTTAATACTGTATGCAAGAGCTGTGGGGCTTCTCACTGGTGTGTAAGGTGCAGCTCTCTGCTAACTTGATATCATGAAGTCTGCTTGCTTTGTGGTGGAGGAAAGCAGCGTGGTGAGTGCCAGAGTAATGGTCAGCGTTCATCTGGAAAAAATCTTGGCTGCTTAGTGTAATAAGTGATTCTCAAGGACATAAAACACCATATTCTTAGTGTTTAGAGTCGGCAGAGGGGCAGAACATATGTGTTTGTGGTTATCAAAGTAGCTTAGTCTCCTCAAAATAAGATTTCTTATCTCAGTCTTGATGCAGTCAACTGCGTCTTAGTCTCTCGTGTTCAAGAGACTTTCAGGTCTCACTAGTGTATTCTTAAGTTACTTCTGTATTAATTCATGCATCCATTAAAATGTACTCCTTTGCAGTTTCTATCTTAATAAAATTTTCTTAGGATAAATTATATATATAGAAACATCTTGTGTTATATGTATTCTGTTTTAGCCCTTTGTAATTTGCATACTTTTTTGGGGTTTCATCAGAATTAAATATTCTATAGTAAATTATGTACCTTTCTCCCAGAAGCACAGCAAATTAGGACAGTGAAATATTCCACAATTAACATTCTGCTGTGAGGAAAGAAGTTGTTCTTCTCCTGGACTTAGCTGGTTTTGATCTGTTCTGGTATTTGCCTATACCATCAGATTTTTACAAAGCTAGAATGTCAATGGCTATTTGATTCTCCTTCATGAAATATTTATTTGGGGCATCCAAAGATCTCAGAAGCCCAGTTTCCTTTATGTGCAAACCAGTTGGTTGGATCTGCCACATCATGGACACACTGTTGTTTAGTCATCCATCTGGTTTTAAACACAGTGCACTGATGAGTCTTTAGTTTTATCCTCTAGTTCTTTCTAAACCTTTAAGTCTGTTTTCCCAAGTAGAGTTTTTAGGACTGGCAGGCTGCAGGTTAGAGCAGGACCCTTCACAGAAGCCTTGACTATCCCCAGTCCTTAAGTCTAGCCTGACTAGATAAAGCCTTAAGTGGCCCAGACTGATCCTATAAGTGATCATGCTTTGAGCAGGAGGTTGAACGGGAGAGGCATCCTGAGGTTTCCTTCCCATCTGAACAATGCCGTGAGTCTCGATTTTATGATACTAAGTTAATGAACAATTTTATATGGAAGTTTGTAGGTTTGTTCTGGATAACATTAGCGAGAGCTCTGAGAGGAACTTCTGTGCTTACTGCCTGTGAGCAGGTTTTTATTGGGTTTGTCATGCTGCAGTTTTCTTACCTGTCAAGAGAGGCTCCCTTTACCTGACTCATCTTGACGTTCCAATAGCCATGAATTGGCCGGTTTGGTAAGTGCTGTGTAAACACCAAGGAGTTTGTGAGTGCTAGGAAAATGGCTTTTCTCTCCTCTTATAATATATTGGCATCCACCTTTTCTAACGCTGCTAGTTCATGACATGAAAAGAAATTCTAGAGTATTATGGCCTCATCAAGTGTCAAAATTAGTGCAAATTTTAAGAGCAACATGTGAGCTGACTTTGAATGACAAGTGATAGGAGTGGGTGGGACTTTTGCATCTTGAGAGAGGCAGCTGTGCTTAGGTTGATGCCAGTTTAACACAGAAGTGCTCCCCAGCTTCTTGGGCCTGTGTGTAGGGTTCAAATTTATTGTCTAGGCATGAGTTAACTGAGCCATGGGAAATTTGGAGGAAGTTTACATTTAAAGGAATTACGGCTTTGTAGTTTGGATAGGGATCTCTTGATGGTTGTAGAGAGAACAGAGACTTAGTTTTCCATGTCTCTGGGCAGTTTAGATGCAGTTTGAAAGATTTGGGATTCTTGGATGCTGACTTCCACTAAACCTTGAATTTGGTAGGAGGAGGGATCTGAGAGGTAGTAAGAGGAGAGATGTGAGGTAGTGCTATTAAGGCAGCTGGCTGCAGCTCATTTTTTAGCCAGCATCTGCTTGTTCCCTCACATTTTCTGTGAGTATGGTGACTCTGTGATTAAAATAAGAACATTGCAGTCATGTAAATAGTAGTGAAAACAGATTGCCTTGCCTCAGTTCCTTAAAGGGTTAGTATTGTTCTGTTTGTTACATTCACATGGTTTCTCCCCTTAGAAAGCATTTATCAAACTTGTGGAAATCATGATTTTAAGTCCTATACATTTTCTTGGGGATTTTGTTTATATTAACACTATATTAGTATCATTTTTCAAATTAAATATAAAATAAAATATATATAATGTTGTGGATACAGACACATGGCTGTTGTTCTAAAGGTTTTCCCTTACTGTTCTTGAGTCTGAGGCAGTCAGTGTCTTTTGATATCTAATTTCTTCCTATTACTTTTATCTGTTTAGATACTAATAATATTTATTTATTTAAAACTGTATTCACTTTGCAATTTGGTGGCTGCTGAATTTCCAACAGGTAAGGAGTTTGAAGAGTTTTAGCAAATTCATAAAAGTATTGCTTAGTGGCTGCTGTGCACAACTAGCCAGCAAGGCCTTTTGGGTTTTTAGATGTAATTTTCTTACTGGGTGGTGGAAATATCTATTGAAAAGATAAATGTTTTGTGTAGTAAATATTAATAATATTATACTACTTTGTTCATTATGCTTTCTAAAAAGCAAAGCTTTTGGCATTTATTTTGATAGAGGCTATATGAAGGTATATCTTTGTCAAGTAGGTGTTGCTAATGAGAAATCTGTTATGCCTTTTGCAAAACTGTTGATTCCTACTTGGATGTACCAGTGTAAATAAATCCTTTTTATGCTTCAGGTATCAGTAGATATATTTTGCTTTTAGTTAGCATCTTAAGACATTAGCCAGTGTTTTATAGCAATTCCTTACACTTAAATGCATTCCTTATGCTTACATTCTTAAATGTCTGTGCATATATTAAAGGAAAAGAAAGAACAAGAAAACGACCTAATGCAGAGCATTAGACTCCACAGCTCAAGTCATATAGACTTGAAATTTTTTCCAAATTTATTCATGCTGTAAAATCTGATTTCTGTAACGGAAGCAGTGACAAAGTAATTAGTCAGTGTGCTGGGATGCCTGTGAGAGATGAAGTCTCAAATAAGGAGTAAAATATTGTAGTCATAGTTAGTATTCATTTAGTTTTATAATGTAATGAAATCCTATTTTTTTTCTGTTTCTTAGATGATGAAGCATGCCTGGGACAATTATAGGCAATATGGATGGGGACATAATGAGCTCAAACCAATTGCCCGGAAAGGACATTCCACCAACATATTTGGTAGGCTATATTTTCTGGTTTGTGATTTTTAAAAAAATATTTCTGTTCATGTACCTGCTTTGAAAATCTACCAAAAGTTTCTAGCAAACTCTGTTTTAATAAAAAAACTTTAGAAGTGTGAGTGACAGAAATGTATTATTTCAGTGGTATTTCATTGAATTACTTTATTAACTTATCTTTTTGGGAGTAGTATATTCTTATTGTTGCAGAGGCCAAGCTGTGTCTATGTGCACTGATGCTTTGTGTATGTGTTTATATATATGAAAGTCCTAATGCAGTGATGATTATTTTTTGGTTATATTTTGAGATGCAATGAATAGAAATGTGTTGTTTTAGGTTTTTTTTGTTTGTTTGTTTGTTTTTTTTAACCCACCTCATCTTGTCTAGATCTTTGTGTTTTATTCCATGAGAATCACGGAACAGTTTGAGTTGGAGGGAACCTTTTAAAGATGATCTAGTGCAACCCCCTGCCATGGGCTGGGACCTTCCATGAGACCAGGGTGCTCAGAGCCTCCTCCAGCCTGGTGTTGAACACTGCCAGGGATGGGGCACCCAGAGCCTCTCTGGGCAGCCTGTGCCAGTGCCTCACCAATAGTACTTAGCACAGTGCAAGGAGAGAGTGTGAGCCAGAGGGAACACTGGAGCAAAAGGCTTCTTCCATGACAGAAGGGCATTTCTTGGATACCAGGAAAGCATTGTGTAGTATTCTTAGATACTTTATCTTGTACACAGGCACTGCCTTAAGTTTCAATAAGAAAATTTCTTTTGAGCTGTACTGTGATTTAGTTTTGTTATGATTAATTGATGGCTTTCTTTTATATGTTTTCCAGCTGATGAAATTGGATTTGACAGGGAAAAATTTTTAATGTTCACCTCTGTGATCATGTAGTCTTTGGTACTTGCAATTCTGTTGCTTAATTTGCCATATGTAATTTTAGATTAGCCTTGGTTTGTAACCCAGACTCTATGAAATAAGTTTTTTTTTTCCTTCATGTGGCAGGAAGACATTTTTATGATGTTTGTTTTTAATGTGACTGACATGATATTTTGAAGCAGTTATGAATTACAATTTCACTGTAGTCTTTTCTTTCCATTCCTCCTCTGCTTACTTCTAACAGGTCTGCTAATGAGTCTGGAGGATTTCTGCTTTTTTTCCTTGGAATTATTATTCTTTGGAGTGCTTATTTTTTGAAATTTTGGCATTACTCTATGAAAGAAATTGCAGGTCTTGTCCCTGTTAAAGTTTCTGCTCTTCTTGTTCCAGCTAGCTCTAGCAGCCAATGCCCTACATGTTGGTCCTTTTAAAATCCAGATGCTATTTTGTGCCATTCAGTTTTAGCCAAATCATGTCATGATTGCTCTATTCAAGGCTGTTTCATATGAAAAACTTTCCTGAAACACATAATCTTCAGCATATATCAAGTCTAAAATAGAATCAGCTATTGTTCATTTGGTGGATGGTTGATGGGGGAGATGTGTGTGTGTGGAAATTGGTCTTTGTCAAGGACTGTCTAGGCTGTATTGTTACTCCTAGCTCTTTACTAATCTCTATTACCCCTATTGACATGATTCCCAGCAGTTTTTACCTTTATAGAGGGTTGCTTAATTTTTTTTGAAGCCTCATGCTACTTTTAATAAAAAGATGCTCAGCAAAATCTGTTTTTATTATTCATCTCAAAGATGATTTGATCCAAACTATTTTCAGCTATTACTGCAATCTCCTGTGCTTCCATTTCAATTCCTTGCACGTCTGTGAGATTCTGCAAGGAGATGGTATCGCTGGTTGAACGGCAGCCCTTTGCGTGAATCTTTGGGAAATCAGGTTTGCTGATAAATCCCAAGTGAGGTTAAACACGATCCAATTTAGAAGACAAATAAGTCATTAGTCTTCCCTGCTGGACTCCACTTTTGTCTAAAGCAGTGTATATCTTTATGCCAAGGAGAGCACCAGTGTTTCTAACATTGCAAGATCTAGCAGGTTTCAGTCTGGGGTCAGAGAAGGGGAAAGGAGGTGGCCTTGCTCTGCTCTTATAAATCGTAGTTCTGAATAATTAAAGGAAGGATAAACTTTATAAACTTTAAAGCAAGATGCTCCATGCCTCACTGAAGCATGCCAGCAAGAATGTTTATGGGCTTAATCAATTATTAGTTTGACTTCTATGACAAAACATGGTAGGTTGCTTTAGTTGGCCTGCAGCAAGAAACTCTTGCCAGTCTTTTTGAGATGTCTGACTGTAAATTGTAAAGGAGAGTCTGCTAAAAATACTGGCTTTCAAACCGTGTCGTAGAGCAGTATCTTGAACAGCACCTGTTCCACAGCTGGGTCACAGCATTAGTAGTATAGCACTGCTTTGGGAAAGTATGACTGGGAGTGGGTGAGCTTTTGAAGATATTTACATTTAGATGATATATTAAACAAATGTTAATAGGTTCTCTGTTGGTGAAACGGGGTAATAACTGCTTTTGAAAAGGCTGGCATTTATACCTACCCTGTAAAATGAAATATAAAAGTCAAGGAGAAAGTGCACCAGAGAGGTGTAAATTTTCTTTCCAGTTTAAATTTTTATTTGCAGCTCTGCTGAATGCTGTAGCAACTAAGCTAAAAAAAAAAAAAAAAAGTTGACCTTTTTTGGACTGCTTAAACTGGTGAAAAAATTTGATGGCAGCTGCAGGGCGTTGTTGCAGAGGGGGTTTCTGTGGGATCTCGATCAAGTTCTTATTAGAACACAAAGGATGAAGAGAAAAGGCTGATGGAAAATGATCTATGTAAGATAATGAGCAAGCACAACAAACACTGAGCTTGCTTCAGGAGGGTTTCTGAGTTTAGCACAAACCAGAGTAGTTGATGGTATTGTTGGATTCTCTTCCTTTAATGAAATCTGACTGGATTTGCTTTCGAGGATGAGTAACTGCCTGAAATGTGCTGTTTGAAGATGATTTGTCTCTGCATTTGTTTGATGACCCATAGGTGAACATCTCCTGAAAACACAATTAGAATTATTCAGTCCAGATATCCTTCAGAGTTTTAAACTATATGTGTTTGTGCTGTATCTTTTACTGTGGTATCATACGAACTAATTACTGTAGCATAAGCTGTAAGGATACTTCATCCTTATATATACTTTATGAGTTGAGTTGTTAGTACTAGTTAGTTTGCATCAGTCTATAATCTCTATTTTGCTAAAATATGTTTATTTGAGAACCTGCACTATTTTAAGGAAATAAAGAAAATAGACAATGCTTGAGCAATTTGGAACACTGTCCTCAGCAAAACTAGAAATTGTGGGCTGTCATCTAACCTGATGCATTCTGAAATGAGAGTTCTGACATTTGTGGTGTGTTTTGTTTTGTTGTTTTGGGGTTGTTTTTTGGTTCGTTTTGCTAATTTTATCTAAAAATAAAGGGAAGATGTGCACTTTGTCTAGTAATAAATACATGGCAAAGTACTGATACAACTCTTGCAAAATTGAAAACTTTCCGTATTATTAGCAGTGCATTTCTAAACCTTGCATTTGGATGTATTCTGTCTAGAGATGAGCTGCTTTATATGAAGATGATCTGGTAATGTACATAATCCACAGACATACATATGAAGGGTGTGGAAAGATTTTAATAATGATAAAAAGTTTTAAAGGTTTGAAAGTTGTGGATGCTTGCATATATACATGCCCATTCTCATGCATGAAGGTTTAATAAAGGAATTATTTTATATTTTGTCACACTAGAGCTGTCTCATGAATTGATAGTGCTTTCATGCCTCTCCTGTTCTCTCATCTCACACACCATGCAGTCAATTTAACCTGAGCTGCCTGCCAGCTCTCTCTTGGGATCCTGTCTTCTGGGGGGAAGAGAAAATTGTCAGTGAAGTCACATTGTGGTTGCATTTGTGGTAGCTGATAGAGCCCCAAGGCTGCAATGCAGTGCTTTATCTCTTCCTTAAAACTTGACCAAATAAATCTGTCCTCTCTTTTATGAGGAATTTTTGTCTGGCATTTTAAGTGTCATTGGTGAGCAAGATATGTCCAAGGGAATAACTCAAGTTTTCAGGTGGGGCAGCTGTGTGCTGAATATTCCCTAATATACCAGTGGACTGCTTGGTTTGTGCCACATCGCTGAGCGTGTCCAGGCTCAGCCTTTAGCTGCCAGGGCCAGTGATGCACCCTCGTGACACGGGAGAAAGTTGCTGAGGTGAGTGCCCGGTGCCGCAGCAGCGCAGGAGCTCCTGCGGCAGCTCCTGGTGTTGCTAAGCAATGGAGATCTGACAGTGCATTTCTGCCTGTGCCGGCGAGCAGGAGCAGCTAAACTCCCCAAGAAAATGCATCTGTCAGACTGCAAGGATGGGAGGCTGTTGCAAAAAGGAGCTGAGTCAGGCACAGGAGCCTGCTTTTCCAATACCTTTGACAAGTACAGTATAGCTTGGGAGAGCAATGCGATTTCTTTGTCCACTTCGTGGTTCCTGAGGTGTGAGGTGGAATATTTCTTCTAAGCACTACAACAAAACACTGTAACAGATTTTTTATTATTACTTACCCTTGGAAATACTTGTTAGTTTATAGGACATTTTTGTTATGTCCTTGTAGCAGTTATTGGGCTGCCTGAGCTGCTCTGACACTATCATCTGCTGTCACCTGATTAGTTGTAATTTACTTTTGAAGTTCACATTAATTGAGTGTCAAGGGTGTCTGATTTAGTTAGCCTTTTGTATTTTCTGGTTTGTTCGTTTGGTTTTTAGCTGGCAAAATACCTGTTTATAAACAGTATGGAGACAAACACTTTTACTGGAAAGAAAATAGATTATACACTTTAAAGACTGTAGAATGACTGTAGAATGTTGAAAATATGACAGAAAACTTCTGGTGTCTTCTCACTGTAAAATCCTAATAAAAAGACAGATGGAGAAAACAGCTTCTGCTCAACATCCTTTTTCTGTGCATGTGTTCAGCCTCTGAATCCATGTAGAGGATAAATGAGCACAAAAAGGGAATATGAAGTATATACATAAACAAAAATGTTCTCGACTAAATGTTATCTTGATTAAAAAAACCTCCTTAGTGAGCAGTAGTTCTTATCTTTTAACTGTACATACACAAGTAATCTACTCATTATTGCCTTTTTCTGTGGCAAATGGAAGGGGAAAGAAAATCCATTTGTGCTAACCAGGGAAGAGAGGTAATTTCACAATGCAAATTTCAGCCTAATCTCTGTAGTTCAGGTTCAAGTCAATTTTAAAATAAATGGAAATGGCCTTAAGACAGGCCTATGCATCTGTGTCCTCTACAAACTCAGTAATGAGTGATTACAGCAAGATAATGTTGAATATTATATGTACATTGAATGTGTATTTTTTTGACCAGTAACACAAATTTTGGAAAGATAAAATTTTGAGAAAGAGCATAACTCTTGAGCTGCTGGCTTTATTTGAAACTGGAACAGTGTTCTAAAATCACAAGGAAAGTTCCTTTAGGTCAGATGACAGATCAAACTTGATCGTTACTCAGTCTTCAAAAATTGCTCACAGCAGGTACCTAGGGAAGACTTGTAAGAGCAGGAAAGGCTCACAGAGAGCTTGTCTCAGAGTACTGCACAGCCTTACAGAAGTTTGTGTAATGCTAGTGCTTCTGTGGTCACAGGCAGCAAATTTTATTTAATCACTTCTCATTTATTTTTCCTTGATTTTGTCCAAACCGCTTTGGAGTCTGGGCAGCCTTAAGAGCAACATAACCCATTGTGAGTGGTTCCATAGTTTGATTTGATATTGTGTAGAAAACTTTTTAGTTTTGGGGCTGCTCACTGTCCTGGATTACTAGTTTTGGTGTTGGGAAAAAAAAAAAAAAGCATTATTCATCTCTTGCATGCCATTTGTGAGTTTGTAGAACTGCATATGCCCTCAGTAGTGCCCCTGTCCTGCATGGAGGGTCTTAGCCTGTAAACTCTTTTCTTTTACTTACATATTTTCATACCTGACTTGTTATCTTTTTTCTTTGTATATTTTCAAGGTGGTGGTTTTGGGGTCTTTTTTGGTCTTTCAGAGGAAGACTAAAACTTTGTTCCATTTTCTGTTTTGTTTGCTGTTCCTTTCCTAATAATTGTATTCTCTGTCTTTTAGGCTCCTTGTTGAGTCTACAAACACAGTACCGGGTAGTTTTTCTGCAGTAGCATTCCTTTTGGAAATCCTCATCTGCTGTATCCAGTGATATATTTTATAAATCTAATGTTATAAATATTTTCAATTATTTCGTATTTAAGCTTTTGCCCATGCAGTCATCTCAGTAGGATCCCACTGGTGATTTTACCTCACACTAATGGTTGTTTACACTTATCCCATTTCCTATCTTTTAAACCATTACTCATCTGCATGAGAGCAATTTTCTTTTACACTGGCAGGTCAGTTTTCTTAAGAGTTGTTGTTAAGGGGTGGTCTCACATCCCTTCTGTGTATGTTTTCTGTTGATATGCAAGTTCACTTCTTAAAAAGACTTGAACATTGATGCTGAGACAAGACTTCCCTCTACAAAATTTCTGACTTTTCCTTCGTTTATCTCATTTAAAGCTGTCTTCCGATTGATGTTGCCAATTGGGCAAATAGTGATTTGTTAACACTGTTTTGCTTCACTGCAATGCATAGCATGCTTGTTCAGAATATAGTTGTTCTCTGAAACTTGCAAATTTGTACAGACAGGATACAAGCTGTCTGTGTGTTCCCTCTTAAGTGTTTCACAGTACTGGTGCTGTAGATAAAAACAACTGCTTAGCTAAGAATGTTTTTTGAATGTCACTGATATTTCATCAAACTGGCACAAGTGTGCCTATGCATATCAGGAAAATTCACCATGAGCAGCTGTTGTCTTGTTCTTTTTAATAATACAATATTCCTACTGAATTCACACAGTTGGTATTACTTCGTGTACAACACATTTAGGGCAGTTGTACTCAGTGATTTTTTTAAGTGTCTGAAGCAATTATGTTAAATCCTATTCAGAAGATTGAAAATTCTGCTTTGGCCAGGAAATCCCACAAAATGAACAAAAGATGCACAAATGCAAAGTGGAATTAGATAAACACACCTCATTTCTATAATCTGCCTTGTAGGATAGTGAGGTAAACATCTGCATGAAATGGTAATGAAAAAATTAAGTCATGCTAGAGTTCAGGGCTGAGGCTCAGCCTGAGAATTTTGATTCTTTCCAGTAACATTCTCTCTTGCTCTTCTCATATAAAGCAGATGGTTTACTCTGAGGAAAAAAAAAATTGTTTTGTGTTGGAAATCTTTGGACTTGACCTTTATTTTGATTTATGAATTATTCTGGTTGTGGGAATGCTGTTCATGAATTTACTTTTTTCCTATCCTTTGGAATTGAGAGCAGAGGATATAATAAGGAAATGAAGATAAGGCTATGCAGTCTTGTTTTGGGCAGTGTTAAAATATGAAGAGGCATGACAGCTGAGTAAGAATTAGCATTCTGAGCTCTGAATGTGCTGAGGACAGCTCCATGGGCACGTGTATGGCCAGGGAGCCAGGTGTGGGTGCGCTTTGCTGTCGTCTGAAGCCAGCAGATGTACGAGGCAGCTGGAATTCAGGAACAGTTCAACCACGAGAGTGGGGCACTGTGCTTGTGCCCAGTACTCTGATACTGTTCACTCAAGTTTTGCACCCTCGTGGTACAGTTCTACAGCTATACCATTGACAATCTGCTCCACTTATGCTGTCCCAAAGAAAATGTAGAATGTGGTTTGGACCAAAATGCGCAGAAGTGGCCCAAATAGAAAGACAGAAAAGCTTGTGCACCATGATGGCTCTTAGGTGTTTGTTTTTTTTTAATATGCTCTTCCTACTGCCTAGCTGACAAAGTAAATTAGCTTACAATTATCTGGGAGAGATTGTATCTTGTCTTGGACAATCTCTACTTACCTTGCTTCATACATCAGGTCACACAACTATACTCAAGTCCAGATAACATCTTGTTCTCCTATTTACTCTCAAATATTAATCTTGCTTTACTTGCTGCTGTGTTTCTGATTGCTGCCAGTGTTTAGGTTCTTCATACTTCCAGGCCGTCATTCACAGATTTTTTCCCTTCAGTCTTCCATTTCCTGTTTTCTTAAAATGGACTTACTTCAGATCTGTATTTTTGGTTAGTTTTGATTGACTGCTTTGTGTGTGCAGCAGATTTGCAGTCACCATTCACTTTTCACACATTATTCTTGCTTTCTTTCTGATATGCTTCCATGGCCTCCTTTGTACTCAATACCATCTTCTCTCCCTCCTTCCTTTCCTACTCTGAAATTCATCCTAACCTATCTCTCCTGACATTGTGGCTTCTCAGTTATCACCAGGTCTTAACCTTCCACTAACTCAGATCATAGTTCCAGCATTAATCTTTATTATGGTCTGCACAGTCCTCCTCCTGTGTACAGTAATTCAGTTTGGTCTTTATACTTAAATATAAAAGAACAAAAATATGGATGAAATTGGATAGAAATGTAGAAAATTGAAATGGTCTGAGGATATTCAGGCTTTGTACTAGGGGGACTGCATTCAGCTCTTGCTTGCATGAATTTTGAATTAGTTTGAAGGGCCATGTAAGATTTAGGGAGCAAAATAAAGCAAGTGAAGAGCAATCAAGAGGAAGGTTTATTGCAGTATAGATTCTTCGACAAAGTTTTAAAATTTGGGTCTTAAGGGCATAGGTATTTAGGCAAGCAGTTTGTTGATTTTTAACAACTACCAGCAGGTCTGTTTTTAATAGGCTCAAAGTCTAGCATACAATTCAGTATTCTACTCCCATTACTTCCTCAGTTATGAAATTAAGGAAAGCATTAAAATTGATCATTTAATGTTATTTATATGCTAAAGTACTTTATTGTCTGGTAAAAAACATTAAGACCTCATTTTCATCTTGTCTATTATCAGCAATTTAACAGAACTAAGCAATCAACATGCTTATTTTTTTGTTCTGCTTTTTTAATTAGTCTAAAATGTTAAAGGCAATTGGTTTCTTCATGGATACTTACAGACTTATTCACTGCATTTTATGACTGAGCTGAAATCATACACTGCAGTTTTGTATGAAATGTATAGTTTCATTGACTAATTCTGAAGCACTTGTTTTTTCAGTGAAATTAAACTTTCTTGTTCAAAAGTTTAATTAATTTTCTTAAACATTATCTTGTTCCTTGTGAGTCATTAAGATATTTTGCAAGTGGTATGCTTCAGTAGTGGCAGCTTTATTGCCAGACCCTCATTAGAGATACAGAAAACTGTTGATAATTGTTTGCTTTTAATTTTCATGTTACATATTTTCATACCATGTCTCTAATTGTCTGTCACATCAAGAAAATCCTATTGCTACAGTCTGAAAACCTGAATTATTTAAATCTTTTGGAGTAGAAATTGGTATATTTTCTAATATATAGTGCAGTCTTGCCCAGCATGCATTTTTCAACCATTATGAATCTGGGCAGACAGGAATATCAATAACAAGAATATTTATTTTCTTTACGATTGTAATAGCTCTGTATTTAATGTCAGGCTGAGTTTATCAAGGAAGCATTTTCACTCAGTTGCTAGGAATTAAAACAACTGCCTATGTGAAAAATAACTAAACTTCTAGCTTCAGAGTGTGAGAGAGTATATATTCCTCCTTGGGGAGGCTTTACATCTCCGCTTTTGTGTCTGGAATCACTGTGGTGGGAAAGGCAGGATCTGCTCTATGCCTGTGTACACCCCAGTGGTTGGGTTGCTCTGTCAGTAGTGCTGGACCAATCTGATGCTGAGGTTGCCTGCTTTAGTGGAAATTTATCTTAGAAATTATGGTAACTTATCCCTTGAGGCTTTGGTCCTCTTACATTCCTTTTGCAAGCTGATCCTGCCTTCATCCCCAAGTAGCTACACCAGGAATCAAGCATGTTCTGCACCAGTAGGAGTAGGTTCAGCTTCCACTAAGTGATGTCTGTCCAGGGCCCTGCAAAAAAAAAGAATCGGATTTGAGACAGGCTGAAGCCAGTACTATTTCTGGCACTATTTCTGTTTGTATGTCATGGTTCTGTCAATCGGTATGATCATCCCATTGGCCATGGGAAGCTGTTTTGAGACTGAAAGCTATTTTCTTGCATCTAGATCTCTAGTCTTTGCATATAACTAACTATGGATTCCACCTTTTTATTGCTTAGGAAGATAAGTCTGCTTTCTAGAGTATAGAATAACTCCTTTTGATTGCAGGGATGTCTTAACACAAAGATACTTGCTCTTTGTGGTGTAGAGACAGTTTTCAGTAATAGCCTAAATGCTTTTACTCTATCTAACTTCTTGTTCTTCCTCAATCTTGACAAGTCCCTTAGCTTTCTTCTAAATGTAGCTGCTGATGATGTCTGCAGGCTGTCCTTGCAAAGGAGAATAAGTCTTTATTAGATTCCTGTGTGATTTTTTCACTGGTTTAGGAAATATGAAAACCCTGCCTTGATTGTAAATGGACTGATGAGCATCCTGCTGTTGGACATGTCATCTGCTGTCTTTTCTGAGGAAAAATAAAATGCTTCCTCAGTCACTGCTTGAGGGAGAAGAGTAGGAATTGTTACATGCACCTATTAGGCCTATTTATGAGATGTCCTTGGAAGCAGAGCAGCCTCAGTAGTTTTCCACTTAGGCTGCTTTCCTTGACTTCGTAGCAGCAGCGTACATTTTGGTAATGAGAGATCCATTTGAGTAGGCTGGATTTCCTTCAGGTTTGTTACTCCTCTAGCAAGTCTCTGGATGAATACCAAGTGTGTTTGAAGACACTCACACACTTGTGGCACAGAGGTGTTGGAGCACAGGCAGAGGGAAAAAGGGTAAGAAGGAAATTCTTTCTCCAACCTTTTGCCTTCTCCTGGCTTATTCACTGTAGGGGTGCAGGAGGGCAGGAAAGAGAAAGCCTTGATGCTGTGCAAGCAGTGCTTTGCAATAGTCAAAATTCTGGTGTGTTTCCAGCACTGGTTTAGTCACGTATCCAAACAGCACCGTACAAGCTGCTGTGAAGAAAATTAACTCACTTCCATGCAGACTCAGTATCCCTACTCAACCCTCCCCTTGGGGCAATGAAAGCCCCTATGGAAGTGTTTTTCAGGAGAGGTAATGAGATTGGTGTGTGTGGTGTGTACATGTTGAAGTAAGGAGGAGGTATGGGTGAGATGTTAAATAATCAGAGTTTCTGTGAAGCACCTATTTGATGATTACCTTTCAGCTTAGTGCATGACTTCAGTTTGCTGGTGCAGAGTTTTGTCATTTTGTTCCTTATTTAATTTGTCTATGTCTCATATCTTTAGTCTTTTCTGTTCATAATTGATCTAGGCATAGTTGATCTATTAATATATTTTCCCTAGTACCTCACTGCTTATAGTCTCTTCTGCTTCCACATAATAAATACACTAAGCAACCCTGAGCTGATATCAGATGTTCTAAGTCTCTACACTTTTTCTTATGGTATAATGAAAATGGGCTATTTATTTTCTTCATATTCCTTTTATTGTGGAACACTTGACAACGATCTGTCTCTCTTGTACTTTGATAGTCTCTTGTGAGACTTTCAAATAGTACTAATAAGCCAGTTCTTCATCTAGTGCTTTGGCATACTGAAAGAATTCTAGATAAGAAGACCATTTTTCTTTTAGAGGTCCAGATATTTGCACTTAGTTGTATGATTTGCTAGAAATTTCAAACTGTAGATTTACGTGATATCAAGTGAAGGAATTATTCGACTTATCTCAGGAAACTGAAGTCTACCTAACTACAAATCTGAATTACCATTTTGCAGTCCTTTGGAATAATACTTTTGCTTAATGAGAGTATGCATGATTTTCTTAATAGTTCAGCTATTTCACTGCTAAATTCTTTCCATTAGCTCACGATGGATGTTCTGTTTTATTTAGAAGAATGGGCATTGCATTCATTAGGCAAACTTCATTAAATTTGGTGCTCAATCAACTAGAACTATAATTATATGGAGAGGAAACTTCCTAATCTGGTGTTTGTAAAACTGAGCCTTTTTGGAATTGGTTATGATCTTATGTGACATGGCTAGCTGAGCCTTGTATTGAACAGAGGCAAACCCTGGGAGGAGTGCCTTCAGCTAGCACAAGTGTTATTTTCTATTATAGTTTAATTGTTTTATAGCCTTTTTTCACCACAATGAGACATCTTCTCCCTCTATATGTGGAGCAATAATAGAGTGCTTGAGGTGGTAGTAAGAAGTGTGTACTTTAAACTGTTATCGCATTATTTAGGGTTACTTTATGGCGCTTCAAATGATACCTTCTGCAGTTTAATTCCGGGAAGGTTATCCCCTTGTCCTTTTGATCCCAAAATTTATGGATTTTGGCATAGCTGTGAAAGGAAAAAAGAACATTGTCTATTATGAATGGAAAATTATTTCACTTTGTGACTTAAGATGAATGGTTTCTATCAGCATCAGTAGGGGGTAGCACTGCTGCCTATCCATTTCTGCTTTACCTATAGCAGCACATGTGACCCTAGCGCAGGCCAGTGATTGGAACACTTGCTGTTTCTTCCTTCTTTAGTTTTCAGTCAATGCCTTGCTGGAAGTGCAGTACATTTCAAAATGAAGACAGCTATTACAATGTCACTGTTTGTTTTGGTCAAGCTGTAGATACAGAAGAATTCAGTGGAAGCTCTTACTTAAGAGCAAATTAAAAATTACATCCTTTCTACATAGTCCTTGAAGAAAGAAGCTGAGAACAATTAATTAATTTTACTCTCTGACCAAACATAATCTAGCCCACAAATGGTTTTAAGATGTACTTGTCTTGCAGTATGGAGCAGCCAAGGTATTACATGTGTAGTGTCCCCAGTGTTGCATTATGTTCTGTTCTGCCCTTTATTCTTGTAGGCATTCCGAGAGACTTCTGAGTGTGAATTCTGCATTTTGGTCTTTTCCACCTCAATGCCCACAAGGAGGGAATTAGCTTGCTTCCTGTTGCCTGATTGACACAAAAGGAAGAAGACTGGGCAGACAATTTGTTGCAATTTTTTTACTTGTTATCTCTCGACCTTTTGGAAATGTGTTCAGCCAAAAGGATTTGAAAGTGCAAAGATTGTTCTTCCAAATCTTCCTCAAGGAAGAAATACTCACTTGTAGAAAAAAGAAAAATAACTCAAATTTGGTTGTAATAGCCTGCTTATGAAAAAAGAAAAACTAGTAATTTATTATAGTTTGGGATGTATATGCTATCCTTAGGAGATTGGGACAAAAATTAGTTGGGCTCTCACATGGAGTCTAGAAACTATAACCACGCTGATCTGTGCCTCAAAAGCAGGCGCCCATCACTGGGCACATGAGAGTAGAAGGGGCTTTTCTCAGTAATGTTTTCTTGGACATTCATGGTTCTAGAGAAGATCAACATAAAAGGTGAAAGAAAGGAGTGTAAAGGCAGCCAGAGGGAGGGCTTGAACAAAATATTAGGGTATGGCCCGGACAAAAATCTCAGGGTGTGATCCTAAGCCTTTAATTGACTTTTAGGGACAAAAAGTGCTGAACAAGCAGGTTTTATTGGGCTGCATTTATTTCTGTTGCTGCAAACAATGCCAAAGGATCTGGTGTGAAATGGGTTGTAGGCAATCCCTTTTGGGGACCACTGGTTTAGGTGAGATCTCACCTAAATCTTAGGTGAGATATATGGGGTTGAGGGCTCACTTTTAATACAGTGATAGTGAAAGCAAATTTCTTGTCTGTATTTGGCGAAGTCATATTGTTCAATCATTATGGGATGCACTGGGGAAACTTTGAACACTTTTGATCAGCTCTGGGGAGAGCTCTGTTCTGTTCTCTCGGAATTCATCTATTGGATTTGTGAGATAGCAAAAGTTATGTGCTGTTTAATTTCTGTGGCCCTTCTTTTGTGGTTCTTTGCAGAGAGAACTCCATGAAAAAGGTTGTTTAAATTTGTGTTTTTGAAGATACTTTTTTGACATCTGGCAAGTAGATATTTTTGCCCCGAACATGCTGCTCTCCCATGTTGTGGACACTGGAATGTAGTTCTGAGATCTAGAAAACTGTGGAGGATTGTACCGTGCGTCTGAAGTTCTTTGGAGTAGGTGTGGGGAGGTAGAGTGGAGGACAATGACAGAGCAGTCCATTTCTGTGCAATGTGTTCTCTGCATCCCTTGCCAGTTGAAGAATACAAGAGCTTACTGATGTGATTACCCCTGTGTTTAAGTTGGAAAGTTTTACTTTTTGAGACTATTGCAAAAGGAACTTCCAGGATTTCCCAAGACTTATGTATCCCTATTCATTCAAATGCTTAGTGTATTTGAAAATTTTATCCATGTGGTTTAAATAAAGGAACAGAAATTACTTTGAGCATGTTGTGGAAGCATTATAACACATTCCAACATTGTTAAAAAATAGTTTGTCAGCTGGTACTGAAAGTAGTCCTTGTGTCATGGTCTTATTTGCATATTTTTGAAGTAATAAACTAGATAAGTGTCACATTATGCTTTTGAGAAGGTGCTAAGTGCAATGCTGTGGCTCTGCTCAAAGCAGCCTCCACTTTAGCACAAGCAGTGGAATTTGTCGTTTGGCTGAAGGCATTAAACCCTACAGTTCTTGAGCACCACAGTGAATTCATTTCCTGAGAGTTATGGGTATTGCTGATGGACAATTTGTCAAAGAATTTTTTCTTTTAATTAATCTTGCGAAAGGTAGCGTGTCCCAATCTGTACTTGAATTTTCTTGACAAATACCACCAACGCTAGGCTTTCCAAATCTAATTGAAATTAATTAAAATTGATGGACGGCTATTCTTTAAAAATTAGTTGGCGGTTACTTTGTCATGGATAGTGTTGTATTTAATTTTTTATTATCTGGGGAAAGAAGTCCCTGAAAATGGAATTAAGCTTACATGTCAGTCATTTAGGTTTGTGAAAAAAACACAATGGGGGTGATGGCTTAATTCAGTTACTGTTATGTTTGAGGGAAAAAAATATAGTTCTAACCATGTGAAAGTCTGAAATGGATGAATAAAAATTACCAAGCAGGAACACTGTGCTGTAGAAATTCCCATTATGGGTGGAAAGCACATCAAAAGAACCCTAAAATTGACTTGTTAGGACACTAGCGTCGTTAAATTGCTAATCAGAATTATTGCACTGGTTTGTAGATTACAGGTATGAACAGTGAAATTTGGCTACTTTGTTGGTGCACAGGAAGTTGTATACACTCCATGCAGACAGATAACCCATGATGATTTTGGTTTGCTCTAGAAACCAAGATCGGTGCCTACTGAGGGCAGCAGCTTGGGCTGGGGTGGCGTAGGGAGACCAGGGCTATCATGGGCCACGGCTCACCATCTCCTCATCCCTTGTACAGACCGATGAGTCACTCATCAATCAGCTCGAAATTGCTGCTGTTTCAAGTGAATGGCATTTTAGCTTGACGCACCATTGATTTTTATTTGGCTTTCAGTGCTCCACTTGAAGTGGTGACAGTAGAGAAATCCATTAGCGCTCCCGGCCGGGTCCCTGCAGGCGCCGAGGGGAACATCTTGGGACTGCGGCTTTGGCAGGCACGCCGGGCCAGCGCTTCCCTGCTCATCAAACCGTGCTTTTCAATCATTAGGTAGCATCCATAATTGCAGAACTTTGAATATTTCAGAAGTAAATGTTGGGAAATGCAAGGCATTACTACAAGTACTGATTGCCTTATCTTGCGTATGCCTTTTTGTTGTTTTTCCCTTAATGCTTCTGTCCTAGAATTCCTAGTAGCTTTTTGAAGCCGAATATCTTTCTGTCCTTTGTTTTTTTGTGCCTTTTAAAAAAATTATTGTGGTGGGGTTTTTTTTGTTGGTTTGTTTGTTTTTTTGTGTCAAAGTACAGTTGCTCTAGTTCAAGTTAGGAAAGCAGATGGGAAAGGCTCTTTTTTCTATCTTTAGTATTCTTTTTAATCCCAAAAACCAAACTGTGCCAGAGGATTGATACTTTGAAAGAGAAGTGGGAATCCTCTTATGTACCTGATAATTCCTTGCTCGTTTTGATTATTCTTTGTGCTGACACCTTTGTAGTAACTTTGCTTTGCTACTCTTTGAGTGATTTTCTCATGTTTGTGATGTTTAAGAAAAGTAGTGAAATAGTCACTTGTAATAGAAACCCTTCTTTTTTGCATGTAGGAAACTCACAAATGGGTGCTACCATAGTAGATGCATTGGATACTCTTTATATCATGGGCCTTCACGATGAATTCAGAGAAGGACAAGAATGGATTGACAAAAATCTTGATTTCAGTGTGGTGAGTAGAGCCTGCCCGAATATTTCTCTAGTCCTTTTCAAGGTGTTCATCTTGGAGGGAACCAGAAGAGGTCCTTCAGGTGAAACTCAATAAAAATTACAGATCAAAGTGTCAGTTGAAAACTTTAGTGACATTCTCTGTGTATCTAACTTTGTTTTAGAAAAAAAAAATGCCCTGACCCTTTCAGAGGTACTATTTTAAGTTAAGATACATCTATGTATTGTATTTTCAAAGTCCAAATTATAATTGGATAATGGAAGTAAGGGGAAGTGTTTTGTGAGAAACAACCAGGCCTCAGAAATGAAGACAGAAAGATGAGGTTTTACTGGTTGATAGTTGTTGCAAATAACTGAGCTATGAAAGACAATTTTCCTCCAAACTACAGTGTATAAATGACTTAGGAAAACAACCTCTTCTCTTCTTCCATTTAAGAGTTTTAACATAAAATATGCCATTTGAATTCTTGAGTTTTCCTACAGGCTCTTAATCTATCACACGAATTTCCCAGTTGGTCATACAGCATCTGACATGCTTGAGAAGCATTAAATGGAAGAAATGGCTCTATTTTAGTCTTATTGACTAGTGTTCTTAGTACTAATTTTGGGACTGTCACAGACTGTGAGGGAATTTGTATTTCAGTCCTTGGATTGGACCTGTGGTTCCAAAAATAATTTTTCATTCCGTAAATGTACATAATAAAATATAGTTGTACACTTCGAATTCAGCAAATGCTTACTGTTGTTTCTGTATTTTAACCTACTTTTCAAAAATTATTTGTTTGGGCTTTTTCCTTTTGATTTATACCTTGAATGTCTGGCAAACGTCAAAGAAATTTTACTCTGCTTTTTCAGTTAGTGCCAGATAATTATTCAGTCTAAACTGAAGATTCTAAATATATCAGAGACTGTGTAGACATAATGATACCATTATGAGGGTGAACTAAATTGCTTCCATAACTTTTGTCTGATCTAAGGCAATTTCAATATAAATTTGCAATATTAATCTAGGATTTGTGTGAGAAATTTACATGACCCTCTGGGGTTCAATTACATCTTCCTATGTATCAAAATCCATTTCTGGAGGTTAATGAGTTGTCTTGTGTATACACCAAACTCAAGTAATTTCCTTATATGGTTTGGAGCTTACAAATAAATACATGAATTTGATCCTCTTGGATTCTTCTATTGGGAAATAGAATTCATTGGTTTCACTTTACACTCTCCCACTGCATGTGTGATTCATGACTTTAATAGGTTTAAGTGGAATCATGCTGCATTGGTGTTATTTTTCTTGTATCACCTCTAGGTGAAAAGAGAAAGCCTTTTTACTAAAACATTTGAGAATATTTCAAACTTCCAACTTTTAATCTGTGCTGTTCAAAGAAATCTTTATTCACATAATCTTTCTGAAATATATAATATGTGCAAAATGCATTTACTTTTGATCCAAGCACTGCAGGTGCCATAGAAATAGCACGAAAGGAAAGATGTACCTGTAAATGTCATTTCAGCTGTGTGGAGGTTGGTGAGTCAGCCTGTTCAGTGCACGTTGTAGTGACTTTTCTGGATGAAAGGAAAAGTCTTGCCTATCTCAAAATCTCTTAATGAAACTACATTTCTGTGTCTAATAGGTTGAAGAGAAGTTTATGGGGGAGACAGATGGAGTGTATGTGGAAAATTAGCTGAATGGGGCACAGAGGGAGTCAGTTGTTAAAACTATCTGGTTCCTCTTAATTTTTTGTGGGTTAAATGAGTCAAAAGATACTGTTGAATTTAACCTAAGGATAATAATGTGGAAGAAGGCAATAAAATTGTTTATTCTCTTGAATTTCTTAGTGGTCCTGCAGTACTACTTGTCATAACATAAAGGCTATTCTGAGACAAAGATTATATTAAAATAGAGCTCTGAATTTGAGTTTAGTAATTCAGGTTAAAAAAGTGCATTATGGGAATTCTCTAATTACTATTTTGCTTTATCTTTTAAACCTAGAAGGTTTGGTGTAATGCTAAAGCATAAGAGAACATGCTGAATTAATAGAAATGTGCAGTCCTTGCCTTCTTTCCCACCAGCCTCAAATTACTGTAATTGCACTTTGTGGTGATAAAATGGTTAGAGGGCAGGAGAAAAACTTAACTTGATTTTAATAAAATCAGTTGAAGCTGTAACTAGAATTGTCATTTGGTGTCACAAAGATGTGCTCGAGACTTTCAGTTTGGATCTAGAGACTGCAACAGTACAGACCCTTGCATGTGGAATGCCTTAGGATATGTACTTTCTTCTGCCTTGACAATTTTTTTTCTTCCGTGATTAAAGAGGTGGTTAATTATTTATCAATGCTTTCTTTCTGTTCTAGAATTCTGAAGTGTCTGTTTTTGAGGTCAATATTCGCTTCATTGGCGGTCTTCTAGCAGCATACTACCTTTCAGGACAAGAGGTAAGGAGATTGGAAGGTGTCTGTAATTCAGTGTATTCTAGCAAATGTGGCATATGGAGACTCTTCTAGAATCTTTATTTCTCAGTAGCTTGCTAACAAATTTCACAGCAGTCAGTTGTCCAAAATAACCAAGTTCTTAGAGTATGGAGTCTTTAAAGTTTGTTTCTGAGTAGGTCTTGTGGCATATAGGACATTTGGTTACAGTTTTGAAATGCTTCTTTTATCAAGATGTTTTCAGAAGATACCACTCAAATAAGCATCAGCTTGAAATGTCAAGTGAAATGTCAGCCTTCTCATGCCAACAATAACTTGTTTTGATATTCTGTAACTCCGTGAAGGTAGAAATAATAGCTTTGTCACTTGTCCTGCAAGTCTGTAGGTTTGCTTCATCAAAGTGCTACTCAATCTTCTTGCCATTTTCTCGGTGACAAACTGAGAAATAGCAAGCCAATTTTATACAGCTTCTGAAACTTCTGTTAAAAAATATGTAGAGAGGTGTTTAGATTGACAGGATGTATATCCCCAAAGACTTGCAACAATGGACTTCCTTAGTCCAGCAGTCACAGTGCTGTGACCTCTTACTTCACATACTTTAACAAGACTAGAGCTTGACCCCCAGCTCTTAGGAGCTACCTGTCTTTAACCTGTTGCCTGTGTCTTTGATTCTTTGGTTTTGTCCTTTATTTTTCATGACCCTTCTGTAGCCCACTACCAGACCTATTTCATGGCTTTTAGGTGTTCCTAGGTATCTTCTTTGTTTAGGGAAACACCACGTACATATCAACAAGTTTTCAGGGATTTTAAGACTGCAGCCCTAAAAGTAACCAAGAGAAATTGGTTTGTTGTCATAATGTGTTGTCTCTTTAAGTCTTCGGCATCATCCTGGGATCTGTGAATTTTCTCATTTATGAGTATCTTCTCTTAGGAAGAAGAGCTCAGTGGCAAAGCAAAAATCCTGTGTATGTCTTGAAAGAAATGGGTGGTTTGTTTTTCATCCAGTGCTCCTGCTTCATCTTCTTCAAACTGGACCATGCTCCTGGGAAGTATCTACTGTGAATATGAAAAACCTCAGAGAAAAAGCAAGGATCACACATTCATAGCTGGATTATTTGTATATATTGATACTGCACTTGTGCACAAGCCCCTTAAAAAGAACTTTTTCCCTCCAGTACGTAGATGGGTGCAGCCAAGCACTGCCAAAATATATGCTTTGCCTGCATTTGAAAAGCAGAATATTCCTTCTTAAATTTGCTTCTAACCTCTTGGTAGAGTCAGAACAAGCTCCTTTGCTTAAATAGCTTTAATTTCTTTCCTTCTTAGAAAGCATCTACCCTTTCTTTCCTAAATGTTGGCTGGGTTGAGTCTTTTGTTTTTAAGATTTTTATGGCATCATTTTCTCCAACAGACTTCAAATGCTTCATGACTTTGATACAGGATTATTCCCGTCAAATGTCCATATGTATCATCTTTATTTTCCTAAAGAACTGCTAAAAAAAGTGCTCAGACTTCATTTCTTTCAAAATAGTGTGGCAGCTAGGATTGCTTTGGGTATCTGAGCGACTGCTTCATTTGCCAAGTTGGATAGGGTTTCTCTGCAATTTGTTGTTGTGGATGTGACAAGCAAGGGATTTTGAGGCTCTTTAGCAGTTGAGCCCAGGAGAGATACCTGTGTCTGGGAATTCCTTGGAGTTGGAAACAGGTGGCTTGAGATGTGGTTTCCAATCTGGTCCTCTCTCTTCCCCAAAAAGGGAACATATTCCTTGGCTCAGGATTGGGGCGTGCTTGATTTCTTTATTCACTGCATTCAGACATGTGAGGGAGACACTTTGTGGCATTGCTAAGACAGACAAGCCTGTTCCCAGCCATTTGGGTGCTTTGCCTGATCAGCTTGTGAACATGCACGTGGGCTTACCCCTTTAAGGCAGTCTCTGTCTCCTGGTAGGTATCCTTTCTTTGTTCATCAAGCCATCATTTACTTGATCATATTCACTTGCCACACCTTGTTAATATTCCAGTCACCATCTTCCTACCTCCAAGCCTCTACTTCTGCAAGACTGTGGCTAGATTGGTTTTAGAAGGTTTTCATACTGATTGTCCATACTTCTGCATGTCTTGTTTGATGTATTTAAAGTAAGGTCCAGTACAATGAACTGCTGCCTTGAATTAATTTTGTTTTTCTCCTTTAAATAAATACAAATTCTGCTTAGGTCTGCAACAGAAGTTACTGCTGTTTGGTGATAGTTACAAAAGCTGCTCTTCCTTCATTTTGACTCCTATGACTTAGTGTCATAGGATATGTCATTGATAAAGGTGCTGTAGGGACAACCATAAAACAGTGTCCAAGACTGAACATCAGCTGTGGAAGTTTTAAACATTTGTAAATGGCCATGTCTGGAGAATTTTAGTCATCATGGTGTATCTGCAGTGCCCTTTGTAGGTAGAGGGTGACTGTGCTTGACAGGATTTTGTCGATTGATTCATAGTGGTAGCTATTGACCATCGTTTTCAAGTACAGCAGATTATTAATTTAGATTAACTAGTCCCTTTTAATGATTTTATTGAAAACATGTTAGTTTTTAAAGTTTATTTAGCATGTCTAGTGGCATGACTTTGTGGCTTCCATGCTGTATTTAAACTGTCCTGTTACTGCTATTGCTTAGAGGAGCATCAACTGAGATCATGGTTTTAATAATGCTGATGATAGTTAATGGTAGAATTTTAAGTCTTTTGTGTTAAGATCATGAGTATTGGTGTCCTTTTATCAGTATGAGTTCCCTTTTACTCACTGCAGTGAATGGGTATAATAATGAAATATATCTCCCATACAACCAAAAATAAAGTTGCTGTTTTTAGCAGCTGACAGCTTGGCTGAAAATGCTGTAGGGCTTGTCCTGTCCAGTGCTGAGTCACAGGCCTTTCTTTGTGAAACATGACACGTGTAAATTTTTTAACAGCTCAGCCTTTCACATGTGGGAATTTCTGCTGGACTTTTGTGAGTGATGAGCATGTGAAGCTAAAGCTTGAGCAGGATGCATTTTGGTGCAACTGTCATGGTTCTCTTGCCTCCCTGTACCTTTTTGCTAAAGTAGGGAGACAAAATTGTTTCCCTGTCTAATAGGCAGTTCTCCTGATGTGTGAAAGATCACCATCTTTCTCCATTTTTCCATCTCAGCATGCCTTTTGAATAGAAGATAATCAAGATACAGCTGCGAATCTTGATACAGTGGAAAATTTGCCCATGCATTCTGTTTCAGTCTTCTGAAGTTGAAACGACACTGATACCTCTCTGGTGGCAGAGGTTGTAGGTCTGCAGTCTGGGGGGCCCTTGCTTAAATCCTCTAGCACAGTATGCTTTTCCTGGCTGATTGTGGACAAGCCATCTGGTGTCTGGCTAGGTGTATGTTGTCAGATGTAAGAGTGTGCCTTCTTTGTCTCAGTTCCCACAGAGAAATGGGGTCTCAATCTGTTATTAATTTTGCAATTCAGAGGCAGTGACTTTTCTCCAGGGTACATTATTGAAATATATAATGAATATATTCTAGAACAGTGGAATATAGGATCATAGAATGGTTTGGGTTGGAAAGGACCTTTAGAGATCATCTAGTACAACCCCCCTGCCATAGGCAGGGGCAGCTTTCAACAGACACATCACTCAGTGCCCCCTCTGACCTGGCCTTGAGCACTGCCAGGGATGGTGTGCCCACAGCTTCAGTACAACCTTGTTGCCCTCATTGAAACAAATGCCCTCCTAATAGAGCCCTAAGAGGGCTTTGAGCAGCCTGATCTGGTGGAAGGGTTCCCTGCCCATGGCAGGGGCTGGAGCTAGATGATCTTTGAGGGTCTTTTCCAACCTAAACAGTTTTGTGATAATATTCACTCTAAACCTACCCTCTCAGTTTTAATACAGTTGTCCCTTCTCCTGTCATTAGAGGCCATAGTAGAAAGTCTTCATCTTTCATGGAAGCCAGGCCCCCTTCAGGTGCTGGAAGGTGCTGTAAGGTCCCTCTGGAGCCTTTTCTTCTCCAGGATGAACAACCTCAACTCTCTTAGCCTGCCTTCAAAGGAGATGTGCTTCAGCCCTCAGGTCCATTTTTGTGGCCATCTTCTGGACCTGCTCCAACTGCTGCACATTCTTCTGTTATTGGGACCCCAGAGCTGCAAGTGGTATTAGGGTCCTCAGTGTAAGTGGGGGGTGTAGTGTATTTCTTTTGAAATTACACTGCCAAACCAAAAAAAGAGGAGGTTGGAACAGATCATCCCCTGTGGTCTCTTCCAACCTGACTGATTCTGTGAAAGAAAAAGGCTCAATAAAAAGTAAAGGAAAAAAGCATGATCTCTCCTGGGAGTACTGTGTGTCATAAAATAATAGAATCCTCTAGGTTGGAAAAGACCTTGACAATAGAGTTCAGCCTCTCCAAGCAGACTCTCTTGTATTTTGCTGTATGCCAGAGATTTCTTTCCAGTTCCAGTAAGCAACCAGTGCAAAGTGTTCACTCATTGTTATTCTTTATTAAATTGTATGCTTATAGGTATAATCTCTAAGTATCTAAATAGCTAAATAAGAAATGCAAAATTCATTGTGCCGATATTCAAAAAGGAGCCACTAATTAAATATTTTTAGGTGTAGGGTTTACAGGAGTTGGTTAGTAGAATTGTGGGTGACTGGGAGACATACTGTGAAAACAAGGCATTCCTGTTTTCTACCCCAGGTAGTGATAGAATGGATAAAATCTTTATATTTTTCATTTTGATCAAACAAGATTGTAGTTAAAGTGTGTGAACTGCAAGTTTCCCACCTTCTGAGTTCACAGGCACCACTGTGCTTCCTCTTTTGCATCTCTCAAATAGAGTTAATAGTCCAAAATAACATATTGATGGTAAAATATATAATGACTTCTTATCTAAATTGAACCAGTCTGTTTCTCAGTAATCCCTGCAACAACCCTTTAATTTCTGTAAAAACTACATACAGTCTTTGTTATGCTTGTGGGTTGGGGGTGGGGGACAACATTATGATACAGCTGATAATGTAACAGAAATAAGTAGAAATTAAATGTTCCATATGCCTAGTTTGGAGTAAACATTGAGTATGGCATCTTAGGATGAAAACCAGCCTTACATGGTTTAAAAAAAACTCAAAAACCATCAATAAAATCCCAAAACAAAACAACAAAAAAGCAACTTTTTTCATGTGGCTGCATTAAGGGATTTTCTTTCTTTTGTGCGTCATACTGGCACAAATATAATTTTTGTCTTTAGCTATGAATCCATGTGTTTTTTATAGTTTTAAGTGATGCCTAGTAAGGCATTGTTTAGCATTTTCCCCAGAACAGTAGGCTTCCTTGTTTATTCCAAGTTAATTCCCTAGACTTACTGTATAAGAATGTTTTGTATTTTTTATGATTTTCTGTAACTTAGTATCCAGCACTAATGAAATAAAATGTCTTGATATCACTCTATTGTATGTAACAGTATCAGGATAGAAATGCTTAATGAAAGAGTATCATGTATACAATGAGATTAGAGCAAGATAAAGCTACTTGTATTTCACACACACCAAAAAAAAAAAAAAAAGAGGATGCTATTGCAAGTTGTACTCTTTATTAGATTGGATCTATCTGTTCATACAGTCTTCTAAAGTAATTTTCCAGGGAGGTTATCTGGAAATGAACCCACAGTGTATGGCTGGTTTCTGAGGATGTGCCTCTGGAATTCTTTGATCTCCTATGGTGTATATCTAGTTCTGCAGTTCAAGATTTTATTGAAGATCAGTCATGTTTGGTGCTTGGTTTTTCTCTGGGTAACATGGGGTTTTTCTCTTCAACATGGATGTTGGTATTGGTAAATTCTTTTTATCAACACAAATTACCTAATTGATCTTTAGTTGGTATATGATTGATTATATGTTCTTCAACTTCTTTCAGTCATATCTGTGGATCTGGGTCTTTTTGGGCATCAGGGTAGCTGATACTGATTCCTGAGAGAGGATAGGAGCACTGCTTTGTAAAATCACTGCCTGTCCACAATGCTTTCAGCTCCTGGTGCAGAAGAGCAACAAGCAGGCAAGCAGTAAGAATGAATGGCACAAAGCAGAAATGAATTGGCTGATCTCTCTGTGTTAATGCTGAAAGAATGAAGCTTGCCAGCAGACCACAGCGATAAGCTGCAGGAGAATTTACAAAATAGATCCATGATGGTTGTGTTGAATGTAGAATTTGTGAGAGTAGGCTACCAGGAAACCAGGAGTTACAGTGTTCTCAAGGACTAAAACAGTAAAAGGTCTGTTGCAACCTGATGTAGGATATCACACTGGAATTTTCAACAGAAGTTGGATTTTCTTGTGGTGTGCTGCATCAAGTAGTCCAAGAGTTGTAATTTCTGCTATGCTGTCCCCAGACCTGGCTAGTAAAGGAGCAGTCAGTACAAGGAAGACTTCACAGCTGACAATGCCAGAAGAAACCAGCTTTGATCCTTCATATTGGGTGTGTGAACTTCTTTGGGTTTAGAAAGGCAGGTGGAAATTCCTAGAGCATCTTGCAGGATCCATTGTTACTCATTTCTGAAACCCATCCAAAAGACAGCAGTGAAGATACTGAACCCTGAAATGAGCAGTATTTTCACTTCCAAGTCTTTGTAAACACACTGTAAATGAACTTTCTGCTCTCCAAATGGGAATTTGTTCAAGGAGGGAAGGACAGATATCTGCAGAGCCCAAGTGTTGTGTACACGCAGAATCATCCTGTAATTAAATACAGGGAATGATCATTGGAGCAATAAAGCCTAAGTAAGACAAAGAACAATCTTGTACCAGAGATTATTGCTCGGTGTTCAAAATCCGATTTTTTACAGTTGTATTTGATGAATTGCTGTCTCTGCTGCTCTATGGCTCCTGCCCAATAGCCTCCAGCATTGATGATACCCACTGCTGGAATGAACGTGATAGCCTGCCAAATGTCTGTCCAGCTTCTTGAAAAATAGATAGATGAAGTCCAATTTTTGGAGCAAATCTACAAGAATAGTAATCTCTTCACAGTGATCCCAGTCACAGGCATGTCTGCTGTCGCTGGATACTGACAGCTTCCCTAAAGATTAATAGTCCTTGAGTACTAGTTCTTCTCCATGCTGTGGGACCACTTCTTGCTTTAAAAAAGTTTGTCTTTCCAGAGTGGCTTGGCATACTTACTTCTTACACAGCAAGCATTAGCCAAGCACAAAGGCCAAGCCAATCCACTGATACTTACAGAGTTGTCAGAATCTCCCCAAAAGGGGAGGGAGTTTTATACCTTCTGTATATCAAGTCGGCTCCTTTCCCATGGCTGAAGCCCAGTCCAGGTCTGTGACACTGCATGGCTAACTGGTGGTGAGCCCTCATGACCATGGTCTCCTTCTGGAGCTTGGTGTCACCTGTGGGAGTTGGTAAACTCCCTCAAAATAGAATTTCAGCTTGGGTTAGGGATTTTGGTATTTCCCCTGTGTGTTCCCAGCATGCATTATTTTCTGTTTTCTCATAATATCTGTTAGGATATGTGTTAAGTGTGATACTGTTTATATGGAGAGAGGAAATAAAGTCCTCTAACACTGAAAGAGAGTACCTGGAGCAAACATATGCAGGCACTTGCTGGAGCTGTGTCTCCAAGTAGAAGGCAGGATGCAAAATGCATGTCATTGTCAGGAGGCTGAGGAGGTGTCGTTAACTGTGAGACTAAGAGAGTCAGAGGAACATGATGTTACATGGATCTATTTTGTTTCACTGCAGACTTTGTTTCAGGTACCTAGATTTCATCCAAGTTAAGATGGACCCTTTAAATGTGTGGATTTCCCCTGTCTTTCTAAACATTAAAGAAGAAATAGTACAAAAACATGTAAATAGAGCCCACATCTATACAGACAAACAAAATTCCTTAATGGTCGTTTCAGTGAGTAAACCTGTTTTATTTTCTGATCTTTAAGAAGTTGTTTCTTGTTTTGATGTGCTTACTCTGTGATTTTAAAAAAAAATTTCATCATAGGCTCTATAATGCATCTGCCAAGCTGGTTGTTTTGAGCTAGGACTTCCCCCAAAGCACTGTGTGTGCTGACTGTAGCATCGTGCTACCGACACTCCTCTGTTCCATGTCTGAGATGGTCACTACATTCCAGGGTGCTTGGGAAGTGGAGCTCTGACCTGCAAATGCATAAAATGCAACCTCAGCCAGAGGGGTGATCACAGAGCTAGTCAGTCATCACCCATAGGTGCTGTGCAGGAGAGTTGGCAGGGGTGTGTGTGTGTGTGTGTGTGTGTGTGTGTGTGTGTGTGTGTGACATCTGTCTTTATAAGCACCCAGGATGAAACTTCCTGTTCTCAGTCTCTGTGGAATTGTATTGGACATATGGCCCATTAATGTTCATGAAGGTTTACAGTGTTGTGAGAGTGTGTGTTGTCAAGCTCATTTCAGGCATTAGTAATTGCAAAGTGGATTGACTTGAGGATAAAAATACTGGAGATAGTTACTGGATTTGGAGTGCTTCAGTGATCAGGAATATGACATTACCTTTTCTCAGCAATTAGCACTCTGAGTGCCTGTGGCCCTCACAGATTAGTCCTTAAAGCTTCTGACAATTCAGCACATTTCCTGAAACAAGAACCAGCAGGAAAAGGAATGCCACAGTGATCTCTTAAAACTTGGATTTAACTCTTCTGACTAATATCTGATAGAAAGTCTGTTACAAAACCAAATGTTGAGCCCATGGCTTTGGAATGGCTCCCCAGAAAAGTTCATCTGCAGCTGTTGGCAGCAGTATTTGAAGGTTGTTTCCAGTTCTTGCATGTGTTCTGGTTTGTAGAAGTGACAAAGAGTTGGGCTAAGTAAGTGCTACTTACATGCTCTGCCAAGAGCTCCTTTGTTAGCAGTCCATAAGAGATGTGTAGGATATGCAGGAGCGACCCCATCTTTTCTTTAGAGTAACTAAGCGTTCTCTGGTTGTCTGAGGAGAGAGTGCACAAATGACCCATTGACTGCTTGCTTTTTTTCATGAAGTGAGGCTTCACAAATCATTAAAACTTGTGGTGTGACTGGCAGTTGGAAATAAAATATTCCTGCTAGCAGTACTGCATGGAATGACAAAAGCCCGGAGATGGATAGAGGGTCACTTGTTGCACAGTGTGCATGGCTGTGCTTGAGGAACAGTGTCAAGTAAGGAAAACAAAGTGAATATTATTCTAATGTCTCTTGTGTGATAGCCGCAGGAGGACACTTACACCATTATGACAAAGTGTTCTTGTCTGCTGCTGACTTATTAATACAATAAAAAGGGTAGCTTATTGTTTTATTTTTGTTCAACAAAGTTACTTATGGTATTTGCAATTAAAAGAAAAAGATTAATAGTTTACTGTGTTTACCTTTGCCAACTTTAGATATAAAGCAGTTCATTTTACATGACTGTCTTTTCCATCTTTTTAAACACCATCAAAATGACATATCTTTCTGGCCAAAATAGTAATATCATTTGTATGGATAAATCCAGCCTCAAATGTCATTTAATGCAGAGCACTAAATGTCATTTAATGCAGAGGGATGTTAAATACCTGATACTCTATTAACATATAATCAAACTAATACTTTCCAGGAATCTGACAGGCAGCATCTCCTCTGTTCAGGAAAACTCGTTAAAATTATGTTATATGTGTCAATGGATATCCCCAACCATCAACCTAAATATATAAAAGATAGGTCTTCAATAAGTAAGACAATACTGTGTGTACTGGTTTCACAGGATTCTTAGATGTACTTATGAAATTACCTAAATTAAAGCTTTAAGGCTTATCTAAATTAAGTTTTCAAAGGGTGAAAATCTCAGAAGAGTTAACAGCATTGTGTACATGCTGTTCAATGAAGATGAGACTTGAGCTTGTTGCCAGGAGATGAGCTGCTTATTCATAAGTAGTTGTGACAGCTCACTGGTCTCTTAACAGGCCACAGCCTGAAAAGAACCCTCTATTTTCCTTTGACTTTTAAAGCATTGTTTCATATTGGGCGTTGCCACTGCTCACTGCAGTGCAGATTGCAATGCTTGTGCAGTTTCTGTTTACCAGGCATGTGGTAAACATTTTCTTGACTGGCAAAGGACACTTAGCCCAGTTTATTGCTGCATCTTGGAGCTGCACAGCTCCTGAAGCAGAGAGAACTGACTTCATTGCGAATTTGTTGCTTCCACTCTGATTGGAAATAGGTTTTTCCTGTTAGTATAATGTACTTTAAACTGGTGGAAATAAAGGACAATCTGTTCTAGCACTAGAAAATACAATAGCTGTGCAGTGATAGCTGCTCTTTAAACTCATTCTCTGGTCATGTTCCTGTGGAAGGCTGTAAAAACGAAGAAGGAATAGATAATTGCTAACTATTCTTCACATGTCATGTATCTCTTCTTGACCGGGTCTATTAGTTTTTCTGTCCCTCTTCAGTAGTTTAAGAAACATATTGATGCTGGTGGGCAGCAGTGACAGCAAGCCCAGTGTCCTTCCTGTTGTTTTCCCAGACATTCATTTATTGGCATTACTCTTGACACAGTAACACATTAGTTTCTACCACGGAGTTTTCCTGTTCTTTCCTCCTGAGGGTTTTCACGCTTTATCTGATCCAGAAAGGAAGTATGGCATTGTTTTTTGTCAACTGAGAACACAGTTCTTCCAGCAGGATTTTTTTCACTTTGAAACAGAACTAAAATACAACTCTGGACATGATACTGCTTTAAAATCAAGCATCTTTGGCTGGCTTTGCCTTTTGGAACTTGTTCTCATTCAGTACTAACTCTTATGCTTTTGTCTTGAAAAGGAATTTGCATGCTAGCTGAGAACAGATATGGTTAGAGAAGAATAAATGCCAGGAATGCTACAATAACTGCTAAGCAAACCCATTAGAATCTAGGGAAAATATTAACAAAAAAAATGTTGCCTCTAATGATGTGTGCACCTACCGCATGATAAAGATAGTAAACTCTTCTTATCTGTTAGGAATCAGGAGGATGCTGTCTGCAGTAGAATTCTGTTAACAATTTATGAATTGGATAATCAAGAAACAAATTTTTAATGGAATGACCAAGAAGCCAAGTAGTTCTCTAGCCTTCTAACTCAGCATATTCTGTGATTCTGTGATTTTTTTTTTCAATTCAAAACAAAAGATTGAAGATAAGTGTCTGTATCAAAATAATGCAAATCTCTGCATTTTATGAAAAGGTCTTTAAAGGTGACCTAGGTGATTGTGAGCCAGATAGTCTGATTTCACTTCTTCTGCCCATCCCAGAAATTTTTATGATGGAAAATAAGTGATCATCAGTACAGCAGTGATTTGACAATAAAAGTCTTAACTTAAGCATTTATATCTGATTGTAGGTTTACTCTTGTTGAGATGGCTAATAAGTAGAAAACTCCTGAGAAATTTAACTGAATGTTTAACTAGACCTGTGTAAATTAAATCCATTTTAGTGTTGCCAAAGGTATAGGTGTGGACTGGAATTTACAAGAAAAATTAACCCATGTTGAACAGACCAACATGGGGACAGAATACGTGACTGTGTTTTGAGTAGTTGTGGCTTTGGAAGAGTATATGAAACTCAAAAAAGCCAAGCTGCTCAGCTTGAACTTCTGGTGTGAAATGCTGTGGCAAAAGACCTGTGAGCATTTGGGTTTATATACATAGGAACTTCAAACATGAGGAGGAATTTATTCTGTTGAAGTCATTAATAAGACTTACAAGACTGCTGTTGTTATGCTGCAAGCTTCTTGGTAATCATGTTCTTAGAAGGATTTGTAGGAGCAGTAGAAAGCCATGAAAAGATAGAGGACTGGTAGTTGTACCTCCTGGACACATGAATAGTCAGGATGTGGTACAGGACACAGTCCAGATATCTCTCAGAAGGGAATCTTTCACTGAAGTACTTCTTATTGATGTAACAATAAAGGTATCTTGACACTTACTTCTTATTTTATGCAGATTATCAGATTGTTGCTCTTGAACCTTTTTTTAGTTCGTGTGGCATAAAAGAAAAACATTTTTATCTTATAGTTCAGGTCCTGAGAACTATAAATTATGCTGCTGGAGTCTGGATATTTATCTCACCATTTTGTCAAAACAAATGTCTGATTTTTCAAGTGCCTTGTAGAATTTATGCAACTATGAAGATTCAGTGCTTACTAATTCATTGCTCATAGGTTTTGCTTGGCAACTAATTTTCTGTCAGAACTCAGTCCATATACATATCTATTGATTGGGGAAAACAAGCCAGTTCATTAAAAAAAACCAACAAAACAAACAAAAAGAACAACCAAACACTACTTTAATCAAGAGCAATGCTGTGTGCTTTGCATCTGTCATTTTGTCAGGGATATGTTTTTGAAGGTGTAAAAGCTGTGTGATTTTTACTTTTTTTTTTCCCCTAGACTGAGATTTTTGCATTGTAATCTGTCACACTGTACCAGTGGGAGAAGGGAGGCTGTATGTATAATGACTACACATAGTATAAAACAATATGTAATTTAAACTCTGTTTAACTTTTCTTTGTAAAGGCGAATACAGTCTAAAAGGGACTGAGTCATTTCTGGCAAAGACTAAAGGGGAAATCAAGATGAAATTTAAAATGGAAAGCTTGGCAGCACATTCAAGAGAAATGGGAGACAGAGGAATAACTGAGAAAGTAGAAATTGAGACAATCTAAGCATAGAGCTGAAAGACAAAAAAGAAAAATATATGGGAAATATATTTCATGACATAGAAAAATATATAAGAAATAGAGGAGATACTTGTCATGAATATGACAAGAGAAGGTGCTAGGAAAAGGTGTTACCAAAAAGAAAAGCAATGTCAAGAGAGATTAATAATCACAAGAAGTAGATAACTTCTACTGCACAAAAATTATTCTGATAAAACTTGTTAGCTTAGTACAAACTGTTTAATTATTTGACTTCAGAACAATTTCTTAAGGTTTCTAACACAGATTTTTCTTCTTCAAAACCACAGAGCAACTGGATCATCAGTTGCTTTGCAAACTTCAGGCACATAATGCAGTCTGTAACTCAACTCAGTAGAACAGCTGGTAGTACCAAAATACCGAAGATCATTGATTAATAGAAAAAACCCAAAAACAACACCCCCAAGATTCATTGATACCATTTACTTTGCCTGGATGTGTTTGGCTACAAAGGCATGTTGAAAGACTGATATATTAGAGTGAATTCTAGTTCCTAGGAATGTGTTTTGGAGATGAGAACGTGTTTTTCCCCTGTCAGATTCCCCAAGATGTTTCTCATAATCCTGTTCCTTACAGCTGTACTCTTGGCAGTCCATCCGTTTTATGTCTTACTTTCTTTAGATCTCCGTTCGTTCCCTGTCCTTCCTCTTGATGCCTTTGTTTCTTCCTGTCACTGTTTATTTATGTTTCCTTCTTTTACCAACTTCTCCCTGACACTTCACCTTGTAGGAGATGGGGGACTGGAAGCCCTGTCCTTTACCACTTCTGCTTCCCCGCTGGCAGAGCTCCATGCTGAGCTTCTGTCCCTTGATGGCACTTTTCTTCAATTTCCTGGTGGCTGTTCAGATTCATTTTTCTCCTTTCTCCTTTCCCTTTTCCGCAGTTTAAATTGGCCTTTCTCTGTGCCAGCTACTAGTGGGGGAGCATTTAATCCAGAAGCCAGACATTGTCCATGCTTTTACATCTGGCTCCCTCTGCTACTGTGGCAGCTCCCACAGAAAGAAGAGATCATGCTTAGGCATGAGTGATTGTGGTTGGTGTGTTGTGCAAATTCAAGATTGTTGCTTTTAGTTCAGGGACCGTCTTTTTACAAAGGTAACTAAACTGGCAGGTTAATACTGCTCATGCAGGTAAGCTTAGAGTGAAGAAGCCAGAGATATCAAAAGCAGGAAAAATGAAGCACAAAAACTGCCTACTACTCTAATAATAATAGGAGAAGAGAAGCTGAGCTCAAGACTGCCATGGTTTTTGGCTCAGTTAGACAGGATGTGAAGCAGTGTGCTACATCTTCTGGAATTATCAGATTGAGGAGGCATTTATTTGCCAAATTTTCATCACGTTTATTCTGAATTTTAAGTCATCTGTAATGTTGACTGACTGGTGTAAAGTGCCTTGGATTTGAGGGCCCTTTAAAAATTGAGAACATGCAACATTTCTACTCAGAAATGCATGAAACCTGTGCCAAGGACGCTAATACAGCTATTGAAGTAAATGGAAATTATGCAGTTTAATTGAAGTATTATTAGCCAGTGCCAGGTAGTTCAAATATGATTAGCTGGTTGTCCAGTACATGCCAAATTTTTATCTTCAGATCTTCTAAAGCAAAAATGTTGAATATTTCTAATAAGCTAATATATGCACAGACTTTCTCATAGGTTTTTCAAAAATATCGGTAGTGTGAAACCAATGAATATTTCATTACATCCTGAGATGCCTCAGTCAACAGCAACTGGATTTCTCATGTCTCTTGTCCAGGAAACCATCAGCTTTCGAGAACTTTTGAAGAAGATAAAGATAGTATCACTTAAGAATTCTGTTTGCAAATCTTTCCCTACTGATGGTAGAGAATCACCAGAATATTTATCTTTTATCTAAGAAGCGGCATTTGAATATATAATCGCTAATTTGTAAAATGTAAATAGGGGAAGTTGTAGTCAACTAGACAATATCTATCTTAGCTGCAATTAACTGATGGAGTATTTTTGTGTGTTTATTTTTCAGCTCATTTGTAGGCTGTAGCTGAACAACATGATCAGATAGGCATTTTAATGCTTTTCAGTACAACTCTTAGCTTAGGAACCACCACTAGGATAGTTCTCCTAGATTGTTATGATGGGATAGTTTCTTCCCATCTCTTTTGATAGTCTTTGTCCCTGTATTCATAATTCCAAAAAATCATGGCCTGTATTTTCATCTCAAGAAAGTCTAGAGCCTCCAGGAAAGAAGCAGCTTAGATACATGAATGGACCTGTCCAGTCCTGTGGGCTTTACTGAGCTTTTGGTTTCAGAAGTAGAGTGCAGAGCATGGTTGCAGCTTTTACCTTGCAAGTTGTGATAATTGTGATGCACTGCATTAGAAAATTTTTACAAGCTGAATCTCTGGATCCTTAAGCAGAGAAACTAAGGGGAGAGCCAAGCTTGTGTAGCCGTGAAGTTTAGGTTAGGTGTTACGTGACCTAATTTCATGCATCATCTGAAACTGGACAGCCTTCCTTGCCTTCCTACTGTTCTTTAAACTTGTCAGCAAAAGTGTATCTTTCAGGGAGGAATCCGGTGTGACTTCCTTAAATAAAAGTGTTTGTAGAAGTCTTGTTTGTGATTTTACTGGTTAAAGAAAATGTCACCCCTAGTCTACATGTTTTGAAAACTAAGGGAAATTTTTTTCCACAAAGAAGGAACATTCCATGAAGCATTTATTGCCTTGTGAAATGAGCAAATCATCAAGTTGTGTAATATTTATGGCTTAAGTACTATCTGCTTTATCCTGTTGCTCTTGAGAGACCAGAATTCTCATAGCACAGGAGTACTTTGCAGCAGCAGATGTAACCAGTCCTGGGCTTCCACAAGGGTGAATTTGGCAGTGTTACAAAATTTTGGAGACTGTTAGAATTAAGCAGAGTTTCTTTCCCTTTGCCTGTGTAAACTGCCTCTGTGTAGCAGCTGATAGCCTTGCAGGGGTGTAGTAGCTTTGCAGCCAAAGGTTTAAGTGAGTATCGTTGGGCACCAAAGCTAGTGCACAAGCTGAATGTGATGGCATTGCCCCTTGATCACTCCTGCCTTCAAAAAGGGCAAGCAGGAGGGTCCAGGGAGCTACAGCCTGGCCTTATCTCTAGCCCTGGAAAGATGATGGAGCAACTAATTTAGAAAACTATTCCCCAGCCCATGAACAACAAAGTGATTGGGGAGCTCATGTTCAATTGACCTTGACCTACAGTGAACTGACTGTGTTTCATCAGATCCTCATAAAGGAGCTGGTGAAGTGGGCTGTATGAGCAGATAGTGAGGTGGATTGAAAACTGTCTGAGCAGACAAGTTCAGAGGGTGGTAATCAGCCATACAAAGTATGGTTTGAGGATAGTAACTGGTGGTGTACCCCAACTCCAATCCTGTTCAATGTTTTCATGAATGATCTGGGGTATGAGGCAGGTGGCACTCTCAGCAAATTTGCTGATGACACCAAACCAGGAAGAGCAACTGATACACAGAGAAACCTCATTAGGATGGAGAAATGAGCTTGACAGGAATGTCATTCAGTTCAATGCAGGCAAGGGCAAAGTCCCACACCTGGGGAGGAGCAAACCCATGCACCATTATATGTGAAGACCACCCAGCTCTGCAGAAAAGTGGTGGACACCAAGCTGACCATGTGCAGCAATGTGCCCTTGCAGTAAAGACAGTGAATGGTATCCTGACGTGCATTAGGAAATCCACCAGCAGGTCAGGGGAGGTGGTTCTTACCCTTTGCTGTATCCAGTTCTAGGCTCCATAGTACAAGAGACATGAACATACTGGAGAGAGTCCATCAAAGGACTGACAAAAATAGTTAAGGGACTGGATTATCTCTCATCTGAGGGAATGCTGAAAGAGCTGGGACTGTTCAGCCTGGAGAAAAAAAAAGGCTCAGAGGAGACCCCATCATTGTGGGCAAATATCTGAAGGGAGGAAGTAAAGAAAGTAAAGCAAATTGTCATCATAGCCATTTTAAATTGTCACCATAGTCCAGATTCAAGTTGATTCTTGTTTTTTTAACTCTGATCTTAGGCTACTGGGATGGGTTTAGATTTTTAATTTTTATATCCTTTTTTTCTGTCACAAAATAATATAAATTCATAGAGCATTCCCTTTGCAGAACAAGTCTTCTCTTGTTTAAAGAGTTTCAATCTTTCGGAAATGCTACATGTTGTTCATCAAGTACTTTGGTAATCATTGCAGCTCACCAAGGACATCAATAGTACCTTAGCTATGGCATTGTCTTTACAGTATCTGCAAATTTTCCCTCCTTGAACATCTGCTACAGCTCAGGAAACCTTCAGTTCTGATGAGGTGCTGTTGAATTTATGTATTTCTACATCATTTCACCTCTATAGGTAGTATAGTTTGTAACTGCCTTCCTAAATTTCACATGAACATGATTTGCATTCTCCAGGACCAATTTTAGATGTGGCATACCTCTTCAATCATCACTAACAAACATCTATGAAATACACCTCAAGTGTTCTCCCACTCTCATTTCATACTATGATAGCTGAAATGTTACCAGGATCTTACTGCATCTCCCTCATCTCACAAGATGACTTTGTAATTACATCCATGGAAATTACTAGAAGCAGATGTGTAAAGAGGGAGCTGTTTCTTCATTTCTCGGTAGCAAGATGGGCCCCACTAGTAGGGGAGAATGCCCTAGGAACAGTGTAAAACCTGGGAGCCCCCAAACTTTACAGGGACAAAGTGTGTTGGAAGTTAAGATGTCTATGTGCCAGACATCTTTTTCCTATGCAGTAAGTCTTACATATAAACACTCATCAAACCTGCAGTGCTTATTAAGCTGCTTCTGGTTTTCTTCATTTGTTTTTTTGGTGATAATGCTGCTTTATTTTCACCATGAGCTTTTTTCTCTACTCATGCAGAGAGTCCTCTCTAAGAAGTTGACCTTTAAATGACTGTTGAGCCACCAAAAGGCAGTGAGGAGTTGACTGCTGCAGATTGAACTCTGAAGGTGGAAAGATAACTATTCTTGATTAGGCCAAGGAATACCACATAGTTTCCTCAAGGGTGTGAGTCTGATATTGCTGTCAAGGGCTCTGGTTTTTCAATCTACATTAAGTAATTAGATAGGTTTCCCCCATCAACTTCATCCTTAGTGTTCAAACGAAATGTGTTCAGGATTTGATACCAATAGTAGTGATGGTGAACCAAGTACTAAATTTCTGTGAACTTGTGCAGTATGTCTGTTTTGTCTGATGTTTTTTTCAATGATCCAGGGCTGTCAAGCTTACAGATCTAGCCACATTGCATGGCCATAGAGTCTCACTAGTTAATAACCATCAGATTAGAGAGAAGTCTTGCATTTATTACTTTTTAATAAGAATGATTCAAAGGCTGCTCTATGCACACAAATGAAAGATTCCTTATTTGTGGAAAACATCTATCATCACTCTCAGAGTTAGGAACAGAGGCCATTCGGTGCTGTTTGCCATTCATAGTGCTGGAAGGGAACACCTAACAGCAGTATTAGCATAATACAGCCTTCTGAGAGCTGCAGCCATGCATCTAGGCAGTCACTGGATACATCAATAAGGCTTTTGAAGAATCGTTGAAATCTTTAAGGCCCTTTTCTGCTGAATGTTTTAAAGGCCTCGCTTGGATTAATCGGCTCAGGAGCAAGCTTTCATATTGTGGGGTGGGTGGCAGGTTTGATATGTTAAGCATCAGTTTAATGGATAAAAATTATTCAGGCCCTCACAGCTGGTCTGCTGTACATACTAGTTTGTAAATACTGATTGCTGTTTTCATCTTAATGAGGGATCCACTTATCAGATTTGTGGTTTAGATTTTGCTTTTTCTGCCAATTTTCACTCTCTTTCCTTCTAGCTGTAAACAGCTTGATTTGTTTTTGAAAGTGGGGGGAAATTCTTCCATTGCTTGACAGTATTTGCAGAAAGAAGCATTAGCCTAGTAAAGGCCATGTGGATTGATAGCTTTAATGTGTGAGATTTTGCCATGTAAAATGAAAACACTTTTCCAATTCTACAGTGGCTTCGAAAACTTCTCTGAAGTCCGTATTTTGGGAGTGGACAGAACAGCTACCTTGGGATTAATACCCATTTACCTAGAACAGTATTGTTGCATCTTCAAAGCAGGATGTCTTGCTACTGCTGTTATGCTGTTTTTAAGAAGGTTCTGATCAGTTCTATACTTGTAGCTTTGTGCTAACAAAGAAACTTGGGGATAGATAGTCTCCATTATTCATGAAAGGTGCTGTGTTTGTCTACAGAGTAGATACCATACCCGAGAGGCAAAACATTTTAATCTTACATGTACAGAATGTGCACAAGCCATCTCATTCTTGGGAACTGTGGTGGGTTGACCCTGGCTGAATGTGAGGTACCCACCAAAACTGCTCTGCCACTCCGCTCCTCAGCTGGACAGGGGAGAGACAAAAAAACTGCAATGAAAGACTCATGGGTCAAGGGAAGGACAGGGAGAGATCACTTGCCAAGTACTGTCATGGGCAAAACAGACTCAACTAGGGGTAATTAATTGATAATAAGAAATAAAAATTAAATCTTAGAACACCTCCCCCCCCACCCTCTCTTTTTCACAGGCTCAATTTCACTAATGATTTTCTCTACCTCCTCCCCCACAGCAGCACAGGGAGTCAGGGAAAGGGGTTGCATCAGGTATTACCTCTGCCCCTCCTTCCTCTTCAGGGGGAAGACTCCTCACGCTCTCCCCTGCTCCAGAATGGGGTCCCTCCCACAGGAGACAGCCCTCCATGAACTTCTCCAACATGAGTTCTTTTCACAAGCCACAGTTTTTCATAAACTGCTCCAGTGAGTGTCCCCCGTGAGGTTGTCAGTCCCACCAGCAAACCTGCTCTAGCGTGGGCTCCTCTCTCCACAGGGCCACAGTCCTGCCAGGACCCTGCTCCAGTGTAGCCTTCCTACAGGGTCTCAGCCTCCTTTGGGGATCTCTGATTTGGGGCTCCTCCAGGGCTCCTGGATCTCTGCTCCCCCATGGACCTCCATGGTCTGCAGGGGAATCTCTTCTCTGATGCCTGGAGCATCTCCTTTCCCTCCTGCACTGACCTTGGTGTCTGCAGGGTTGATTCAGTGACATATTCTCACTCCTCTGGCTGCAGTTGCTGTTCAGTGGTTGGTTTTTACCCCATTCTTAACTATGTTACTGTTATCCCAGAGGCTCTACCACCATCACTGATGGGCTCAGCCTTGACCCATGGTCAGTCTGTCTTGGAGCCAGCTGCCATTGGCTCAGTCAGACATGGGCAAGCTTCTGGCAGCTTCTCACAGAAGCCACCCTTGTGGCCCCCCAATACTAAAACCTTGCCTTGTATTTTGTGCAAACAAAATGCAGCAATGTGGCTGGAAGAGTGGTAAGGCAGCTGAGTAATTCTCAGTTATTCTTCTGTTCCTTGGCAAAGTTAAATAATCTAAGTATTTGTATGTGTTGTACAGAGCATTTTTAAAAGCTGTAGTGATGACTTTGCAGCAATCACAGTCATGCTGCATTAGTAGTTACTGTTATCACCAAGTTTTTCCTAATAACTAACTTACTTTTCCTTGGTCCATTTTGATGTTATTTTCTGTTCTCCATATCCAAGGAAAAATATTATTTCTTTTTACTTGTGTTAGCCTTTTATATACTGAAAAATCATTATCTTGTCCTCTCTTGAACATCTTATGTCTAGACTAAATAACCCCAATTCTTTTACTGTTTCCTAATGAGCTCTATTTTTAAGGCAGCCATTCATTTTTTGCTCTTTTCTGTTCTTCTTGCCTGTGTATTTTTTGAAATGCATTGCCTGTCAACAGGGAACTGCCAGGGCTGAAATAGAATCTGAGTTCAACCCATTTTAAAAAAAATTAAAGTAAAAATATTACATGATAAATAACTGTGTTGTCTGGTACCAGCACATTATTTATAAGCTGGAGCCCGAGGCTTTTACTGTTGTTCTTATGGTAAGTTTAAAATCTGCTAAAGAAGGCACTTTAATGAGCTCAGCAGAATTATCTGGACACATCTGCAGTTTCCCATAAACAGCACCTCACTCACCACTGCTTGCTACATTTCTTTTCCATCCCTCTCTCCAAAAATGCTCTTGTGGTCACTTGGCTCTGATAAAATCTTGTGCAGCTGTCTCCCAGTTCTTACTCCAGCCTGCACAGGTAAACACTGTGCCAAGCACTCAGTGTTTTTTTTATGCAGAAGTAGCAGTGAGATTGGACTAAGATGTCAGTAATAGAAAGTAAAGGCATGCCTTCAACCTATTTTTTGTTTCTGTACATTCAGTTTTGGATGAGAGGCATATAGAGAGGGAGTGTTGTATCCTTCTGATGCTAGATCAGTGGTGCTCAAGAGTCCTCAGCCCGATGGAGGTGACAGGAAAGTGCCTTTAATCACAGCCAGTTTGGGCAGGTACTGCTAACAACATGGTGCTCTGAATTAGCAGTTCCTGCTGGTGATCTGATGCTGAAATGGCTCAGTGATTGCCTTGCTTTAACTGACTTGTCCAGATTCATGCACATTTCAGATAGATCACATAGATCAGCTCAACCTTTACTTCATACACTCTAACTAAAAACTCCTTCCTCAGATACCATACATTTCAAACTGATTAAAAGCTGGATAGCAATGTAAATAGTTATCCATTAAGAATATTCTTGAGCAAGGATGTTTCTAAGGATGTTCTTCCATTGACTATTCTTACCCTAATGTTTCAGTATCTTTTATTAATGAACAATATGATAGTGCATAGCACTTTCAGAGGGTGCAAGATACGAAAGATGAAGATAAACAAATTCATGATACAAATGTCTTTCCAAACTATTTCTCATTTCACTAGAAGTCATCATTCCGTTCCTGATTAGGTGTTGAAGCTTGCCTGCACTCTAGAGGGAGTCCCTCCAGATGACTCCCAGTAGATAGTTCTGTCTGATCGTGAACCACCTACTACTTAAAATTCAAAAAGTTCAACATGAATTTTTGACACTTATTTATAGATGCAAATGAGGTCATTCTTATGCAACTGGGCCAAGACTGAGGTTTAGTTCTCTTAAGGGTTTCTTTTTACCCAATTACCATAGATTCCACCTCTATTATACCTCTTCCTTATACTATGCATTCCTATTCTGAATCCTGATCCTTTATTCAAGGTCAAAGTGTTGTATGAATTTTACTGCTAAATTTCTGCATGTTTTCTCAAAGTCTGTCTCTTGTCAGTTTTTATGCTAAAAATCATTCAAGCTGTATTGCCTCTTGTTGCATCAAGTTCTATCAAATCATATTCTCAGGTATATCTTTTTTAAGTTTAGGCATATCCCATCTTACAATTCATATGGAGAACCTCTCTAAAAGTTCTTTATCCTGGCTCATTGCTTTCAGATTCACCTCCATCTCTCCATACTCCACTGCATCAAATACAATTAGATGTCATCTTTAATATTTTCTTGTGCTTTACTTCATGTCTGAATAGTCATCTCCTCAAAATGAAGATACTGATTTTTTTCCCACCTTCATATGAAAAATAAGGATATTCTTGATTGCTTATTTTTCAGCTTGCTTCTCTAGTGAGCATCTCTTCAGTTTCTTGCCATAGACTTTACAAATTAACCGCTGTAGTCCTTTTTAAAGATTTTATTAATTTTGATTACAGATTATTGATCGGTTAGTTGACAATAGAATTGTAGAATATCTCAAGTTAGAAGTGCCTTTAAGGATTAGGGAATACAACATTCTGCTTCTCTAAAGGCTATATAAAACTGAACTACATGACTAAGACCATCATCCACATGTTCCTTGAGTTCTGACAGGCTTGGTGCTGTGACCGGTCTCTTAGTGAGGAACATTTTCCCTATCTGAAATTTCCCTTATGCATCTGCATTAGATTTCTTCATGTCCTATTGCTGGTCACCAAAGAGGTGATGTTTGTATACTACATCTGTGTTGCATAAGTTATCCTGGGATGTGGTAGCTCTTTTTGTAACTGGTTTGTATGGTGCATCAAACTGGTCAATAATGTTATCTCCAGATGAAGGAGATACTTGTCCAGAAATGTAGTGAATACTGAGAGTGCGTTAATTAAAATGTATGTTAGCAACTAACTGGTAAAAGCAGATTCATACCATGGGGCTATACCAAATACACCTTTGGAAAACATGCTGCAGATAGGCGTAGAAGGAACTTTCTCCCAATTGCTTGTCTATCTAATAAATGTTGGGCTCTGAGTAAGGCTATTACAGATTTATGTTCTAAAAGTAAGTAGAAATAACACTAGCAATTACTGAGATTTTGTCCTGTCACTAATTTCTGTGAAGGATCAGACTAGAGAGGGAAGATTAGCCCTGTAACTATTTTTCATATGCATTATCAATGAAGGAAAAACTAGAGGAAACTGTGTATCTGGTTTTGCATAGAAAATGTTCATAAAAGAATAGGAACTATGTCTGCACTAATCTCACTGAAAAGAGATTGGAAGTTTGTAAAAGCTAAAATACTTGGGTAGGAGAGTTGTGTCTTGGTTTTTAACTGGAAAATACAAGGTATGATTTAAAGACTGTTTTAAAAAGCACTTGAAATTCCTAATACCAGTGGAGGAAGGTGGGAGGAGACCTGATATTCTTCTGTAATAGGAATCTAAGAACTGTTGCTGGAGAGCTTAGAAGGAAAGAAATCAAAATGACAAGTTTGCTTTTCATGTTCAAATCTATCTGAAAGTTATAAAGTGAACAAGCGGAAAAAATTATAAGCTAATATGTTTTTTACAATGTAAAGCTTTTTTAATACAAAGAGGTAGGTGGGGCAAGGAAATTTCAGTCTTTACAGTTCTTGGAGATAAATCAGACTTTGTAACTATTTGGAATTGATCCTACTATCTTAGGTTTTCAAGATCAAAGCAGTGCAGCTGGCAGGAAAACTGCTTCCAGCCTTCAACACACCTACAGGTATACCATGGGCAATGGTGAATCTGAAAAGGTAATAAGTTTTCTTTTGTGAAGTGTGTTCCTCCCCCTCCCTTCAACTTAAAATTAATAATGGCATACATCCCTTTTTCTTGGTAGTGGAATTGTAGAAAATGCAGACAAATTGTCATTCCTGGCATGTTAGAATAATTTTGATAGAGTTCAGCACATTCTAACTCATTAACTGCAATAAATTTTGATCCTGTTTTTATGATTCTGCAATAAGCATTCAGTTTGCCATTGAACCACGCTGAGTGCATTATTCCGTGTGTTGCTCTACAGCTTAATAGTTGTTTCTTTAGTCATTACAAAATCTATTAAAAACAAAATTGTTTACAGGACATGGTTGAACTTAATGGGTTTTCTGCGCTGTGGGATCTATATGTTACCATTAGAAGATTCCCAGCATTTGAGGAGATGATGGGACTCTGAAGTTATTATTTAATTTTACATTTTAGCTTGGGTATAAAGTCTGATGTGCTGAAGTCAGCTGTGGTCTGTGCAGATGAAGAGGCTCCTTTAGATGACTGTTCAGATCAGAGTGAACTTAGATGATCTGCATTGCCTCATGGAAGACAACTGCCTTGCCTAATTTATGTTGTATTGCTTGCTCAGTGCTAGGATTTCCCTCAGATTTTGAAAGAGCATTTTTGATGCAAGGCATTCTTTACATTTTCAGTATGTCTTTAAACATTAGCTGAATTGGGATGTGTATCTAGATTGTGTGTACATTTACTCATAACTGAAATATTTTATGAGAAGAAGTAGAAGTAATCTTCAGAAATACATAGTTAACTACAGAATTTAAAAGACCCAATCCTGAAAGGTGATGAAAACTCCCAGATTAGATGAAACCAGAGGTAATTTAGCAGCTAGGATTTAGCAGGATGGTATCACTTAGAGTGCAAAAGGTAGGAGGTATGTGACACTTTCTACTGATTCTCTAGGTGAGCCTGAGGAACTCATGTACTGTGCCATCAGTAAACATCCTGTATTCCTATGTAGACACAAGATAGGGAAGTACATCCCGCCCAAGTAAAGGGAACACAGCAGATCAGCAGGGCAAGGCAGCAAATGCTGCCACTTTCAGAACTTGTCTTATCTTGATTCTTGTTCTTAAGAACATGCAGTGGGTTGAGCCCAGTGTTAAATCATCATATTGGCATGACTTCATGATATTACATTATTTAAGCATAGGATTTTTTGTTTATGAGGTTATGGTATCTTTATTCCAAAAAGATCCAACCAGTGAACCAACTGATCAATCAGATCACAACTCCTGTAATCTTAAGTGTGGGTTAAAATACTGTTGTTACTTGTTTAATTGGCTGTGGTAGTTGTGCTGTGCACAGTAATTCTGAATTTTCTGTTGTTTTCTCCCTTTCTTTATGCATATTTGTTGGAACTCAGTGGTGTTGGTCGAAACTGGGGCTGGGCTTCTGCTGGCAGCAGCATCCTTGCTGAGTTTGGTACTCTGCACATGGAATTTGTCCACCTCAGCTATTTGACAGGGGACCCTGTATATTACAACAAGGTGAGTCTCAAAAATCAATATTTTTATCATAAATTGCATTAAAGGGGAAGTAATTTCTATATTGAATTCTACTTCCATTCTTGGTAGCAGGTAAATATTTTCATGCTTGTAATGCTGTTACCAAATACATGTCTTTTTCAAGTAGAAATATATGACAACACAGGTTTTCTTATTTGTTTCAGAATGCATTTAAAGATCATGATTTCTAAGCATGTTTATGTGAGCAGTCCTTTAATACCAAAACCATGCAAATCTGAAGAAAGCTCTCGAGAAAGCTTGTGGTTCAGATTAATAAAATTTGCTACTAAAAATGAAAGGAAAATAAAAAAGATTAGATTTAACTATGTGCAGAGGGCAGACGAACGTTGTTAGCGGTGAACCTGATTCTTGATTTAATTTAGGTCATGCACATTCGGAAGTTACTTCAAAAAATGGATCGTCCTAATGGACTTTATCCAAATTATTTGAATCCAAGAACAGGCCGGTGGGGTCAGCGTAAGTATTCTTATTTTATTAATTCCTAATTAGAAGTCTACTTCTTACTTTGTTTCTGAGTTGGAGATCAAAAAGTTTATTCTGTAGGGCACAAACAGCATTGCTTGAAAACATAAAACACAGAAGGATTGCTTGAACTTGAGATTTCCTGAAATGAATCTTTGCCTGTCTCTGTCTGAAGTCACAGAGCTCACTGTTTAGGGTACTTTCTGAAAACAGCTTCCTACTTAATCTGATGCTTGTCCTTATGTTTATCAGTCAATGAAGTCTTCAGTAATAAAGAATAAGGCTGAAAGTATTTCCTCATTTTGATTCTGTTCCTGGTTTTGTTCTGCAAACCATCTGGTAAGTGGATTATTGTAAGGTGACGTGCATTAATGCATGTTTGTGGTGGGTACATTGTGTTAGGCACTGACATCTACAAAATAATTCATCTACTTAGTGGCATGTGAAATGGCATGATGAACCTTCTTACAAAGGTAAAAAAAAAGCTTTGGAATGAAAAGAAAAAGCAGGTATTGTTGCTGACAATGCAAGAGGAGAGATAAAACATCAAGAGAGAGACACAAACATGATTCTTTTCTTGAAGTGGTTCTTTCAAAAAAAGTTGAGTGTTTTTGTGCTTTGATAGTGGCAGTGATAAAAGAGAATTTTTTCTTAAAGGTTTCTATTTCTTTTATAAATGCAGGTCTATTTAGGAAAAACAAGCAAGATAATCTATTTCTGTCCTGTTTGACATCACTGATAGGTTTTGGGGATTTCAGTGGTTGGCTGTAAATATCCAGCAGAACATGTTTGGGCTTGCAAACTTGGAATCTGCTTCTGACTTTGAATCTGGTATGTGAGGGAGATGAATGCAGCTGTCATTGCAATCATTGTGAAATACTTGTCTAATCCCATCTTTAAAGCCAAAATTCTGTCCAAAGCATCTTATGTCTTTGAGTGAATCATGACACCATCTAAGATGGGCAGATGGATTGATGGGACAAATTCTTCTGATAAATTTAACAACCCATTCAGAAATAAGAAAATATGTAAATACAAATCAGGCATTATTTATTCAAAAGACTATTTTATATTTTTGCTTTGAAACAAATTTTTGTATTGTGTTTTTTTTATTCCTAACAATCTCCTTGTGCTGGTTTTATCAAAAGCAGTCTAATGTGACCTATCACCAGGATTCTTTAGAGGCTGTTCATAGAATCATGGAATGTCTGGGGTTGGAAGGGGCAGTAAAGATCATCTAGTTCCAACCTCCCTGCTGTGGGCAGGGGCACCTTCCACTGGATCAGATTGCTCAAAACCTCTAACCTGGCCTTGAACACTTCCAGGGATTGGGCATATTCAATTTCTCTGGGCAGCTCAGGCCCACAGAAAAGAATTTCTTTCTAATATCTAATTTAAACCTACTCTCTTTCAGTTTGAATTAATTTCCCCTTGTCCTGTCACTACATGCCCTTGCAAAAAGTCCCTCTCCAGCTTTCTTGTAATAACAATGTACAGAATTAGTATCTCTTAGGAATAAAATACTCCTCATCACTAAAAATAAACATAAAGTGAAAAGTTTAACTTCGCAGAAGTTTGGTGGAGCTCAAACATACTATTAAATGGATTTTGCAAGATAATACATTTGGGACTCAAATTTAAGATTACAAACTGAGATTTTTTTGTTTTGAGGATAAAAAGAAGTACAAATTCTTAGAGCCTTGAATTTTTCTATGCTGAACATCAGTCATAAATCTGTTTCCTGGAATTTGTTGGTTGGGGTGTGGGGGGGTTTTTTGAGCAAATAAGGTTCCAAGTGCATATTCAGATGTTCTGGTAATATTTCTCGGATTTTCCCAGTGCAACAACATCATGGTTTAGGATGGTAGTCTCCAATTTAGTAGTTCGACTAAAACCACACCCTCTGCCTGCCTCCTGTTGGAAGCACAAAGGCAAAGATCACTGGTTGAGATAAGAACAATTTTCTGGAAGCAACAGTGGGATAAGAAAAGGAACAGTAACTGTGGCAAAGTTAATAACAAAAGGTATAAGACAAAGAAACGGTTTACCTAGAAGACCTGTTCTTTCCAGCCATTTTCTTCTCCCTGACCAGAAGGGATGCCCTTCTCCTGAGAGGAGTAGTTTTCACTTCCTCTTGCAATGACCTGAGATGGAATTGAACAACTAGGGTTTGGCCATGTCCCCTCCCAGCTACTGTAAAAAATTAATGCTGTCCCGACTGAAACTAGGACAAACAGCATTTGTAAACCTAATACTGATTTTGTAGGGACTAGGTAGCAAGAATCCATAATTCTGCATTTCCTTTCACAAACTTGGGTGGAATGATGAGAAAATCCCTGTATCCCTGGTAGATCACTCTTCAGTGCATCTACTTCCAAAAATTTACGAAGTTACAGTAAAGGAGCACATGGTTGGAAACACTGGACAGATGAGCTGGAGTACCTGAGGCTTTGGCAGGAATTTCTTTCTCCCTTGCAGAGGTTGTGTCCTGCTGTGCATAAGTGAGTCGAGTAAGGATGATGCCTTCACACACAACATCCCACTTCACTGGCTTGACTCCCCTGGTTGGTATTAGGGGCAGGCAAGGCTTTTATGTTCGCCTCAGAAGGTGATTTCACAGAGCATTGTATTTGGCTTGCTATAAACCTTTATATTGGAAAGACTGAGACAATGGAACGAGTATCAAAGCATAACTTTTCTTTTTCCAGCTTCTGGGAAAGCTGCCCTTTTCATCTTTGCTGTAACCTTTAGTTTGATGCATCTTATCTTGTACAAAGTACTTTCTGCAGATAGTTTCTGAGAATTTTTTCGGAACACTTTATTTGCCTAGATACAAGTAACTCTTCACTCTGACCTTTCTAGTGTTGCTTTCCTTTCTTTTTTTTTCTTTTCTTCTCTCTTCAACAATTTTTTCTCTGCTCAGACTTTTTTTGGTTCAATTCTAGTTAGTTTTTTTGTTAATCTCTACAGTATTCCAACTAAGTCAGGAGGGGTGGAAAATAGATAAAATAAATCTGCATAAATACATACCTAAATGCACTGCTGAAGAACTGTGGGGCATAGCTGCAATATAGCATCTTTCTAGTGGTAGGTTTATTTTCTATTTCTGTACCCTTCATTCTAGTGGCGAGTACCTTTTTTTGAAGTAATAAAAACATCAGTGGAGATGTGAACTTAGCAGTCAGACCAATTAATGCTATTACTAAGAATCAACACCAGACAAAATATATAGTGGAAGAATTAATTTAGGTCAAGTTTTCTCAGCAGTTATATTTTGTCTTTGCTTTTTAATTTATTTGTTTAAAGATAAAAATTACATTATTTGAATAGAAGAAAAATTCTACCTTTCTAGAAGTATTGCTGTTTTGTTTAATTTTGTTCCAACGAGTCAGTAGGTAAACTTGAAGATTTAAAGGAAATTCCCGTTGCAAGATTGTGGAAGAAAAGGGAAGCATCATTTTCTGTGGCTTTGGTGTGGGCCCATAGGGCTGTAAACTAGATCTATCTCTACTTGCAAAAAGAGCCTTGTGGAAAATTCTTGATACCTTCTACCTTGATACTTGATAGAGTATTTTGATACCTTCTCAGAGCTGTTTGCACTAGGTGCCTAGGCACACCCTAATTTTATGGGTTTTGACCAAAGGTACATTGGCCCTCCAGTCTTCTTCACATATCCAGGGTTCTTGAAGGATGATGAGCTAGCTTTTGTAAAGGTCTTTCAGGCCTTTTGGGGATCAGCACTTGTTATGTGGTTTTTCTGTGCCTCAGAATGTTTCTGTCTTAGCCTCCATAGATCTTAGGCCATGTTGCTGTGTCTTGTCTGGTTTGCTTTGTTTAAATGTATGCTCAAAATGTGGTCTGTGCTCTTCCTGGATTGGGAAAAGGGGAGTGGTGTATGTGATATGCTGCAACCTTGTTGACATCCTTCTGATGTGAGGGGGCAGGGTCCACTGAGTCGTTTCTGATGGAGTTTGATTTATCAGAGTGCAGGCCTTTTGGTCTCAGAATAAATAGCATGTTCTGCAGTTTCACTGCTGGGAATGATGTGCTGGGGACAGTGCCCTGAGATGTGCAGACCATCTTTTTCACTTGTTTGTCTGCTGGAGCTTACAGAGATATGCACTTTCATTCAATGTTTCTGTTACAAATGCCCGAAAAGTTATAATCAGTGAAGTAACTTACCAGTCAATTAGTAATACTGATTTCATCAAGAAGGATGTGACCATTGCTTCCAGGTTCTTAACAAGTTGTTGAGATGAGTCAAATCATTATGTCAGTGTGGCATTAATCTATAGCTGTGTCTTTAAAGTGATTACAATTTAATTAATACAAATTTTTATTTGCATTTAATGCACTTGACATAGCCCTTGAAGAAGGGTTCTGGTGACAGATTACTTCTTTCTTTTTCTGCCTGCCTCGATGAAGCAGCAGCAGCCACGTTCTGAAATCATTTCTTTCCACTCGAATGCTGTAATCCCCAAATCCTAAAAACTGCTGGGTGAATGGCTTACTGGTCATTGCTAAATTCCTGTCCTTTCCAATGCAAATGCTTTGTAATACAACTGGACACTTCATGCTGTGTAGCAGCAAAGGGTTCATTATACCCAGGAGGAAGAAAATGATGGCTAAATATATGGCTTTAAGCTTATAATGATGTGCAGGTATTATTACAGCGTGGGGGTCATGACAGACAGCTTTTGAATGGGTTCAGCTCAGGATTTGTCAGCTCACTAGGGCATTTGCTAGAAGGCAGAACTATAATGTCCCCAGGAATGTTGATAGATTCCAGTTTGACTTATGGGCTAAGGTGATGGTCCAGTAGGAGCAAGTTACTTACAATACTTCTGCTTTGGGGTTTCAGTTTCTGTAAGACTGCAAGGAAAAAAGCTGTCAGGAAGGATTTTCTAACCTCTCACATTAATCTTCAGTTGACTTTGTTAGCTTTTCATTCACACATGGTGAGTAGTTGGATTGGTGTTAGCATCAGAACTTTGAATTTAGATTATTTTCAAAAGCAGTAACAGTGCTTTCTAGAGAAGCCTCCTAAGCCGATATAACAGAAAGTTGATTAAAAAGCAGGTATTTCAAAATTATGAAAATTGGTTGGTACTGAAGAAAAGTGATTTCTTAAAAAATTAAAATATATTGAAAAAATTTAATTTGCATTTGCAAACATGTTAGATGAGAATACCAACTAGAAGAGCAATAACAGAAGTACCAAATCTTCATGTTATTGCAAAGTCAGGGCACGCATGTCACATTTGCACATTTCTGTAAATTGGGCCTTCTTCTTTTTTGCTTTCCAACACTGAGAATAGGCTACTTAATTTCTTCTGGTTCCAATATCTCTTGCAAGTAATAATGTTATTGAAAGGGAACTCTAATTATTCTTCAAATCTCATTTCCTGCATCTGGGCTACCTGTGGAGTTACCTGGATTGGTTACTAAGAGAGTTGTCAGTTTAACTGAAGTTGGGGTTTAGGCCAGATATGGCTTCCATATGCAAGAAAATAAGCAGAAATGTCATTCTGTGTAAATCTTGTATGTTTATTACACCTTAGTGATATGTGGGCACATTAACAAATTGCTGTGAAGTAAGCTAGCATCTGAATTTACAGTGCATGAGCTGAGCATTGCTATTAGGAATGTAGCAGCACACACTGAATTTGTCACCACCAAATGCTGATGTGATGAACATTCAGGCTGCAGTCTATTCTCTGCTGCTTTATTCATGTCTCCTTACAGAAAATAAGCCCCTTACTCAGACTTGCAAGTAGTCCAAGTTGAAAGTCCAGTGGGGGACACTCTGTTATCATCTTTATAAGGACTCACAGTGTGATAAGAGTTTTAAATGTACTAAATTTAAGTTGTGTCTTCCATGTCAAAGTGATAGCTGTCCTTTAAAGACAATAAGAAGATTCACACGGGTATTTAGCCTGTTACACTACCTTAGCCCCTTCTGGTGATGTTCTCACTTTCCTGCAGCTTCCTGTACTTGTTACTACAGAGTAGGTAGAGGCACAACCTGTGTGGCTGAATGGGAGAAGCTTACACCCTCTATTTCCCAGTTGGTTGGCCTTTAAATAAACTTAAGCAAATATCTTTATGGATGTGCATATTGCATTTTCTTCAGGTGGTCTTTGATTTTCAACAATAACTGCTTAAATTAAACCAAGCGCTTTTAATTTTAAAATGCTTCTTGGAGGAGGTATCTGTGGTTTTAATTTATTTGTGTTAGATTTAGACTTCTTTTAAAATGGTGCAATTTTTAAACCTTGGGGAAAAAAATTAAATTACTATCATTAAGTCATTGGAAATACTGGGTGAATATTCCAGGTTTTTTATGCCTGCCTGTACAGCTGGTTTGAGGCTAATGCTCTTGGGCTGAGCTATGTAATTAAGCAAACTGCTTCATTTAAACTCTTGCAGGTAATAGACAAACCATGAGCAATGCATCCAATCTATTTTCATTTGTGATATGATACCATATCAAATACATAGCACCATCTGTCTATATTTATTTTTCAGAATTTAAGGAACAGTGAAAATAAATTTGATGAAAATGTATATAACATGGTTAGAGATGGTAAGAAAACCGCTGCATTCAGTAGACTCCAAGACCTGGGGATTCCTCCTTCCCAGCTCTTGAAGGCCAGCTAGGTCCAAGTGTCTCCATCCCTGTCTGATGGGATGGGAGTGCTGGATGCTGGATTTCCCATTTGCAGTCAGGACAGATTCCAGAGGTGTACACATGCTTTAAGAGGACACTGATGCAGCTGCCCACACAGAGAGCCACCGATAGCCCTGCCTTTGCAGCGCCCCTGTGCAGTCCTGTCACAACTCACCTGCAGCATGCCCACAGGTAGCCAGGTTTTGATCCTCCTCCTTGTGTTCACTGTCAAATACATACATGGGCTTGCACCCTTCACAAGTGTCCTCATGCTGACATTTGCTCATGTCAAATATGAGCAGAGGCTCTCAGTCCAATACCTGTGCTTGCACCCTGGACCTGTGTAGCCATCAGCACAGAGCTTGGCTCTTTTCAGATACAGGTCTCCTGCTGTCCAGCTGGGAGTTTGCTAAGGAACTACACATGCACTCAGGATTAAATCCACTGGGGAAAACAAACACACACAGGTGTTTTCAGCTCCTGGTACCCATAATCAGCCTCTGAGCTCTGCCACCCAGCTCTCCCAGCCCCTATGATCTGCAGACCCTTTTTGATGAAGATGGTGCTGTGTGCGTATCCCCTTACGAGAATGCGAACATTGAGAAAAATCAGCATGTCAGCTGAAGGGTATTGCCCTTGACAATGTGAGCTCTATCTGATCCATAGGGAGACTGGCTCTCTTGAATGCAAGTTTTCAAGGGTGCTATAGAGATAGAAATCCAGATCCTGGTTTATTTATCAGTTATTGGACCTTTCATCTTTAAAATTAAGCAAGAAACCCTTTCAGTCTTTACAGCTGCCTCTGGGAGATGAAAACCCTTGCAGATGGCAAGGTGAAGTGAATAATACTAAAGAATGAAGTAGTCTTTCAAAAGATTAAAGGAATACTGCAGATACATATTTCAGATAAAATTGTAGCATAAATTAACAGGTTGATAGTGTAGTTGGAGATAGTGAAAAGATGCTAGTATTGGAAAACCTATCTTTGCCAGCTGAAGCTGCTCATAATCTCCTTTAACTATAAAGGTATTATACATTCTCCCTCCTACCCTTATTTATTTATTACATGTCTTGCTTAGCACAAGGAGTATCTTAAATTATGTCTGTCTCAATTAATACCTGTATCTTCTTTAGAGAAAGTAGCAATGCCATGAGTCAGGAAAAATAAAACAGAAATGTAACATCAAGTTCTGGCAAAACATCCATAACTTAAAAGGAAGCAAAGGGAATTGGGTCAAGTAAGCCTGTATTTTCCAAAACTCATCAGATAACTACTTTCTATTTAGACTTGTTAATAATAATTTCTAATACTTTAATTCACAGATGATTATTTTTCCCCTTCAGCATAAGGAAAATATTTTCTCGCTCTTGAATAAAAATGTTGCAGAATTCAAATAATTGCATATTGTAAAAGTGCTTGTAGAGTAGTTCCCAATCAGACTGCATTTTTGCACATTTACTTGATTTAGCAAGTAAATTTGTTTTTTTAATTCATGTTTGGAACATGATTTATAGAACTGGAGATATGTGATCTCTGTGATGGTTTGGACATTGGTGTAAGCATTTATTTACGCAGTTTTTTCTATTTGAAATCTGCTTTCAGTTTATTACATTATGAACAAATGAAATTACAGCATTATTTCTAGACTTCCAGCAGTAGGCATGCTGTTGCATATGAGAAGGTGGGGGTGGTTCTTTGCAGTTTAATTTTTTTTTGCTATCTTGGCCAGTGTCCTTAATTTTACTCTCCAATTTATTTTGTATTGTTCTGTCCTTAGGAACATGCATGTGTTTTGAATAGAAAATAATCTTTGTAATCTCTGCTGGGGATTTCCCCTTGCCCTTTTGCTTTACAACCTTGTACAAATGTAATTAGCTGTGTTCCAAGAAAAAGCTGCATTCAAAGTTGTTTATTCATTAGAAGCCAAGAGCAAGATAATCTGTTAAAACTTTATTTTACTGAAATATGACAGAACTGTGCATTACAGGGAATATGCTTTTGTAAGACTGCAAGGTTAAGATGTTTTGCTGGTCTGCTGAGCAAGATGCTGAAAAAGGTGAACAAATAAAAGCTTTGTTTAATGTGTTAAAGATTCTAGTGTTATTGGAAGGTTAAACATGTATATGAATTATGCATTTGAAAAGGAGTGTCTATAAATAATTCCTAAAGAAAGGATTTGGATATGGTATAACTTTGGGTTATGACAATGCTTGCATACATTGCTAGGCAGAGATGAATATTTCATTTTGCTGTACCACCAAGCTGTACTTTTAGAGCATGATCTTGGTGGACAGTGCATCAATATCTAGAATTTGTGATTGGTCCCACAGCAGCTTTTCTATTTATCTTTTTCACTGTGAATTCAGTAAATTCATGTGTATTAATGAAGTCTGACATGTTTAGGGTACTGCCTGATATTTTTGGGGAGTTTACACTGATGGCTTTGAAGACATTAACTTAAAATAATTGGGGAGTAAAAAGTTATCCTTTGACATGTGCTCTGTGAGTTTTTAGAGTTTGATTTCCTGTGGAATCTCATTATTTCTTTGATAATTTTATGCCTAAAGCTGCATTTTTGAACCATTCTGATTTATTAGTTTCCTATGAAAGGCAAGCCTATCAAAGTGCAGTTACAAACTTGTTACAGCCTTATTAAACTTCCTTGGTTTTATTTTATTCCTTCTCTGAAACATGTTGGAGGCTGTGCACTTAAATGTTTCTATCAGTGCTCTCTAGATGATTGGTAAATTTGGATGACACATCTGTTGTCACATCTGACATCCTTTTTTTAAATTCTGTCTTGAGTATGTGAGACTTCATATTCTATGTGGAGATGTCTGCTGGTGGTCACGTGAGAAACATTTCCAGTTTGGTGACATTGAGAAGAGAGGGACTATAGTTCTGTTCAGTGAACATTGAATGTATCTTATCAATGGCTTCTTTTAATCCTGAAATTCCACTGGGAGTTGGACTGTCCTTATAGCAGCAAGCTAAAATACCATCTCAACCTGGAGATCTGTGTGGTCTTGATACGGCCCCATATGACATATACAATCAAGAGAGTATATATAGTATATACATACTCTCTTATATATAGTAGGAGAGGGGTGGTGATGAGTGCAGTCCACGTATGGTGTGGTAGCTCAGTCTCAGTCACAGAGCATGGACTGAACAAGTCTTACAATCAGCACAATTTCCCAGCACTTACAGAGTGATCAAAACTTCAGGTGGCTGCATGTGCCATTTCAGGCATCTCCCATGAGAAGAAAAATAAGAGCTACATAGACTGAAGTTTCAGAGAAAGAAACAGTCAAAGTAGCCTGGATTTATATTGCATATGTTGTAATTCAAAAGTACATCAAAAACAGGGAGTGTCTTTTCTTGCTTCTCAGAATCACTTTTGACTGTCAGTTTCCATGTGGGATATATATATATATATACATATATATGTAAAGATATAAACTGCCATGTCTTGAAGGGTGAAGTTTTTGACAGAAGTTTTGCCAGCTGATTTGGTACAGATGAGTGTTGGCCTAGATTTAATCTAATAAAGGTTTCCCTCTCCCATGTTCTTGTTTATAATCTTCAAGAGGAGAATTGAGATCTTCAAGGAAGATTAAGGTGAATAAACTAAAGGGTGTAACAACCTTAAGAGCTTGTCAATGCCCCTATATATGAACTCTTGTTCAAAAGGGACTCTTTGGGTTTTGGGCCCATACCTACAGCAGCATTGTTTGCAGCAGGTGATGTTACCTTTAGCTGCTTTTCACAGCCACCTTGTCAAGTAAAAAAAAATCATCAAAGACAAACATGCACATGATTTCCCATCAATCCACTGCAAATCCCAGCAGCTTCATTAAAGCTGCCCACACAGTTGGGATTTAGAGTGACTCCAAACTTGGCTGGGAGGCAGGTGTGCTTCATTTGGGTGGCTCTGAGGGTGAGTGTAATAACCTTGAAAAGACAACTTCAGGGGAATAAAAGGCCACTTCTCAGTAAACACACCAACATAAGGATTTAATGTGTTTCTAATTTTAGCATGTGGACTTGATGTATTTAGTTGATTGGTGTTTAATTCCTGAACATGTCTTCTGAGAGATGACCTAAATCTTTCCAGAATTATAAATAATAGCTGGAATGTTTTGATGTTTTGGGAAAGTTTGAATACCAAAAAAAAAAAAAGAAAACATTTGTTTCAGCTGTGAATTCCTAAGAGTGAAAGTACAGTCTGCTGTAAGATACCAAATTAGGATACTCCTTTGACATTACAGAATCATAAATTACATTCAGTCTGAAGAAGTGTTTTGGTTCTAAGAACATTAGTTACCTAAATATGTGTATTAGTTGGCTAGTTATACTTGCTGGGCTGTTTCAAAGTATTTCTATTGTCTTTGGACACACTTGAATTGTGCAAGTTTAACTGTTTTTAATCTTTACTTTGATAGTCCCTACAGTTCCAGGAAGTAATTTTGCTTAATTTTATTATATGAGAAGCTGGTAGCACTTATAATTAAGATTGCTTAATACTTTCCATTAAGTGAATGTGTTTTCAGTTTCTTGTAGCTGCCAGACTTTAGTTCTTCCAACTGGAATGTTCTGTCTGCCTCAAGCTGTTCTGTTGGGGTTTCTTTGAACAACTTTGACAAAAATTCTTTAGCCATCTCCAAATGAAACTAGAAATGCAACGTGATTCTACTCAGATTAAAGTTTGTTTTTTCAAAGAGTACGGTTAAGGAACTCAAGAACCATCCATATTTTTCCAAGCCTTTTTAAAATATTCCCATCTAGTTTCTCCATCTGGAATATTTAGAGTTCAGCTGCTCCATTCCCCAGAGCTGTGTGTGCTGGGCAGGCGTGATCACGCAGCCCCAGGTTGGGAGGAGCTGAGCCAGGTGTTTTGTGTAGCTGGATTCTGTTGTGGCACCAGACAGTCGAATGGGAAGCAGTATCTGTTCAGCTACCTCCCAGCTGATAAATGCTTTACTTATATTCTTCAAATGTGGTTCTGTTATAGGAGACCCTGCATGTTTTCAGAAACATTCTCATGCTGGTAGTGTGTTCCTTAGTGATACATAGTTTATATTTGACTAAAAATTACACCTCTACCTCCTTCTATCAGGGCTGCCTTTGCTGCAGTTAATTTACAAGTGTTTGCACTTTTAAGCCAACCACTATGGCTTATGACATCCTTAGGTTGAATTTCTGCTGTGAATTGCAGCAGCTGCAATTTCCAGGGCCTCAGCTTTCTGGATTAAAGGATTAGGGGGGGAGCTTGCACCTATTTAGAGCAGCTGAGGAGCAGTAAGTCCAACTACATGAAGTAAAGATTGAACTGAAATTTAATCAGAGCCAGCCTGAAGACAAACAGAAAAACAGTTCTTTGAAAGTTCCCTGCACAGAGAAAGAGGGCTCCTGCAGTGTAAGGCCAGTTGGTGCTGGCCAGACCAGCTAATGGTGATGGGGTGTGTGGTTTCTTAATGAAAGTCAGTATTAGCTTAAATCATTTTGCTACCCCCTCCTGGTCACTTAACTTTTCTACTCTTGAACTCCCTTTCTGACATATTACAATGGCACTTTGTCAGTTTGTGATCTTGAGGAAGATCAGCCTCCCTTTTAATTGCTTCCTTCTTTTGTTGCAGAGTAGTTCTGTACTACTTCTCCTGGTTGAAATGAATCAGTGGTTTGTTTATCTTGGCATTTCCAGTCTACTGAGTAGAGCACAGGTTTTACTGAGTTTTGCTTTATTTTAAAGTCAAAAGTAATGATTACTATTCTGATATTTGAGTTTACAAATAGCCAAATTAGTAATTTTTTGCTTGGTTGTTCTCTCTTTGTCTCCAGTATAAAATGTTGAATCAGTGTTGTAGTTACAATTTGTGAATTAAAAACACTGTGGGCATAGTTGATCCTCATCTCCACCTGTTCGTGCTTCTGCACTGCTCCGATGTTATCTCACTGTCTTGCTTTCCAGCAGGGCAGCCTGTGCATGCTAAACATACCTCTGCTCAGTATTGTGTTTCATCTTTTTTATTCCGTGTGCAATAAGCCACGCAGAAGCTTTCTGCCGAGGGCAGACGTGCCCTGGGGTCAGGGAGGGGCACTGCGCCCTCCCCATCAGCTCCTGGCTAGCAGGAAACCTCACCCTCAGGTGTTGGGACTACAGCATCAGTTCTGGCATGACCTGCTGCCTTTAATACAATGCCTGGCTTCTTTCTTTATTCTTGCTCCTTGCCAAGAAATGACAATTGAACAATTAAGGCACAAAGCAGAGAGGGTTTAGCAAATCATGAACTGTTTTTAATTTGCCTCATTAAGCTGTTGTTAACTACGTAAAGCCATCTGCTTAAAAATAATTTGCACATCTTAAGTTTGCTCTAGAGAGCAGGTAGACGTTCATTAGAGCAGGCTTCATTATTAATGTTATCTTTAGGGGGCTGTCAGTTGTTGTGGGAAACATGCTATTGCTCACTGAACCAAACTTTCCCTGTAAACAAAAGGAAGTGGCACATGTTGGTAACTTGCAGTCTGTGGCCATGACCATATTCTTGGGAGCCACTGCCGTTCATGTGGAAATTGGCTTGCTGTGGAGGAAGTTATTTACAGATATTAGGTAGATCTGGATGTGACAAATGAGGATGAGCTGTGTGAATGCATAGTATCCCTGTTATCGTCCCCAAAGATTAGTCCTGAGGAGAGAGAAAGAATCAGATCCATCTGTGCCTCCCCTGTCACTGAGGAGGGGGAGCCTTGTTGCTTATGCCTTGAAGAGCTGAGCAGAAAAAAAAAAGTTTATTTGTCTCCCCGGATTTGTAAAGAAACAATTTCACTTGCAGAGAACAAATCACCAGAGCTGTGCAGACCCTCCCTCCTCTCTGGGGCTGAGATCCAGTGGCATTTCAGCGAGACTGTGTGTGCCCTGTCTGACCTCCTGCCCGGTGCTGTGCTGTAGTGCTGTCCTGCTTCTTGTCTGGGGAGACTGTGTCAACAGTGAGCTCATGGCTTGCTGATAGCAATAACATCACCTTTAGGAATATTAGATAATGATGGTGTGAGGTTTTAAAAGAAGGTCCCCCTCTGAGGTAGATCTGTTTTTTGGCATATTAGTAACGTATAACAATATAACAGTGTTACTAAGTATAGATCTTTTATCAATACATTAAAAACTCATTCAAGTATTGCTCTGAGATTGATTGGTTTGTTCATTGAGGGTTTTTTGTTTACAGTTGAGTGCTGTTTATTAAGAAGAAAAATGTCAATATTTAACAGGATTTATATCCTTCGTAGTAGCTGAGCAAAAATTTTCCTGTGAACTTGAAATATCATTTTCTTTCTGTTAAGGTTTTATTTGTCTCTTTTTGGCAAGAAGAATCCTTACAAACAGACTAACTGCACAGGTTTGCACACAATATGCTTTCAAGTGTGACAAACCAGAAAAAAACACAGGGTTTCTTGTAATTGCTTTTCGTTGCAAAAGTTGAAGGTAGTCTTTCCAACTGCAGTTACTGTGTGTTTTAGTTTGAAAAGAATTCCAAAGCAATCCTTGACTGGAATCTTTTTGTTTGCCCAGTCATCTGGGCCTACATTTGAAAAAATGTGGAATGAAGAAATTACCCAAGTTTATCTTGATTTGAAGGAATGAATGTTTTAAAAATGTATACATTGAACAGAACATGTGATTTCAGCCACATTTGTTGTGCTATCATACTTCTGTTCCTTTTGCTATATTTGTGTTAATCTGGAATGAATTCTACTTCAGGATTTCACTGTAAAACAGCTCCTCAAAATAAAAACCTCTACGTGACAAAGAGCTAATTAAATGATTCTTGCAGATCAAATATGTGAAAGAACAAATCCATTTTAAAATTTTCAAAATGCTTGTACTTAATACTTATCTTCTCAGTTGTTTACTGAGGAGTACCCAGTGTCAGGATGCTATTGTAAGCTCAGTTATTCAAATCACAAGTTATTCCTTTTTAGTACTCTGGATTGACATGGAAGGTTAGGGCCAGTGTGAAAATGTCAGTAAATTTTCTGTGGGAAACATTTTTGTGAGCAAAACATTCTGAGTTGAGCTGACTTAAGTCTTTGAATCCATCTGAGCTATAGCTCAAATAGCAGGAGAAAGTGATAACCACCACGGACCTTCTGATGAGTTTGGCTAGGGAACTTTGTTTTTAGGAGAGAATGGTATACTGTGACCCAAATCTACAGTTTTCACCAGTTATATATTTGCTAAGGAATCTTGGAAAAGATTTCATTAGCATTTCTGCTCTAGGTGAGAGCAAATTGTCAAAGATCCACAATCTGCCACAAACTGTATTTTAAGTAATTTCTACTTATAGTTCTTGTAAAATGCAGCAAATTCTGCTTTAGCAACAGCTTCAGACATTAGCAGAAAAGCTGAAGAAGACCTTGCCAGGGTGCAGTTAATGCAGCTGCAGAAGCTGGAAAACTCACTGCGTTTAAACCTCAGTTCAGCTGCTGCATTGGCCTCCTTTTCACTTCCATCCCCTTTTGGCTATTTTTGTGGATGGGAAGGGGACAGGGACATAAAGACAGCTGCATCTTGATGCACCCAGCTCCCCTGAAATAACATCATATGTTCCCACCAGAAATATTTCATATGTCCCTCTCCTGCTGCTGAAGAGAAGGAACAGGATCCGTTTGCCTTTTTTGACAGGTCTTCCCTCTGGTCCAGCTGTGAAAGGCATCAGCTGGGGAGTGGAGTAGCCCACTGCTGAATGAGAGAGGAGCCTTGAAAACTGGGCTGGTCAGAGCTGGAGTGAGGTATGCATACAAGGAGCAAGGAAAATGCTGCTGCTGGTAGTCAAGGCCCTTGAAAGGCCTTTGTTTCTTGCCATGTGCTTGTCTACTTGCTGAATGGGAGGAGGATCTGAACCCCAGAGGCTTGAGCAGCCCCGTTCTCTGCACAAAGAAGGTGCAAAAAAGGCTGTCTAGGGGATGGCTCTGAGTTCTGTGTCCCCCGATGCTTCTGGTGCCTGTGCTCGCTATACTCTTGTCTAAGATGAGAAGCAATGTGAAGTAGAAGAGCTGCTGACAGAAGAGAAGGACAGTTCTCAAATGACTGCCCGGAGAAGTAGACATGAAATGGGGCATGTTGCTGATAATTGACTTTTGAAACACACCTGGAATGTGGATTTCTCTGTTTAGGAAATAAACCTTTTCCACTCATCTTCCTGCTCTTTCCTGTCCCAAACCCGGCTGGAGCTACTACGAGAATGCTGCTGAGGGTTCAACAGCCTGTCCTTGTTGGAACCTGAGTGCATCTGTTAAGGAAAACTGGCTGAAGATCATCCCTTATTCAAGTGATAGAGCTCAGCTGGGGAGGAGGCAGCAGCTTAGCAGAAGTAGTTTTGAAATGTCTCTTGTGAAGTCAGTCCCTGAGCAGTGCTGGCATGAATTGTAGGTTTGAAGTCTTGGGATAGTTTGTGGTTTTTAAATTTTTTTCCTGAAAACCACAGACCTTTGTTTCTTGTGTCTACTTAAGAATGTAATTGTAAATTGAAGGAGTAATTTCTAGCCCTTGCATTTGTGTAAGAAAGTGACTCATGACCTGAATGTTCTCTTACGGCTCAGGGTGAGAAAGCTTATGAAAACTCATAATCACTGAGTAACTGGGTGTGAAAAGGCAGTCGAGGAGTTTCTGCGGTATAAGAGAAGGGCATGAACTAATTTGCTTCAAATTCACAACTTGAAGCTAAATGGGAAAGCCACAGGCTCTCTGCTTGCTCCTTCCTTTGTTTAGAAATCCATTTTTAAGTAGCAGAGGAGCCAAGAGGCAGCTAGAAGAGTTAGGATAGCAGCATCTACCAGCTCTAACCTCCTACTCACATCTTCAGAGACGAGCAGACATGCTGTGATAGGGTGGTGCTTGGAGGAAAAAAAAACAGGAGGAGAGTTCAACCTCTCTTTTACACCTTTATCCCAGAAAAACTGTGAATAATACCACTTTTTTGAGGTATTTTGTAAAAGGAAGTGTCATATTTTTTCTTCACCCAGTGAAAGGGTACTTGCATGACTCAACCAGCCATGCTTAGGGCAGTGAATTTCTGGCATTGTGACAATGTTGGTGTTAAACATTTCCCTCGCCTAGCTTCAGGAGTCTAAGACTTTTCTGGTGCCACTGTTTGAGAGCTGTAACATTAGGAAAGAGAAGGTTATGTGTATTCTGGTTGGAGTCACTTATTAAATGTCACAGAGTGCTGCTTTTTGAATGAAGGGTGTACTGAGTGAGTGCTTTCCCTGGTTGGAACAGGAGCTCCAAGGCTGCCAGACCATCAGTAGGATTTTTGTGGGGAACTATGATAGTTCAGCCAAAGAGAAACATAGATAGTTCTCAAGTGGTCTGTCAGCACAGAACAGCAGTGACACTATTTGTGAAAGGCAACCTTTGCAAGGGAAAAAAGGGGACAAAAAAGAAATCTATGTGTTAGGAGGTTCAGTTTATGTGCTGGTAGATTCTAATAGTGAAGCAGCCTTACCCTGTGGCACATGGCACAGTTCTGCATAGCTGCTCAGGCACACTGCAAAGGCAGCTTGCTTCCCTTTTGACTAAAATAATTTCAATAAGAACATTTACTTTAGGGTATTCATTAGTCTGTCAAGTAACTACCCTGTTAGAAATAAAAATCTACTAGAAAGATGGGATTCTGTATAGTTTGTGAATGGCAGTTTGTAGCCAGCCACATGACCTTGTTGCATCCTAGATACAGAGGTCTTAGGGGGTTTTTTACATGCTTTTTTCACATATACCTTAAAAAACCAAAAACTAAAACCCCCAAACTGTAGCAGCAAAACAGTTAGGTTCTTTGGAATGAAGTTAAAACAGAAGTTAAAGTATATTTTTGGTATGGGGGATGGCCTGTGCAGAATGACAAATAGGTAACACGTACAGAAGGTTCTATGCCTGTGATGTAAGTTTGGAGGGGAAAGAGTGCAGTGCAGCTTTGTCCTGCTAAACAGGCTAAAAATGGTTATAATTCAGCAGTAGGCCTTAAAAACGTAAGTTTATGTTTTGAATAAATCTAAGGTGCTATTACATAACAACTTCAACTTTTTTTTTTGTTGTTTTCTTCCCTCTTTCCCTTCTACAGATCACACATCCGTGGGCGGGCTGGGAGACAGTTTTTATGAATATTTATTGAAAGCCTGGCTTATGTCAGACAAGATGGACACGGAGGCAAGGAAAATGTACGACGATGCAATTGAGGTGATTATAATTCATTGAGTTTTCCAATACAGTGGAACCATCTTTAATGATTTTAAGGAAATTAAATTAAATTTTAAAAAAACCAAAAACCTAGGCAGAAAAACCACCACCAACCACAGGACTTGTTTTGATTATGTAAGTTTTAAGAAATCAAGTGATGAATAATAGTAGCTTTCACTCTGAGTAGTTTAAAAAGTATTATTGTGGAATACATGTGATGCAGATTATTGTGCTAAAAATAATCAGCTTGTCCCAAATGGTACAATGTAAAAGCCCAATCTCTAATTTATTAGAAGGAGATCTAGCAACCTTGAGATGTGTGCAGAACAACCAAGTCACTTTTTTCCAGTGTTGCAAATTCATCATTCGAGGACCTGAAGTCCCAAATTGTTTTATTTGTTGTATGATTTTCTAAGGCATTTACATTCTATATTCCATATTTACCTTGTAAAATGTAGTTCATATCTATTCCTGTTTCTATGGTTCTTTTGTGCTGTAGTCTTACTCCCTGTCACAGACCAAGAAGTGCTTGCCTGAGCAGGGCAGTACTGCAGGGATGGTTCAGTGGGATTTGGGGTGGGGGCCTTTCTGTGGTGGCTCTGAGGTTTTTGCTGCCCAGCCCTTACTTTCTGAGTTTCCCCATCTTCTCTCAGCAGCCTCTCATAGTGGTGCCCACTATGCCACCATTCCTCTGCTACAGTTTAGACACATAAAGAGTAATTGAGCTGGTTTGAGTCACGTGAGCTGTGGTACCAGCAGCAGCAGGGACTGTGTAGTCTTGTCCCAGTGCTGATGTGTGGTTGGTGCCTGGGTGTGTTCCAGGCTCTCTGCATGCCCTGTTGCTTTCAATGTAAGTTTTTATAGCTTAGTTTTAGTGCAGTTGGTCTTCTAAAGCAAAACACTTGTCCTTGCAGTTCTCAAAATTCACATATTAAAAGATGTATAGTGAAAGTTCTAGTACAAAATTGCTTTGAAGATGTAATACGTCTTATTCCTGACCTGAATTTGATTACATTTGACTTCCAGCTGCATTGACTTGTTCCTTTTCTACATTGTTTTAAAGGGTTATCTGCACTATATAGCTAGTTACTATCAAATGTACAATAGACATTCTCTCCTGAAGGAAAAATGCCTTTTTTTTTCTGGTCTCACAATATGAAACAGATTTTGAATTATTTCTTGAGCTTTTTTCTATGTATTTTCCAGTATCTTCAGTATGGAGACAGCAAAGTAATGGTTCTTCTAATGTGATTCCTCTAACTGATTCCTTCTTGGTTTTATCCTCTTCATCCAGCCAGGAGCTCTGTTTGCACTCTTAACCTTTGCCTCAAACCATCATCCACTTTCCAGTTGCTTTATTCCAAAGCTGGTTGTAATCTTTTTGATTTACTGCTTTCCTACCACTGTGATTTACATTCCCGATTCCTCAGTGTTTGACCTTAGACTTATCTCTATTGCAACACATTGTTCAGGCAAACCCCATTTTGTCACCTGCTCTCAGTGATTTTACAGGACTGACTTTTTCTTTATCATTATCTATAGTTCTATCAATTTGTTTTGTCATCTGCAATCTTTTTCTAGCATTTTTCTTGGAGATCATTGTTAGAAATACTGCTCAGTGTTGAATAAAGTATCCATGCAGAATCTTCATGGGATCAGGATTTTTTTACAATTTTTGTTTCTTCTTTGCTTTGAACTGTTCTAGCAAGCCAGCTTTTAATCCAGTTCATATGTGCTGCCTTGAATTTGTTTAGGACTAATATTTTGTAAAATACCAAGAAATTATTGAAATCCCTAATATTTCTAGTATCAGCATACACATATCAATCAAACATTTATTTTTGAAACCACATCATTCATTTTATATCATTGTTTTATTAACTTTTTAAACTACTGATAAACCATTGGCTGTGTCCTAGTCCTTTTGAACTTCCTTAGCTTTCCAGGGTTTGTTAAATTCTACATTACCAGTTCAAAACATTAGTTGTGTATTTTTAATAGGTTAAAATGCAGTTTATGGGATCCTATGGATTTAAAGGTGTTAGTAGTTGATATCTACCTTCCATTGTGGTTACTGTTGAAATATTTTACTCTGATTCTTAAACAGTGAACACTTCAAAATTAGAGGAAATAAACTTTCCTATTCATCTTCTTCATTGTAAACCATCTCTCAAACATTCTGTATGGGCACATCTCTGAATGGAGACAGAGCAAGGCAAATTTGGGGCCAGGTGAAAGCACTCTGTGTATAGGAGGGAGGAAAAGCCAAGCTGCTCCTTATTAATGTGTGATATGGCCTGCAGTCCAAGCATCAGAGGGTTCCTTCTGCTTTTTCTCAGCTCAACCCACCCTGTACATTTGAGTCTGCATGAACTGTACTGATTTATGTGCTGTGGAACATACTCTGTATAGGGTTTCTGTCTCTCCAGGTCCTACTTGGCATTGAAAGACATAGGCAAAGAGTCATTAAGTAGGATTTGCTGTGCATAATTGCAATTCGAATTTTTATTTAAATTTTTTTAAGAGGTCATTCCCTTACCATTCTTTTGTTCTTGCCTATAATATAGGTCTTCCTCCGTAGCTAACACTTCCTATTCTTTGTTTTTCAAAATGTGGAGCAGAAGCTCTTTGCATCATTTGTGCGAGCAGAAGGGGAAAGGTGTAGCATGCATTCCTCCCACTCACAGCACAGAGTTGGAAATGTTCTCAGCACCCACCAGTCTAAAAGAATGTCTCTGTCCAGCCACACTTCACTCCCTTATCTTATTACAGCAGTGTGAGTGGAAGATGGACAACATAACCTCACTCCTAAGTCTTGCAGTAGACAGTGATATCTCATCCCTTGGAACTATCATGGGGAAGAAAAATGCAGTATCTGTTCTTCAGATGTCATGGTTTCTGATCCATGGCATATGAAGTCTTATCCAGGTCACCACATACTTCCTAACGTGAATACAAACAAGTTGTATATCCATAACCCCTCTGTATATAACATGGATGCAGTCTTCCACTGTAAAGGACACTTCATTGCCGTGTCCTAGTTTGGAAATTCACAGCTGTTACAAAAGCTGAAATTGTGAAACCTGTTGGGAATTTTTTGTCGTGATAAAAATTGAGGATGGGTCTCTTAACTTAGCTTTCAACATTGTCATGTGGGCCTTCCAGCTAGTCTGGTTTCAAGTGTCTTTCTTTCCTCCTCACATCAGCTGGAGGATAGGTAAGCTTCCTTTTGATCTGCTGCCTTGAGTAGTCTAATCTGTTAGGCTCATAAATTTGATCCTTGCTCTTTCTTACTGCGCAGCGTTAGGTAGCTAAAAGAAGGATTCAGCAGTGTGCTTGACTGTCACAACATAGCAAGTACTGCTGCAAGACAGCTCAGAAAATGCTATTTTTTGTAGTCATGAAAAGCACATGAACTTCAGAGAACATTCAGGTTTTGCATAGAATCACAGAGTATCTTGAACAGCAAGGGTCCCTCAGGGATCATTGAGTCCTGCTCCTGGCCCTGCAGAGGACACCCCAAGAGTCACACAGTGTGCCTGAGAGTATTGTCAAAACACTTCCTGAACGCTGTCAGGGTTAGTGCTGTGACCACTTCCCTGGGGAGCCTGTTCCAGTGCCCAACCACCCTCTGGGTGAAGAACCTTTTCCTGATATCCAACGTAAACCTCCCCTGACACAGCTTCAGGCCATTCCCATGGCTCCTGTCAGTGGTCTCGAGGGTGAAGAGATTGGTGCCTTTCCCTCCACTGACCCTCATGAGGATGTTGAAGACTGCAATGAGGTCTCCCCTCAGCCTCCTCTCTAGGCTGAACAAACCAAGTGAACTCAACCACGCCTGTTGTTCAGGCATTTCACAGACCAAGGAAGCTCCTTCCATTAATTAATCTCTTGGTTGATGTGAACTAAATCTTCTCTTTGGGAGTTGGGGTATACACGTCCACTCTGGTACATGTATGTTCCTTGTATGTCATTGCTTTGCAGTTCCTGTTGGAGTACTCTGTGGCCTCAGCCATCCAGCCCAGGATACAAATTCCACATCTATCCCAACCTACACAAACTTTTTTTATCAGCTGGGCAGTGCTCCCAACAATGCCCAGCTGTCCCTTGTTAATTACTGTAAATATTAATCATCATTTTTCTGCAGTTGGCAGGCAGCGAGTTGTTGAGTGATAAAGTATTTTGAGAGAGTTGCATTTATCTTCTTGAGATGCTTCCTTTGTGACTCTCAGAATCTAACCTAGTTATTAAGTAGCCGATAGAATTTGATTTTCAGATTTCAAAAACTACCCCTTCTACCAGGCAGTTATTTTCAAGTTCAGAAGATGTGTTTTCTGCTCAGAAGAGGAGCATGTTGCATCTAGAACATGCTCTTCAGTCAAACCATGACAGCAAATCTGGAGTAGAGGAGTAGCTCATGGAGAAGTATATCAATTTGGCCTTTGTTGGCTGTCCTGGTGCTAACCACAGCAATTTTGTCCCACTGGAAATGCTTCTGTAACCATTTACTCCTCAACAGTTATGAAATTATAGGAAGATAAAATTCAAAAGGAAATGTCACTTAGCATTTGGAAAGAAATGCTTTCCTCTAGGAAATAAATAATCCATATGCTTTAGTGCCTTCCTGCTCTTCATAGTCAAAGTGGCTTTCCTTCACAGAGAACTCAACATTTATGTATCATATGGTCGAAAAACATCAGCTTTGTCACAGTCTAGAATAATGGAATCAACAGAGTTAATGCTCCAGATCTTGATATCCTTTCCAGTAGCAGTTTTCAGCAGATCCAGTATTTCCTGTACCAGTACTTTCAGACCAAATGGGGCTTGTACAGTTCACCACATCAGGCTCCTTAGCAGCAGAAGGCAGTCATCAATGCCAATTTGCATGATGGTTAGACAACCACCCTGGCAGCTGTCAGAGACTTACTGGTTTCTGCTCTGTCAGTTATTTCTGCCTTCTTCTTTCTGGATCCTGCCATGAGCACAGACCTCAGATCTGTCAGTGGTATTAGTGAAGGAATTAACCCAACAGGAGTGCAGACCAGCACTTCTTTTTCATTACTTTCTCATGTCTAATGCTAGATGTAGTAAATACTGCAGTAGGTTGGTGAGAATTGTGATCCTCTCTGAAAGAGGCTTAAGCAAATGTTGTTCCATTTAGTTTGCAAACTTTGGAAAGTTAGGTCAGCTGTTCTTCTAAGAGAAGGATACAATTTATAAGGCACAAGCAACAACATATATTGGTACAAATGGGCAAAAAGAAAGCAGCAGTTGCCTCATGTATAAAATGATAAAGGTTTTGGGAACAGCTGCTCTAACACCCATCATTTGAAAATGTGCAATCAGAAAGATGCTATGGAGAAGGTAGAAAGTGGCTGGAGCATTCCTGTCACTTCCTGTTAAAGACTGACTGAGGGTACAGGTCTACATATGTTCCTCACCAGAGGTTTCCAACATGGATGTGTTTTCTGAGTACTCACGGAGTGCACAGAGCAACAAATAGGTATTTCCCAGAGTTAACAGTTAGACAAATACTGTTTGAGCCATAAAATAAGTGAATTCTCAAGTACTTGAATAATACTTGAAATATTTGATTTCTCAAGTAAATGTATAGTGTTGTCTATGTGGTGATTTTCTTATGTTAGATGTCATTAGCATTATATATTTCTATATATATTCTATATATTTCTATATATATTCTATAATTATGTATTCTTACAGCTGTTTGTTTCTGTAGTGCTTAGAAGTGAATTTGAAAGAAGAAAATGGTTTTTAAAACAGTACTTTGTTCTATGAAGGAGTGTTAATGTGTAAAACTTGCAAATGAAGCAGCATTTGAAATATCTCTTAATCTCTTTGTAGGCCATAGAAAAACATCTCATCAGAAAGTCCAATGGAGGACTGACCTTCATTGGGGAGTGGAAGAACGGGCATCTTGAAAGAAAGATGGGCCATTTGACCTGTTTTGCAGGTGGAATGTTTGCCCTTGGAGCAGATGGTTCCAGAGATGATAAAGCTGGACATTATTTGCAGCTCGGAGCTGAAATTGCACATACGTGTCATGAGTCGTATGACAGGACAAGTAAGACCTGTTGTTAATGTAATTACTTCAATAGTTGGAATACAGCAATTGTTGTAATTATTTTTAGATTTGTTATCCTAAAAATAGGATAGGATTTGTTATCCTAACACACACTGCTTTTATACCAGTGTGAATTTTTAACAGCTGTTTATTTAGTTCTGCTCTACATCATTGTTGGGCTAGAAGTTTCTCAAGGTCAGTCGTTTGGACCAGGATTATTTTATAGTGACCTTGATGCTTGAAGTGTACTGATTATGCTTAGGGTGGCCATATAGTTGTAAAACATAATTAAAATGGAGGAGTCTCAGAATAGTAATCAGGGACATCTTGAGAGCTGGACTATGAGAAATAAGAAGTTCACTAGAAAAAGTCAGGAGCTCTTTGTCTGAACTGGGAGTTGAAAAATGTCCTGGTCTGTATCAGATGAAGAATTTTCAGCAGAGATTAGATATTATTAAGACTGCCTTAGAAGACATGTGTAATTTGTCACCCAGGATACTCTGTATAAATCTGAATTTCAAGCAGGACAAATGCAGAGAAGGACCAACAGAATGAATAGAGAGAAAGAGCTTTTATCTTACAGTGGGGAAAATATAAGAGATTGGCCTGCTCAGGCTAGAAAAATAATACCAAATAAAGGAACAAATTTATTGCCATCTCAAGGGGTAAACACTGAAGAGAAATAGTTATTTTAAGATATAAAAGAAAGCAGTTGTAACAAGAGCAAGATTTTTAAGCTTGCTGTGAATAAATGTAGGTTGGAAATTGGAAATGGTTTTATATAGCTATCAGAGAAGTGAGCTTCTGAAATACCTTCCCAGTAGAAATAATGGTAACTAAAACTTGAGCAGTTTTAAGATGAGAATTAATGTATTTATTCACAGGATTACATCGTAACATTGTATAGTTGCCTGTCTTTTTGAATAATTCAGTCACACAAGTGATAATTTTATTTGGGTAGCAACAGCTCTAAAAGAAGGAAAAGAAAAAAATATGAGTATGCTTAAGAAAGAAAGGTGGGACATAGCAGCTATTGCTGCATTTTGAAAATTTGCATTTAAATGTTTAACTTGACATTTAAAAATAAGCAATGTTAAATTTACAGTTGTTTGAGCAGACCTAATTTTATTCCTTCTGATGTTTATGCTGTACCCTAAATAAGTCAAAAGATGGGGGAGATAAAAGTTTTGATTACATATTTAATGACTGTATAAGAACACATGAGCAAGAAAGACTGAAAGCTGTACAGACAGCTATAAATTTGCAATGCCCTTGTTTTCTTTTGTTCAGTCATGCAGTCCCAGGAATGTGGATTGTTGGTGTTTGGATGTTTTGGTTTTAATTTTCTGTACTGATTTTTCAAAGAAAATTAAAAACTTAGACATGCAAAATGTCAACTTCTTTGTTATGTTTTAACTGCAGGATTTGAGATGTAATTGTACACTTTAATGGCAGAACTGGCTGATGGCAGAAAAAGCATCTTTAGGAGGGCAGTCAGTCATCCTGATTCAGCTAACAGGTTTATGGTTCAGCATGCAAAGGGGATTGCCACATTTCTTTCTCCTATGGACTTGGGAGAACCTGCCCCATCTGGCATGGCCAGAGGAGAGAGAAGGATGCAGAGGCTGGGTGCAGGGGATAGGCAGCTCTTTCTTTAGATAAACCAGCAGAGCTGTCCTTTCCTCTGCCATCCCAAGGCTGCTCGTAATGAGCTACAGGATGTACCTGGTGAGGTAATACTTCAGTATGAAAATAGTACTTTATGAAGCAACCTAAATTTCCGTGGCTGAGCTTGAGTGTCAGCAAAATTGAAACAGAATTTCACAGAATAAAAGCATTTCTGGAAAATTAGGGCATTATATTGCCAACTGTCATCAACCTGTTGCACACATGGCAGGTTTGAAAGCCTGTTTAAAAAAAAGCAACCTGATATTTAAGAAAGCTGGTTATTTCAGTGCTGACTAGTACAGAGAAGCTGGAAAATCCTTGAAACTGTTCCTGATGTATTTTCTTGGGGATTATGTCCCAGTGGCAACTGGCATCATTGCCATGTAATTGAGAAGTTTATGCAGGGACGTAGTCTCACTGATAATCTGAGTCACCTATCAATGTTCCCCAGGAATATCTGAGAGGAGACCTTGGACTCCAGACTAAGAGGCTGGAGAAGTGACTAGGTGTCTTGTGAGAAGCTTTCACAAGGCAATTGCCATGGTTCTGTGAAAATCCTTGTAGATTCTGCTTGAGCTGAGGATCAGTCTGTAGCACTTCTCAAAGGATGCCTTTCTAATTCAGTAGCTGGAGGAAGCTGGTGGTCTTTGGAAGGTGGAGGCAGGGGGTCTAATCATGGTTCTGGTCTGCCTCTGAGCAAGGGATTTGTGTTTTCAGGATCTAGTGAACATGGCAGCATGAGAGCCCCTTCCAAGGCTCTTCCCCTCTTCAGGACATTGTGGATGCATGTGGCACCCCTTAGAAACACTGAGGGTTTGAAAAGGCTTATTGATGGTCAATGAGAAAACTTAACTGTAACCAGAATAATCTTACCATGTGTAGTCTACTCATGCCTCTGCTTCCTACCAACTCTACTATTTTTTGTACCTTAAATTATCAATAGATTAATGCTGCAGCCATCCTAGATCTCCCATCCTGTGAAAGGAGATTTCAGGATTTTCCTGTAGTCCTGTGTGCTCTCATTTTGGAGAGAAGATTGAGAAAAACAAACATAGGAGGCATATTCTGATCTGCATGCCCATTTACCAGAAGAAGAAATCATAATTCTGTCAGTGGGCACTGGTAAGGCTACAAAAATACAGCTTCGTGTGCTCATGGCACAAGATTATGTGAGTACTGCATATCTTGAGGTGTTCTAGTTTCTGGAGATTTAGTTCTTTGTTTTTCATGCTTAATGTGCACCACTGAGAAACACGGCACAGGCATAAAATAATTGGCAATGCAAAATCTGTCGATGGCAACAAAAAAGAAGTCCAGTGAAACAGAAAGAATAGAAAGATCACTAACAAATCAATCTGAATAATCAGCTTTCATAGGTATCATAGAGGTTAGATAAATAAGCAAAATTATCTGTACAGATGGCATTGTGTGCTGATCTGTAGCACACAGTATTTTTAGTACACTGTCCCATCCTTATGCATAAGAATTTTCCTAGCCATTAGCTGATAGTATGTAAAGTATTGACTGACTACAGAGAGCTTATTTTAGGATGAAATTTTTTGCACTTCTTTAAAGTTTCTTGACAAGAGCTGTCCTCAGAATCACGGTACAGCTTTAGCTGGTTTTTATGTGTGACAATTCTAGTGCAGGATAAGCCAGATGACTAAGACTTCAGCTGAGACATATGCAAGGGTATGAGTAGATGCTGTCTCTGCCCCAAGACTTTCAGTAAGCAGCTAAACAGGCAAGGCTGAAGGAACGAGAATAATAACATGTTTTTGTGAGATGTATGAAATAGCTATGTGTGTTGATAGAATAGTTCAGTCTCAAACAGTTAAGTATCTTGGATGTTCTCTCCTCCAATTTTGTATGAGTTAGAGCCTAGCAAGTATTATTATAATTGTGAATACTTTCTTACTTTCAGGAAATTTATTGCTAGATTGTTTGTAGTCTTAAAGGAACATACAAAACATACTACAATATTTTCAAAAATACTTATAAAATTAGAAATATATTTATCTAAAAGTATAATGATATGCCCTTTTTTTTGGCAGTGCTAAATACAGCTCTCATTGAAGTCAGCTTTACATCAGTTAAAATCTTTTAAAATGGTGCTTCTTCAGCTTTGCAGTTTTGCACTGGTATGAAATTGTTTCTCATCTGCTCTCCCTGCCTAGACTATAGTCTACTAGCGCTATTAATATGAAAATATTTGGATCATTCTGTGACCACTATAGCATTGTAAGGTGGCCTTAGATGGTTCTTGGCTTAGAAGAATGGCCCCTGAAAGGTACTGTGCCCATAATAGCGTGTTTTCTTTAATCAGCTATTAGCAGAAGTGCTGTGATTAATTTTACATCCTTGGTTTGAGATAAGAATTCGGTGAAATCATCACAGTATGCAGACGTCGCTCATCCTTGGGTAGTTCAATTTCTTGTAGTGCCCAATAGCATTAGGAGTAGGTGTGAGTAAATAATTGAAGATTTCATGCATGAGCAGGCTGCAAAGCAAGAGAAGACATCACAGTTTCTGTAGGTGGTGGATCACCACCACTGCCTGAAACCCAGCTTCTTTGGTGGATAAGACTAACATAGCTGTCATGTTTCCCTGATTTCCAAAAGGCTTTCTAACAAGTGTTTTACTAAGGCCCATTCAGGACATTAAACAGTTACAATCTAAGTAGCAAGTACCTGCACAGAGGAAGAAAATGGGCATAATATAGAAAACAGGATAGAGGTAAATAGTCCACTCTTGCAATGGATAAATGCTGGTTAAGCAGTACTCTGATATATTTGATATATATTTACACATGTGTGTATACATGTGTAAAATGTATGCTGTATTTATATACATTATAAGTGTATAGTATATTTACATTTCATATTTTAATATGTATTATATATAAATAAAACATACACATATATAAATTATCAGAAAAGGGCAGGAACAGTAAGATAAGTGTGCTGATAATAGCAAAAAAGCAGCACTATACAAGGACCTTATGAGGTTGAGTAACTGCATAATAAATTGCTAAATTAAATCCAGTGTAGTTAATTGTAAAGCGAGGCACCTATGAAAAAATTACTTCTAACCTCACATATTAAATTATGAGTGCTAACTGACCATTGCAATTCGGGAAATTGCTTTTGAGATTATGAAAATGTCAACTCAGTAGCACTCAGGAAAAACAAAATGAGAAAAATAGAAAATGTCATTATTATGTCACTGTATTAATCTCATCTGCAGGCTTTTTTTGCTATATTTGCTGGTCCTCTCTCATTTTACAAAGGATATAGTAGAATTGGAAGAGTTGCAGAGAAGGGCAAGAAGATTAACTAGAGGCATGGAACAATTTCCATTCAAGGCACAATGGAATTGGGTAGTATTATTCAGGGTGAAAAAGGGACCTTCTAGGTAGGATTCAGCAGATTTGCAAAATCACATAGGGATTGGAGAGTGGTTCTGCATCAAATAGGCATTAGAGATGTGGGATTCCTTAGTAGAGGTTGTTTTGGATGTTGAAGGCTTACACAGATTTAAGGAAGCACCAGATAAATACTTGGGAAATAAATCTATTAAGAATTACGGACCTAAAAAAGTACATCTAGTTTGTGAGAAGTCTTGAGCTCAAAAACAGTAGAAAAGGATGGTAAAAAAGGTGGAAAAAAAAAAAGGTATCTCATATACTTGACAGGTGCTTCCACTTCCAGTGGAAGTGTCTGATTTTGGCTGTTGTTGGGGATGTGATACTGGAGCAGAAAGAATTCATCTGGTCCAGTATAACCGTTCTTATACTCAGAGTTTTGGATAGGTAGAACTCTGTATCTAATCTCCTCCATTTTATAGTGAGATTTATTTAATTTTTTAGGCTAAACCGATAAAGTGGCCCATTTTGAAAGAAGTGCAATAAACATTTATTGATGGAGTTTCCCTTACCATTCATGTGGATGAAGCAGAGTGATGCTTTTTCTTTTGGCATGCAGAGCTCTAGTCCATAGAGACAAAAAGATTAAGGAACTTCTTTTGGAGATTTTCTGCTGGAGCATGCTCTGAGAGTTGCTCGTATTTTTCATTATACTATTCTAAGGTTCCCCTTTCAGACCCGTGAAACCATGGTTAATTTGAACCTCTAGCCCATAGGAATTACATGATTAATTGCTTCGATAATTTTTAAAGCTCAAGTGCAGCTTCAGAGTTCAGCGCCTTAAAAATTCTCTGCCAAAACAAATGGTGGGGTGCAGTTGTAGATAAGAGTACATTATTAATGTTAAATTTGAGGACCAATGTGCAGCTGTCTAATACAGAATATGTGTAATTGCAACTTCATATTATAGACAGTTTTTCTACAGGTGTGTTGTACTTACATGAGTAGTCTTCCAGGTGCTGGCACAAGGCCTTTACAGGTTCCTTTAAGGGCTTAAGCAGTGAATGGCTTAGTTCAAAGATTTATTTTCAGGTTTACCTAAGACTTCATTGCCCAGTTGTAGACCCTTTACTTGAAGATCACAGCACAGCAGTTACAGTGGCCTGACAGCACATCCTTAAACCAACAGTTTGGATAAAGATACAGATTATTTGGCATGATGCTACTTGGTTTAGTTCCAAGATCTTTTCCTGCTGTGTTGGGTGGGATCAAAGGACATCAAAACTGTGTTGACGCTTTTTTTCTTTTTGCTTTTTCTTGTAAAGAACTGATGTCGGTCACTTCAATTGTATCCTATAGTTGAATGTGTTAGTGTATTTATATTCTTAGTGTTTCATTAGTTTTCAAGAGGATTACTGTAGTCCTGTCAAAATAGGTAGTTTTCTCACAGGAATTGGATATATTATTCATAAGAAAAATTATAAGCCTCAACAGTAGGAAATATTTATGAGACTGCTTAAAGACTAGCTATGTTCTGGTTTTTTTCACAAGCTTGGGATATAGCAGTCTCCTACTCATCCTTCCTGCAAAGATTGGTATGGAACTATTTTTTTCTTACTTTTACTTTTTTTTGGTTGTTTATTTCCTCTGCAGCACTAAAGCTGGGCCCAGAAGCATTCAAATTTGATGGTGGCGTGGAGGCGGTGGCAGTACGGCAGAATGAGAAGTATTACATCCTAAGGCCAGAGGTGATTGAGACCTACTGGTATATGTGGAGATTCACCCACGATCCCAAGTACAGGCAATGGGGCTGGGAGGCAGCACAGGTAACTGTATTCATCATCTGTCAGTAATTTAATTTTGTGTATTTCCTCTTTAAAGCCACTTCAGTCTCATGGTACAGGAGCACCTCGAGTGGTAATTGATTTTCACAGGTTCCTGTAAACCAGGGTACATATGAGGGTGCACACAGTTATTTCTATTTTGCATCTGCTGAGTCAGATGTTCAGGTGAGAGATGCATTCAGCATTATACAGCTCATGAGTTTTAGGTGTGGAAGTAGAACCCTCCTAGTCATGACTCCTACTGTTGTCAGTAGTGTGCAGCCCCCGAGAGTTTCTCTACTTCCCTGCTATTGCTCCAGCAGTCTTTGGAAACAGCTCAAAGCCAGTTTCAGAGATGAGAATAAACACTAAAGATAACAAGACAGTAATGCAATATTTTGACTACATCCAGAGGAGATGAGGGAAGAGCAAAGGAAGAGACAAACCAGGAGACTGGGTAAGTTTATTCTGTGTCTGAAATGCAGTTTTGCACCAGAAGCAAGGGATCAAAAAAAGTTGGGAAGAGATCTGTTGAGATGCCTGCAGAATATTTAGCCAAGCTCATTACTATCCATCACTCAGCACAGATGCAACACCTAGAAGAAGCCAGGTATTTTACAGTTTTATCTTAGTGTGGTTTTGCCTTTTAGTCTGTTCTGTTCTAACCAGAATGAGGTTATTCTGGGGAGAGGTTCCACATTTGTAGTATTTGTATTCCAGAATGCATTGCTGCTGTCTCCGAAACATCAAACATTGAGTCTCATCATCCCTGCTGCCTAAGCTATGCATATTTCTAATATCACAAAGTTAATAACCTACTCCTTGCCTGTGTGGATACTACACATTCTTGCTGATCTAACACCAGCTTCTTTCAGAATCTATGGCTGGATGATCCAAGCTGAGGTGGGGTCCTTTGTAATAGGTTAAAGAATTTACAAATGTAAAGATTTTCAGGCCTGGATCAGTCTCTTAAGCACACTTTAAAGCATGTCTTTTAAATGCATTTTGACCAGTTTTCTCCATTTGCTTTCATTATGTTGGTCCCCATTTAAGCTTTCAAAACAAACCCTCCCTTCCTCCTCCCCCGCCTCAGATTTTCTCTGTGTGTGGGGTAGGATTTTATTTTATCCTTCTGTCAACCTCCATTGAAGTTGTAAATCAAGCAGCCCCTGTGCTTAATTGCCTCTGTCCTTAAAGACTGTCTTCTTCTGCTTGTTTCCTTGATAGAAGATTTCTTTATTGAACATAGCCATAAAAATATTTTTGACTTCTTCATAAATGGTTTTGCAAACTCCTCCTTCCCACAATTAGGAATTTTCTTACCCCACCATCATACTGGCACAGAAGCTTGAAGGTTTTTGTTCCCCAGGATTTTCTCTTCCTTGCATATAGATAATAAGTTCTTGTGTTTATTCCTCACACCTACTCACTACTTTTTCTTCTTCCCTATCACACACAGCTCTGGCTGTGTTTATTCCATCATTTATAAATAGAGAAGAATCTGGTGTGACACGCAGAGCAGTTGGCTTACTGCTGTTGCACAACACTGTCTGAATTTGTCTTCCTTTTGCCTTCCAACCTCTGAAGCATACTTGGATTTATTATCTATATTTTTTGACAAAACATATGCACTTCAGTGCAAATCCTATGCTTTGTCCAAGACCTGTTTTGTTACATCTCTCCAAACCCAATGTCTGTCGGGGGAAAAAACAGGAAGTTCAATCTTAGAGTCCCTCAGTGATCATAAATGCCCTGTGACAGGGTCTCTCTCTCTCTCTCTCTTTCCTGATGAAAAAAAGGCTAATTCTTCCTAATACTGTACTTAGCACTAGAGACAACATTCATCTCAATTGTATTGGGCCAGTCAAATTGGATGATGGTGTGCTGGGGGGCTGGCTGAAGTATTACAGAAATATGCATGCAGGATACTCAGGGTAAATACAGAAAATTACTAAAATCCTTTTCAGGCTAATTATTTGAAAGCAATAAGAGCCACCACTTCACAATAAGCATGTAAAGCCAATTACTAATCTGAGCTGTGTGAATGAAGGGTTCAATTAAGAGTTGTGGACTGGTGTATCTCACTAAGTAGGATTGCACCATAGAGGCTGCTGAGTTTGTCAGAGGTTCTACCAATGGAAATAAATAGACATGACCTGAAGCTCAGGCTAACTTCAGGCAAATTGAGGATTGATAGTAAGAGTGGAAATTACCTATATGATATATGATATAATGAGTGGAAAGACCTATAGCTGTCTGCTCTCATGAGACCTCAGCTTCACCCGGGTTTGGGGTCCTCAGCACAAGAAAGACATGGACCTGTTAGAGCAGGTTCCAGGAAGAGACACAAATATGATCAGAGGGTGGGAGCACCTGTCCTACAAAGACAGGCTGAGAGAGCTGGGGTTGTTCAGCCTGGGAAAGGGGAGGCTCCAGGGAGACCTCATTGCAGCCTTCTAGTGCCTAAAGGGGGCTTATTGAAAGAAGTGAGATGGGGTTTTTGTATGGGCAGATTGTGACAGGACAAAAGGCAATGGTTTTAAACTGAAAGAGGACAGATTTGTATTAGATGTTAGAAAGAAATTCTTCACTGAGAGGGTGGTGAAGCACTGGAACAGATTGCCCAGAGAAACTGTGGATGTAAGTGTTCAAGGTCAGGTTGGATGGAGCCCTGAGCATCCTGTTCTAGTGAGCAGCATCCCTACCTGTGGCAGTGAGGCTGAACTAGATGATCTTTGAGGTGCTTTCCAACCCAAGCCATTCTGTGGTTCTACTTAGGGAAGAAGAGTAGACAGAAAAGAGCCAGACATAGATTGGAGGTAAAAGAAATATGGTTTCACAGTTTCATGGGTTAGAAGCTGTGAGTACGACAGCTGGTGAGGAGACTGGCACAGTTTTTATGGGCATGTTGTTGGCACAGTCAAGAAAAGTCACATATGCCACAAAAAACACCCTCAGAGAAACTGAGGGAGCTGGGGTCCAAACTAGAGGCACATCAAATTTTATTTCCAAAGAACTTAGGTTCATATTGATCTCCCTGTATGTTACAGGCACTGAAATTTCACTTTGTGTCTCTTTTGAGTCAAGACACGTGTATTTGGCAGGAGTACACTGTTGAATATTCTCCTGTTCTATTCTGTATTTGAATAAAGGAAACTAGAAAATCCACTACTTCTGGTAGTTTCTTCCATTATTTATTTATTCTTGCTGTTAAAAAAACATGTTTTATTTCCCATTTGAATTTGCCTAGTTTCAGCTCTCAATCACTGGGTTTTCCTATGACTTCCCATGCCCTTTTAAAATGTTCTTTCTCCTATGTTTTCTTTCAAAGAATTTTTATAGATTATAATAAGCTTAGTGCTGACTCTACTGAAGATGCTAAACAAATTGCATTGTCTCTCTCTGTAAAACGTTTTCTCCAAATGCCTGCACCTACATTAATTCATCCTTCTGTAAAAATGAATTTTAGAATTGCATACTCTGATTTTGACTTCAGCCAAAAACAAATTTAGCCTGCACAAAAATAAAACGATGTCCCTGCTGCTGTTTCCCTGTTTGCTATCCCTGTGTGTATCTGCCACAATGTCCTAGCAGGAACTCAGACTGAACTGTCTTACATGGCCATGGAAGTCTTTGAAGTGTCTCTGCATTCCAAAGGTTGTCTCTGCCTTCCAGGCTAGCCTGGGTCTGCAGTTACACAGTCTTGATGACTAGATTTAGGATTATGTGCCTGGTTTTATGAAACTCATTTTGTTTGGCACCCAGTTACCAGCAGATTACACTGTCTGCTGTTATTTACGTATGTCATTTTAGCCAGCAGCAGTGTTGCAGTGGTTGATAAAACTTCAGACTGCTTTTTGTGCATCTCTGTGAGAAGCAGCTCTATTTTGTGATGATTTTGCATTGCCAGTTCTCTCTTAGAGCCCTGTCAGTCAGTTTTAAATTGAATTATATTGATATGGTATATTGCTGCCTTGTCTTCCCATAACATCTTAAATACCATGTCAATTGCCTTAGAAGCTTTTAAGCTTATTACAGCTCTGCAGTTGCCTTTATTTGTCAAATTTGTAGCTCTCAAAGAATGAAATCAAGCTTGTGACCAAGATAGTTTTCTGAAAAACCATGCTGATTGGTGTCAGTTATCCTCTAATTCCTAATTTAAGTGGCCTGTCTGTGGCACCAAGCTTTTTAGCCAGTGTCCTAAAGTTCTGTACAGCTCTGAATCAAGGACAAATTATTTAATAATGTTTTAAAATTTTTTATTTGGATGAACAGCTGTAAAGCAATCTTTCAGAGGGTTTTTTCCTGTACAGGTCATTACTACCTGTATTACATAGAACTCTGATCAGCTAGGGTAAATCCTTTGCCTATTCTGAACACGAGTCTGCCTTCCGAGGAGAAATTTCTGAAGATACGAGGTTACTTGGTAACCATAAGGAATAAAAAAACAGTTTATATAAATCATACATTTTCTTTCTCCAGGCTTGTAAGCCTGCTGGCTTCACCAGTGTTGCACTTAGTTACGCAAGTATGAGGCCTCTGCAGCACAGAGCAGGACCTCAGTGCTATCCATTAGCTACAATTTCCAAGATAAGCAAGTTTGGCTCTTACACTGACTTGGGGATTTAATTCTTCTGGAGGAAGGAGATGGTGTCCTGACAGTGGTACCATGTATTCCTTGTTTTCATTTTGCCACAGTCACTAGCAGGTTTCTCCTTACAGGCTGTGGCACTGGGGTTGCTGACTGGTTGACCAGAGAAACTCTGTCCTGATCAGACTGTATGCCGGGAATTCTGGCAGGAGTTGTAACCACTGGGGCTTCCTCCTCCATCTTGCCATGCTTCAGAGCAGACACAAGGTCATGTGCTGTGTTATTATAAAGGGGGATAGTGGCAAGAGCAGGCACTTTATTTTCTGCCTGTAAAGCAAAAGTGCTTTGGCTCTTGTTTATTCATGTAACACCTGCCTGGTGGCCGTAGGAGTTCTAGGGAAGAATATGCAAATTGTTCTGTCAACAGGGTATGTATTATTTCTTCAGAAGCTAAGCAGATCATTTTTTTCTTTCCTTTTTGCTGGTTTGGTTGATCGGTTGATTTGATTGATTTTGTGTGGAGGCAGTGGTGTTAGGGTTGTTTGTTTTGTTGATGTTGTTTGGCTGCCATGTGGTAGCTAGCGTCACTTTTGTTGTGCTAGAGCGTGCAGACAAAGAGATTGTCATACATTTGGTGCTGTTGGGTTAGATGTGTCACATACACCTTTCTCTTCACTGTAGAGAAAATCTGGTCAACCCAGATCTCAACATGTGAGTAGTCTCAGTGTAGCCCTAGCCTGCACTAGTAACCAAATCTGAAAATAATTCATCCAGACACTTTCTCCTTTTAGACTCAAGTCCCAACAAAAAATGGAGCGTTTCCATCCAAACTTGGAGAAAACTGTGCTTGAGATAAGGAATTACAGCAAGATTAGATTTTGCCAGGAAAGACTGTACCTTTCTTGGCAGAAGTTCAGACTCTAGAGCCACAGCAATTCCAATGACATCCTTTTGCCAGTCTCTCCACTTGCTTTTCTAAAAACCTTGCTTTTCAGAAATTTGAAAGAACTTTGAACAGTCTGGATTATTCTTTGGTCCATGAACAGTCCCAGATTTCCTCGGGGTAAGAGTATATTCTAGGAGGAGGTCAGCTGTAGTACCTGCTGTGCTGTGACTTACTGTCCTAGGTATCCTGCTCAACTTTTTGCCTTTCTTCTGATTTCAATGACAGCATCTGCTGACATTCTTTGTGCATTTGTCCAGTGGAAAATTCCTCTTTGTCTCCCAGTATTTCTAGAATGCAAAGGCGATACTGAGGTCCTTGAAGAGTTCGTTTTGATTGAATCTGTTTTTTCTGCATAAAAAGGGCATCATTCAAAACTTATTTGCTCCCCTGCCTTGACTCCCCTCAGCTTCTGCTGAGTATAACTATCAAAAATCAGAATTAGCAGAAATGTGGGCCTAAAGCACCATGTGGAGAGGAGCTTCACACAAGGCTGTGGGGCTGAATCATGGATTACTGAGCTACAGGTAGCTGTGTTCAGTCATTGGTAATGACAGACATCCCGAGACAAACATTTTCCTTCATCCCTGCTTCTTTTCTGTCCCTGCATGAATCTATTAAAAGAGTTGGTATCTGCTGAGGGAGCACAGTCAAAGCAGCAGGGAAGCACAAATAACCTGTGAATCATTTCAGAGTCGTTTCTTCAGAGCCAATTTTAATGGCTGATATCCTTGTGTGCTGTAAGGTCGTGCGTGCCAGTGGAATAATGAACGTGTAGGTGAGAGGTGCTCCGAGCCACTAACTCCTTCTTTCCAGTCTCCTCCTCTTCCATTGTGCTTTTCACAGTACTGTGTTGGAGCTGGGGGGTGGGAAATCCATTGGCCCCTTCCTTCAGGGAATGTGTATGGATTTCAACTCCACGCTTTAAAGGTAAAGAGCTCTGCTGCAGTCCTGCACGCAAGCTGACTTGAGTTTCAGCTGTATAAATGGGAAACAGAGAATAGCATAGGTGGGAGAAGGAGATGAGGGGAGAAAGCAGCAGCTAGAAGAGTTTACAGGATGAAATCAACAGTCCATAAAGATGAGTACAGTGTTTTATTTCTACTTTCAGTAACTCTCCATGACTAGCTAACACTCAAATTCCTATAACTGTTCAGACTCTTCCAGCTCCAAAACCCAGGGATGTTTGTTACCTTCCTGTGCACATCACAGCATTTATTGTGTTGATTTGACTGATGGATGTTCTATTCAGTGTCACCAATGAGGAACTGCATGAGCTCAGAAAAAAAGTCTACGGAATCCTTGTCATGTCATCAATATCAGCCACCAGTAAATACCCAGGAAAGAAAGTGTTCTTCCCCAGAGTACTTTCTTAGCATGTAGCAGTTTGCCAAATGTGGTGTCATTAATAATCCTGGAAGGATGCTACTTCTGTATGTGTCCAGTCTCTTTATTTTCTTTCAGCATAAACTTTTAATGTCCGTAGCATCCTTCAACAAGGAGATTCACAGCAGAAAAACGCAGCACAAAAAGAACCACCTTCTTTGTTGATCAAGCTTGATGCTTTAAAGTTTCCAAATTTTGTTCTACAGTTAAATTCTCTGTGTCTTTTCCCTTCCTTTTTGCAGGCAATTGACAAGTATTGCCGAGTTAGTGGTGGCTTTTCTGGTGTCAAGGATGTCTATTCCTCATCTCCTACATATGATGATGTACAGCAGAGCTTTTTCCTTGCTGAAACTTTGAAGTAAGTCCTTTTCACTCCTGCATCTTTCTGTAAAAGCTCACATCTAAATTCTAGAATAATATAGTGGCTCCACAGGTAGCTAATGGGGACAAGGACTGATTTTGAGTATTAGGAGCACCAAATGGAACAGGGAGAAGGCAGGTCCTGAAAATGGCAGTCCTTGTAATTCAGGCATCACAGCATGTTTCACTGGGAAAAAGGGGCTCCAAGTTCATAGTGTCTAAGGGGATAGTGTGGTAATTCTATTCTTCTGCTTGCTCCTTGCCAAATGCCTCTATGTAATCGCAATACTTTGTTGCCTCATGTTATAAAAAGAAAGTCAGCCACTGCTACCTCCTCTGTTGTCTTTAATTTTATTTCACTTACTCCTTCAAATTCATTTTCTGGAGATTAAAAGCAGAGGTCCCAAAGAGAGAGGCAGCAGTTTCAAACAGGTCAGGTCAGAGAAACAGTACCTCTCCAGGAGCTGATGGTATATGATTGATCTGCCTATAAAAGCCAAATAAGAGAATGAAATCTGCTCCTAAGGGACTTCTGTGGTGGCAAGGCTGACTTCTGATGTATCACCAGAATCCTGTCTGCATCTTATATAATCACAAGGAGATCTGAAAATTCACTGATGCAGCATTCAGTAACTGGATATACTATAATGCAAGCATTGCAGATGGTGGCAGTTCTAGGAAAGAACTCAGAAGTTTTTACTGACTTTTGGTTTGGAGCATTTCCTGCTTGTGGGACAAAACATAGGTTTATTGAAGAGCTAGTATTAGATGTTTTTTACATTGATGCAATTGGCATAGCCCAAACCAGAAGCTGGTTTCACACTGAGATAAAGCAGAGAACATAAGGTCAAGCAAGATAGCCCAGCTGAAAATAAGGATGGAAGGGTTGGGTGTGATGTCATGAGGAAAAATGAAGATGTTCCTGAGAAGAGAGGCATAAAATAGTCTTGAGCAATACCTGCTGTAATATTTTCTGCTATTGATGATTACTTCTGCATAGTCATTCCTCTCAAATTCAAATTTGTAACTGTCCCAAATATGCTTTGCTGCTGCTTGGACACTTCAATTCACTGGAGATACACAGCAAATTTGAGAGTTTTGAGCAGTACCTGGCATGGAGGTACCTGTTGAGTGGGAAGGACCAAGATGGAGAAATAAGTTGCTTAAGTTATTCAAAGGAAAAGTGTGAATCAAATTAAGATGAGTTTGAGTAAGATGAGATATTGCTGCTGTGGTGAGAAAGCTTGGAGAGCTGCAGCAGGAGAGAGCGAGGCAGAAGGTATTGAGGAAAGGAAAGGCCTGATGCTTTAAAGACAAATGAAGAGTGTGGAGAAGGAGATGAGATACGTGTGACAAAACTGAATCATCTCTGCAAGAAATTTTTATCTGTAAACAGTAAATAGATGGGGAAGGAAAGAAAAAGTGGGGCTTCACTGGCTGGATTGTGGATAGAGCTGGCAAATAAAGGCAGCAGAAGAATTGATCAGGCAGTGACACATGGCTGAAAGCAGCACACTCCCAGTGTCCGGTGAAGAGAGAGTGAAGGAACAGCAGAACAAGGGAGTGCATTCTGGATGTGGCAGAGTCCACTAATGGGAATGACACCCTTTCCTTGTCAAGTGCAGCAAGAGCTGTCTTTTTCTGGATGGCAGGAAAGCAAGCAGGAGCTGAGAGATCCTGTACACCTACCCTATTGTGCTTGCACTGACACTGCCAGGTTTTCTGTAACAAGGGAAATGTCTTTTGAGTTTTTGCAGTTGTGTTAGGAAACTTTGACAGATCCCTACTACCAGTATGTCCTACAGAGTTATAGCACAGCTACATTCAAAAGTGTGCATTAAGAAAAAAGGAACAACAAATACTTTTTTTTCCTGCATATGTCCAGTAACCCTTACTTTGTTACATGCTTCATGTCCTCTGCATTGTATTATAATGTACAACATCTGTGAAAACCCTCTGCACGATCTATTGTCCCATTTCCTCTCACCAGAAGCTGAACCAGCTTCCAGAATGGGGATGACAAATCAGATACCTGCCATGGTTTAGTAGCTTCTCTTGTGCTGCCATGAGATCTTTGGTTTGGATTAAAGATCAGTCATTTCCAAGTGGGTTTGCTCCATTAAGAAAAGCTTTCTGACGACTTCTTCTCAGCTCTCCTGTCCCCCAAATACTTGTGGTTGGTGTCTTGATGTTTGTTTTACAGTGCAAGTCTTTGAAGGGAGACTCAAAAAACAAAAGTTTATTGGAAAGATTAAAATGCTGCCTTTATAGCAACTTTTCATTGAAGGGCTTGATCATAATAAAAATTATTTCAGATCATCATTATAGGGAAGGTTGTGTGTGTGCTGTACAAAGATTGAAAGCAAGTAATTTGTTTATAGCTGTAGCTGCTGAACTGTGGGGCCTGAAGCTGCTCTGTTGCCCCTGCCTGCCTGTGCTCTGCTTTAATACCCATGTTTTTCATCTTTGTCTTGGTATCCAGGTATTTGTATCTGCTTTTCTCCAATGATGATCTTCTACCATTAGACAACTGGGTTTTTAACACAGAAGCTCATCCTCTGCCTGTTTTACATTTAGCCAACACCACACTGTCAGGAAATCCTGCATATCGATAAAAACAGCTCTATGAAGAGGAAGAGAGACTGTTTTCAGCTCTGTTTTGTTTACATGGACCACTTGAGACTTTAGCAGGAGGGGAGACAGACAGACAGACACTTGGTAAAACTAGACCCCCGAGTCAAGCAAGTATTGGCATGGGAAATGAAGCTCTTCAGCATATAAATAAGTTAAAAGTTCTGTTTTCTACATGACCAAAACCACGTGAGTGTGATTTTTGCAGGACGGAGACTTCACACACTTTGAACCCTGGCAAGACATGGAATCTGCAGATAATACTAATGCAGCAGCATGAGAAAGAAGAGGCTTTCCCATCCAGGGGGAGGAACTTGCTGCTTGCTGTTGCAAGGAACAGCACACGGTCACCTCTTCAGATTGGGTGGGTTCCAAATACCTAGGTTTTCTTTTCCTTTCTTTTTTTTTTAATTTTTTTTTTAAATGATGGCATGAACAAAGCAACACCACTGCACCAGCAGCATCAGGATTTGAATTTCTTTCTGTACCTGTCTGAATTTCCTAAGGAGTATCTGTTTGTCCAGACTGGCAGCCATTCTCAGGGCCTCTAATCTGTTAGAGCTAAACTCTAAAGTACAAGAAGCATTGCCTCCTCATTTTCTCTTTACAAAGCAATGCTTATATCCAAAAAGAAAAAGCAATTAGTAAGCATTTGGGTTGCAGTTCACTGTCAGCAGGGTGGGCTTAGTTCATTGGGCAAGCTCAGTCAGAGTCTGGAGCATATCACAGGAGTAGGAAGGAGCCCTAAGTTTCCCCTCCTCATAAATTGTGTCACATGAAAAAAAACATTCTCTTCTTGGTCCTGGTTCTTTTAGATAAATAAACAGAGATGACAACATAAGCATAACTGTTTAGTGATTTATATGGGAGAAATATGGAATTAAAAGAAGCTCCCCTTGAGCTAAGCAGTGAGAGTTTGCTGTTCTGTATTTTTGTGCACAATCTGTTACATTTCATTCTTTGGATTCTATTCACAGAACCTCCTTTGCAGGTACATATGTGTCTGACAGGAGCCTGAAACTACCTTTGATTTACTTTACAAAACTTACTTTTCTTCTGGGTGCTCCAGTACAAATCCAACATGATCTTTGGAAATAGCCTAACATCTCTCACATGTGACTGGAAAAATAAACTGAAGAGTCTCTTCTTTCATTAATTTATGATGCTGCTATCTGCTTGGGTTTTTTTCAAGTACTTCATGGCTGGGCTGGATAGTATCACCTAAATGGAGTCTTTTTCAGTCTTCATTTATTTGCTAAAAAAATTTTCATCTTTCCAGATTCTTCATCTTTTCAGTTTTGTCTTTCCCAATATCTTTTTACTGTTGTTCAGAACCCTTACAGCTCAAATGATTATTTTTATTCCCCTATATAGCTCTCAAATCTTTTTGCCATAGTGACTGGCCCCTTTGCTGAAAAACAGCCTTTAGGTGCTGGTTTCCCTCCTAATTAGTGCACAGGTTGAGTCTTCAAAAAATCTTGATGTTTTTTGTACTGAACCAAGTAGAAGAACTCTTCAGTGAGCTACAGCAGTACAGCATCAGATTTAAAGGGAGTGAGTGCTATTTTCCCTCCTCAAAAACGTTTTTATTATAAGTTTTATTTTAAAAACTTTTCTTCTTATCATATTAGAATACATCTGACTGTAGAGTTTCCCCCCAAAATTATTCTTCATTTGTCTGTGTCACTAACTTAGACATAGAAATCATCATATGATCTAAGTTAAAATGCTATCAGATGCTTTTTTCCCTACAATTACTTTAATTTAAGAGGAAGAAAACATGGGACCTAGGAAAAGTTTCAGTCTCAGTGTTTGTACCTTAATATCAGTTACTTTGTTACTGTAATCTGCAGCAGTATCCTAAAAATAATTTGAGAACTTATAAAGTAATTGATATAATAAATAATACTGATTTCAGTAATTGTTTATTTAAAATTAGAAGTAGCTTAATAAATGGATTCTTCTTACTGGGCCCACATTAATTTATTTTTCTAATTATTATTCAGTGACTTACTGAAGAACTAGCAATTTTTAATTTTCCCAAGTTCAGATATGCTGTGTTTTCAAATTGTTTTTCTGATCCTATGAGAACGATTATTAGTTTAAAACTGCATTCAATTGCCTTGTTCTCCTACATGTCTCTGGGTATATAGGAGAAAGAAGGAAAGCTGATCCTTCTGTTAAAATAAAAAAGAAAGAAAGAAGGAAAAAAATAATAAAATAACTTTCTGCCTCATAGACCCATTCCTGTATTCCTGATAAATGCAAATGTAGAATGGCTGCCAGTCTGTTCAGAGAAAGGTCAAGGACAGAATTCTGGAGTCCCAGAAACAGCAAACTTGCTGCTTCTCCTCCATTCCCCTCTTGTGAATTAAAGAGGAACCCTTCAAATTTAACTTTTCCATGAATTCCAGCACGTTAACTTACTGCCACAAGAATGCCTGAATTGAGGATTTAGCCATTTCATGTTATGGGATGGTGTTCTTCTCAAAGCAGATGTACAGTACTGCTATTTCTTCTTTGTGTAGATAAGCAGCAGGTACCAAATAAAGGACACCTGTTTCTCATTTTCCAGTTACCCCAATAACAATCAGTTTATTCTCCATCACTCTTTAAAATACCAACTGTCCTTTTCCTCCAGAAGGCAATGGTGTGCAGAGTCTGTCAAAAATAATGCATTTTAAGGACTAATTTCTGTGTCTTTCATAAATTTCATTCTGAGATTTCCTAGATCAAGCAGAGTTTGGAGGTTATGGGTTCTGGCTGAGGTACCTGCTTAATTACCAAGCACCACAGATACTGAAACTTCTGACTGAAGTGATGTGCCCTCATTCTGAGTCCTTCACATAAAAGTAGGTTCTGATCTGCAAAGTGGCATTATGTGCAACCCAAAGTTCAGACTTTTTCCCCTCTGGGTACATAAGGTACAGTAGAATGTTGCCATTTTCATTCTGTTGCTGCTGTCTTACTTTCTTGAAGATAAGAGTGTAAATTTAAGCACAAAAATGACTTTTTAGTCCTAGCTGGTTCTGAGTCTTGCACTGTACTCTCTAACAAAACAATCCTCATTTTCTCTAGGTAGCTGTCCATTTTACAACTTCCAAATACCCTCTCCCCTTACAGAATGAAATAAAAAACAGAAAATCATGTGCATTTTTGGCACACTGGATTTGGGCAAGAGCCTGGAAATCCCAGAATTGTCTATTTCCTGTTTGCATGCAGTCAAAACAAGGATGTATGGTTCTTTTCCTAATCCAAGCCTCACACTTGCCTGTTGGTCAGGATCTGCCAGCAGTAAATTTTTTTCTAACAATTAGAGCTTGACTTTTCAAAGAGGCCAGATTTCTGCAGCTTCCATTAACAGCCCTGGAGCTGTGTGTGTCCTCCAGTCAAGAAGCCAGCTTCTTAGCTTCGTCCTCTAAATAAAAACAAAACCCTTGAATGATATTCTGAGTGTTAATTTTGCTGCACAATATAGTCCTTCAAACTGAATGTTTAAGTATAGAAAATAGCAAGTACCCTGGAGTAGAAGGGAGAGCAAGCAGTTCCATGTGCCAGTCACACCTTTGCTGTTCATTCAGCTCCCTGCTCCAAATTTGTGGATCACTGTGTTGTAGCTCCCAAACACTGACATATTCCCCCACAGTATTTCACAAGATTTTAATGTTGGGAATGCCTGGGTTCTGAAAGGTGACAATAATTACACACTCCCTGTAATGCCATCCTTTCAGGTTAGAGGTGCACCCCTAAGCAAAGCTCTATTGGTATTTACACTACTAAGCCTAGCCCATGTTCATAAGGGGACAAATAAGAAACAGACTTCTTGATACCAGAGAAAAATGAAAGCAAGCTCTCGATCCATACTGTAGCTGGGAGATCAGTTCACCCTGAGTAAGACATCCCTCTTTCACTCCTTGAATTTTGAGAAAACAGTCTTCTGACTCAAAAGCTTGAGTTGCCATACAAAGAGGAAGCCCAGGCTCTTCTGCAAGTTGTGTGTGTACAACTGCAGCAGAGATGATAAGCACGAGCTGCTTCAGCTGTCAGCGCCTTCTAACAAACTGCTCTGTAATTGCCCAGGAAAGTTGGGAACCACCAAAGTCGGAGGAGACAGCCTGACCTGTTAGGGTGAATTGTTGCCTTTAATCCTAATCACTTGGTGGAAGTTGGATTTGCATTCTGCCTTTATTCTTGCTTTGTCTAAAATTGACAGATTATTTTTTTCCTCCAAAATAATAAAAGGGCAAAAGTCTATCTTCTGATGTGGAAACCTTCTGCCTCTGACCTGGAATCCTGCATATGTACTTTTTACAGATTAAAAAAATAATATTGTATATAAAAAAGATTGAATAAAGAATGTCTTTAAGTGAAAAGAGTGTGGGTTTTTTTGTCATTTGCCTCCAAAAGCAGCATCTTGTAGCACTGGACTGTGCAGCTGACCGTATTCCAAAGGTTTGGTGGTGCTGCAACTTTTCTTTCCCCTGCAGCTCTACTAAGGACTTTGTCAACTTAAACATGTATCAGGACCCCCATTGCAAAATTAAACCCCTGTACCCTGTACTTGCTTCTAACAGGTCCCTGTAGTGCTCAGATGGCTCTCAAGATGCAGCTTCTTGCACAACATTTTGAGGCTGTTCTTGGGTGCCATGGTGAAAGCCACCAAACCTCACAAAAGTCTGATACTTTTCCCCATTTCTCAAATTGTGTGAAAGTGGCTAAAAGGTTCAAATATCCTTTTATATGAGGGTAAAGGGTCAGGCAAACAAGCAATGGCACTAAATAATTAAGCCACCAGGTTAAATCCCCAGCTTTTCTTGAGACTTAAGTAGCCAGTGAGTTGGGCAATAAAGTCTGTCCATCCATTCCTCTGCTGTCTGGGAAATGGAAAAAAGTTTCCAATTGTCTAAGTGTTATTCACAGGGGAACTGGTATGAGGAAATGATCTTGTTTCCCCCCTGCACCTTGAAATTCCCTGGAACTGCTGCTATAGCTCTATTTTTTGCAGTACAGCCTGTGAATAGCCAGATTTGCTTTCTGATTCACATTAACTGTAGATAATCCTTTCTGTCTGATGTCACCCATGTTGCTCATATGTGGTACCTTGTTTTCGTGATGTGCCATGACTGCCAGCCCTTGTGTCCTGCTTTATATGCAATGCCCAACCTTCCCAGGGTGCTTCAACCTCAGGATATAATGATCATAAGAGGACATTGCCTCCAAAGTGCCATAATTGAGTGCAACACTTGGCTCCTGCTGCACTGCCATGCTCTCCACCTTGAGATCCAGTTTCTCATCCAGCTGTTGCTCCGTAGCTTTTTGCACGGCTCCCGACTGCAGTGTCACTGCTGAAGCAGCAGCTTTTGCATCCATTGATCTCCCTATCAATGGTGTCCCCGGCTCCTGAGCCACCTCTCTGGAATTCACTGGGTGTAGCAAGGTGTGTCCTGTCCTTTGTGGTTGCACTGCGTTGGCTCTGCCTCTTCAACAGTGAAGTGCTTCACGCCTCTGCTTCCACCTCCTCTGAAGCAGACGTTCTTTTGCATGTTCTCTGGCCAAGGGATATATATAGGGAATATCCTCTTTTATCTCTTCCTTGGCGCTCTGCCTGCGTGTCACCACCCCCCCCTCCCTTCCCTTGCAGGCTCTGTGGTTGTGTGTGCTCCTTCCTGGAGACCATGTGCCTTTCCTATGCATATTAATTAGCTGTATTTAAAAATCCTGAAATTAATCCTTTAATGGGTTATTTTTAGCCTTTGTCTTGTAGCTCTGGGAGCTGGCTTCTCTCAGTGCAAAGTCATAGGCTTTCTGTGGGCTTTGGAAAGGAAGCATTACTCTATCTGTGCTGGTTCACGTGTGGGATGTGTGAAGGCTGGTGATGGTGTGCTTTTTTTTTTTAATATGAAGAGCAAGAGTCTTTCTGACAATATTTCAGGCTGAGCCAACTCCTATGAGAAATGGTTTGAGAAAGAGCAGTCACTCATATAACCAACTTACTTGCAGGTAAAAATTCAGGGAAGAATTTGGGGAGGAAAGAAAAAGCAGTGTATGTTCTTGTGTACCAACAGTGTCACTGTTTGCTTTCTCGGATGGTTTCCACTGTACAACTAATCACAGATGACAGGTATGGTGTCTCTCTGTAATGGTAAGAAGAATTTGTAGAAAAATCCAGAAAGAATTGTCAATGCAGAGAATGAAGGATCAGATAATGCTGAGGCCTGGAACAGCAGAAGACAAAAGGAATTTTAAGAGTCAAAATGCAAAATTGTTCCTCCTGGGAGGAGGAGCAAAACCTTTCACTATAATCTGGGATGTTGTCAATCTAAAATCAGTAACAGAAAAAATGGAACATATAGTCAGCCATAATACAGAGGTCACCAATGCAGGGTGAAAAAGCAAGTGAAAATAAAAATGGTTGTGCTGAGTCAAAACTAAGGTCTGTCTGACCTCGCATCTTGACTCAACTCTGATCAAGAGCAAATTCCAACAGAAGAGCAGGAAAGTGAATTTTGATACTTCACAAGTGTACCCTGAAGTGATCTGCAGCTTCCTGAGCCATAGGTGGTTATCTTGGTATTTAATAGGCCTTGACATCCATGGAGGGGGGGCTGTTCTTTGGAATTAGTCCAGTCACTTCCTGAATCAATAGCGGCTGTCAGGGAGCAGAGCGAGCTCTGCCAAGGAGCCTCATGGTGCTGGCAAGGCATGCATGCACTGAGAGGGTGTTTCTGATGAAACAAAAAGCACATCAGTGCTGTGCAGAGATGGGTGAGCACCTCTGAGATGTGGTGTGTGGTTCTGGTTGCCTGTATTCAGGAGGGCTTGTCTCAGTGGAGACATGAGTGTTGAGGCTTACCAGGGAATGGAGAGTTGGCATCTGGAGAGGTGAGAGGAATTCAGCCTGGCAAAGTGGAAGGTTGACAGAGGGGATATGTGCTGTCCACAACACATCAAGTGGTTGGTCAGCCTGGGAGAGAAAAAAGCTGTTTTTCCTGGAGGACAAACCTTGCACAAAAGCCCCACACAAACTGATACCTGCAATGCTTGAATCATTTCTGACAGTGAGGTCCTAGGAGTAGAAAACATGTTTATCTGCTGAATAAAAGGATGGTGTTTGGTGCTTGCCTGCAGTTTCATGTACCTGAGTCAAGGATGTAGGAGGTCCTTTCCTGTCCTGCATTCCAGAGCTCCTGTGGGATCCCCAAGTCTAGGGTTGCATTTACAAAAGTTCTTTCCTTTGCTCTATTATCTGTTTCTAGGGCAGAACAAGTGTAAAATGCCATTGAATCAGGAAGTAAAAAGCCTTTCATGGCTTCATAGAAGGGAGTTACTTATTCACATTTGCTATGCTGTTTGAATAATGAGAATAGAAATCCACCAAAATACTTCTTCCTATTTCGTTTTTTAACATGGTTATCTAATGACCTTTCGCCACTGGATTTTCTGTGGAGAAATCAGAAACAAATTGCAACATGTTGGAGCACAGTGTTAACAACACAGGGACACCAATCTCTGTTGACCTAAAGATTGTTACTGAACAAGTAACTAAGAATAAAACCCAAGCAACTAAGAATATTATATTAAAACAAAGGAGTGGTACAGTCTGCAAATAGAGTCCTTTGTGCAGTGATTCTTACACAGCAAAATAAGTCAAGATTATCAGTACCCTCAAGAGAGAATCTCTGAAGATACTCTCTGTTGCATGCATTTAAATTATTTTTGCCCCCAGTTCTAGATGGCTCATCTTGTCCTTTGTTTGGGTACACAGCCCATTATTACTTGAGGTGCTTTATGCCTGTGGGCTATTTCTAAAGTAATTAATGTTCACATCAAGGCATTTCCCTGACAGTTCTCTGGCATTTTTGCAAGTGTTCTCTTAGCTCTGCACTGATACGTGGTCATGCATTTTGTACACTTTAGCCAGGCACATAAATTCAAAGAATCCATAGATTCTTGCTGTTAGTGTGCTCAAATCCTAAAACCAGTGTTACTTGAGCAACGCAACCGTTTGTGTCAGACCAGTACTACAGTCTGCTAAACCATGCCAGGATCCCACACTGTACTTCTACTTGTATCACAACAAGGTTAGGTTTTCAGGTCCTCATTAGATATTTTGCAACTGAAGTGGAAATCTTCCACGGGGAAAGAATCCTCCAAATCTTTGAATGCACACCAGCCATCAAACTGTGGAATTAATTGTTTCACTGTGAAGCAGGCTTTGATGAGTTCAGTGACAACAGTGAAACATTCACTGCCACATCCAGGTGACATAGTTATACTGATTTTTTTAAATTAGCTTAAATAATACACAAATACTGCTTTTGCAAGTGTGTCCCTTAAGAAAACCTTTCAATATACTGCCTCAAATTTCCTCCAGATCCTGCTATTTCTTAACAGAAGTCTATGGGTTAAGCACATCCAGCCCTTCACAGAGCACAGTGTGCAGCCCTGGGGATGTTCCCTCTGAACAGGTTATGTTTGGTGCCACATGCTGGTTAGCTGCATCAGGAAGATGCTCTGCCCACATCCTTTTTTTACCCCTGCAGTAGAAACTTCTTGCCAGCTCGAGCTGTTGGGAAAGGGCAAGGATGTGGCTGGGTGTGCTCTGGTGCTGGTCAGCTCAGAATCTGGAAGTCATGATTTGTTTTCAGTAATAGTATCAGACTGACTTCCAGAATGGTGACATTTGAACATTAGGGTTCAAATGTCAAACACTCAGTGTCTCCCAAATGCTGAAGAACCTTTGCCCACCCCTGTGTGTAACTCGCCAGGTTGTGCAGAGCTCCCGGTTTGAGGAGTCAGTGAGGCTGAGCAGAGCCAGCCAGGCACAGGGGGCACAGCAGTTTGCCCTGAACAGATCAGAAAATCAATACAAAGGATGAAAATGCATTTGTGATGTGGGACATGAACTGGGACTGTGAGGAGCCTTTTTCCTGGAGGGGAAAAAAATTGCCTAATGTGGAGGGTCTGTAACCTCTGTGGGCACCATGAGATTTTAACTGGCTCCTGTTGAGAAAAGGCTGTACTTCAGCTGCTTGACAAGCCTGATTTTTCAAAAACTGATGAGTCAGGATGCAAGAATTATGAGATTGCTTCTAAATAATGGGTTTGAGGATCTTTTTCCATGTCTGCAGTTGTGGTTTTTTTTTTTAATCTTGAGCTTTTGTGTCACTCATAGTTTAATATTTCCAAGCCTTGGCTATTTTTTTTTCAGAATGGTGAGAACCACCCTTAAAAAGAAAGGAAAAATAAAACTTGGCTTTTCTTCCAGTCTGGCAGAAGTTCCAGCCTCATGAAATGATCAAGAGTGGGCACTGCTGCATTAAGCTCACCCTAAGCATTACTACAACTATTTAAGGACAACTTGCTTTTCAGAAAACACAATTTTTAAATTTTTTACAACTTAAAGGTGAAGCAGACATGGATCTTTGTTCCATAGACATAACACACAATTGATCTTGTTGACTGCTCTGGTTCAAACAGTTGGCAACATCCTGGTTTTAGTGAGATGGCTCACAGTAACTGAGCACAAAACATAACACTCAAAAACAGGATATCCAAGTAAAATGTCCCTGTGGTGTAAATGTGAGCCCCACAATTACTTTTGGGTTCTTGTGCTGATCTTTATAGGGACAGAATAATTTTTCCAAACCAAAGTGAATAATGAATGGGATTCATACACTTGACCTTGACCTTATCACCTGTGGTTCTTCCATCACTTGCTGCAGGAGTGCTGGGGGTGAGGAAGCAAGGGAGAAACTCGAGGGATTTTTTTAATCCTGTGCTACTTATCTGCTTGTACAGAGAGACCCAGCAGACTTCCAGTGTATTAACCAATTTTTTCTCAGACAAGAACAAAAAGCTAGACAGTGACGCTCCGGTTTTGGAAGCTTCTTCCAGACACTATCTCAGCTGTGCTGTAGTTCTTGTGTTGTCACAGCTAAGTGTGGCATCACTCCCACTGGAGCAGTGCTCAGAGGATGAGCCAGAGACCTTTTCTTGACGTACATGTATCAAGTCATTCCCTTAAAGCGACATTGAGAAATTTTGACTTGTAGGAGGAGCTGTCTTGGGTCGCAAAGCACCCAAGAATGTTAGCAGGAGAGGAGGTGGGATGAATACTTACTTCTGTGATGTGTCAGGGTTGATAATTTGTCTCTGTTTGTCTGGATCTCCCGTTCCCAGCATCAGGCAGCCCACACCAGCAACCTCGCACTGTGTTTTTTGAGATAAAAGTGCAGACTTTGTGAAGACAGAAACTCCGCAGTCGGAATATTAAGTTGGGCTTTGCAGAGCGAGTGAGGGAAGCATCGCTGAAGGTTCCATCTTGTGGCAGTGAGAGGCACAGACCGACAGAGCCAGCAGATCTAAACTCTGTGAAGCAAAGCCTCGGTCCTGCCGAACAGCTGATCACACACTCCTCCCTTTCCAAGAAAAGGATACCACCGAGGAGCAAGTCCTGATCCTGGGCTCCGATCCCGCTGTGTCCTCGCCCAGGAGCTGCAGGGAAGGGACACACAGGGAAAGTTCCAGCTTTACACTGCACTCACCCCACCCAGCGGCCGCTCCAGGACATCCCTTGCCCAAAACACTTTTCCCTGTGAAAGGATGGCGAGATCTGAGTGTGGATCTGGTCCTTCCTTACCCCGGCACCTCTCCCACATGTGTCCGTGGCCACTTCCCACCCACCTTTCCAGTACATCAGGGAGCTCTGCCCTCTGCCTCCAGCACCCTGATGCCCAGCTTGGCTTCCAGAGCTCCCGCCTGACACAGGGCACTGACGGGCAGAGATTCCAGCTGGGATCTGTATCCTGCAGGAGGACCCGCTCAGCTTGTAGTTCATCACAGAGTTTGTTGCAAGAGGTGATCCAGATCCTGCTGTGAAGTTGTCCTGGTTCCTCTCCCTCATTTCTAGCAATGCCAGGAACAGAGAGTTCAAATTAAAGGAGACCATTGTAAAATTACTACTTCCTACCTGTAAATACATAACCAGTACATTTAAGGGGGTGAGGGAAAGTTCCTGGAGAAGCAGGGAGAGTCAAACACTGCAGAACAGCCACCTCAACCACTCTGTACAGGCGGCACCTACCGTGCCATGATCAGGTCAAACAGTTTTCATCTCTTGATTATTGCTCGTGGCTGGCCAGAGAGACCATTGCTGCAGCCATACCTGCGTGCCAGGGTTTGTTTCAAGAGCCCTGTAGACAAGAGACATCAATTCCAAGATGGATCAAAAGAAACCCCCTCAAAAGTGAACTTTCTTGGACTTAGTGGTGAGTGTGCAGCGTTCCTTATGTCAGCAGCACTTGCAAATAAAGCACATAGAAAGCCCAAGTGCATGTGAAAAATCCATTGTGCTTCCAGTCTAGATAAATTAAACCTAAAGGTATGACTGAAATTGCATGTGGGATTATCAGAAAAAATATATATCTAGCTTCTGATGAAATCACCACATTGAAAATTTTGAGGTGCAAGAATATTTGAAAAAGATAATAGAGAAGCTGAAGATGCTTCATTCTTGTAATTTGTTTCNAAAAAAAAAAGGAAGAAGAAAGGATGAGATGATTACTGAGTATATCAGTACCTTCAAAACAATTTTTGTCCACATGTATTTTGTTTCCTTTTAACTTTCTAGGTTGTCTTTTCACATTTTAGGCAGCAAAAACTCCCGGTCTTTCTCTGTCTCAATGGTCTTCCACAATGCATTTTAAACATTTTGAGTGGCACCTGTTATAGGGTCAAGCTGGGGATTTAATAAATCTTTATTTTAAATCTTTATTTTTGATTAATGTTCTTTTCCCTTTTGCAGATTAGTCCTTAACTGCTTAATATTCAGTGCTTGCTGCCAGCACTGGAGAGACACATCTTATTTAAGAAATGAGACAAGTTTAGTTATGTGAATGAGGAATGTCTAGAAATAGCAATCACTGGTCTGAGTAAGAAATCCATTGCATAACCATACATGAATTCCAGTTATCCAATGGTTTGTGAACTGAGATGGAGATGTAGATGTAGAGCTTTCAGGAGGGAGAAGAGTATTACATGGGGCTACAGGGTCATGACAAGGAGTGGTAAAATTGTTCTTTGGGAATGTCCCTGACTGTACTCCCATTTCCCAAATTAACTTTACAGCCACTATAATCTATTATATCTACAAGTATAAGTGACAGATTTTTCAGGTCAAGAAACAATTGTTACTTTTGGTTTCCTACATAACAGGGGCTGTATGTAACTTCTCACATTGTTATTCTGCACAAAGCCTACGAGCTGAGCCAAAGCTTAAAAAAAACCAAAAGCAATTTTAAAGATCGTAATTGAGAAAATGAACATTAATTTTGTGATTTTTACCGTTTAGTCTGTATTAATTCATTGAACTTCATAATGTAAAAAAATTCATCATTATTTGAAGGCTGTAACATGCTCAGAATACCAGTGTCATGCTTGTCTGATAAAATGGATTTTTCACAAAACCATGCTCATTGGCATTAACTATCCAGCTGTCCTCCATTGACTGTATCCTATATTAATGACACCAATTCCAGGCATGGATTTCTGGTATTGACATGATAGCCATTTTTCCTTCTGTTCCTCTGGAGCTTCTTCCTTATTCCTAAATCTATTCAAAATGTGTGTTATTATAGTTCCTGGTCCATTTTAGGAAGCAAAACTCTGCTCCTCTCCAGTGACAAAATATTTAACAGCAAGTGGTGGTCTTTATAAATGTAGGCTTTTTGAGCCTGCTGGAACCAGAAGTCATTAATTTTCTTGTAGCATGTAAGTATCACTGATATATATTTGCTATTTCTTCCTTTTCTGCATGTCTGAAGGGTAAATACACACATTTCCAGCAAAGCAGCCTTAATGTTTTGGGTTTATTTTCTTTTCCATTCTTTATACAGAAGTAAAGTTCTTACTGTCTGTGATTCTGTTGACAGTGGAGCTGCATTGATAACCAATAGTTTGCTTTGTTGATTGCCAGACAAACTAATTAAATCAGAATAATGGTCCTGGTCAGCTGCTGTAAAAACAATAAGGCTCGTGCTGATCTAGTACCTTTTGTAGCCATTTTGTTAACCTGACAAGAATAGAAACAAGCTTCTGCTAGACTGCAGTGCAAACTTGCAGAAAATCAACCCTCTGCAGTAAGTTTGCCTGTTGTCCCTTTTGGTATCCTTGGAATATCCTTACAGGCTTGTGCTTGTTTCTGGGTAACAGCACACAGCAGCTCCGGTGCCTCTGAGCAGCAGGAGAAATGTTCCAGGTAGCCACTCCCTTGGGCTTCCAGGGTGTTTTATTACAGGCATTCCACTAATTTGGGCAGCCACCTGAAGCAAAAGACAACACAGATGCCAACCAGGGGTGCTCAGGGAGGGACAGAAGTGGGGAAATGGGGAATAAGCTTCCTGTAAGCAGGAATGGCTTGTCATGGGGATTGAAGGAAGGGATGTGATAGCAAGACACAGGGAGGAAATTCAACAAAGGAGGAATTTGGCACTTAGAAATCTGACTGTTGGGAGCAAGGCTCTTGGAGACATGAAAAGATCCCACTGTTTTCCTGTGAAGGCAAAAATGGCAAAGAAAGCTCCGGCAATGGGAGCTTGCACTTGGGAAACAAGTCACTGACCTGTGGAAGAAATATTGTCCTTTGTTCTCTCTGGCAGCATCTGTGGATATTTTAGGACCTCTGTTAAACCTGTGGAAAGACGTCCCAGTTTTCTGGAATGTGTTTTAATAGCCCAGCCCTTTGATGTGTGAAGTGTCTCCCCCTATTAAATAGCTGCCTTGCTGCTGTTGTTCTCCCTCTTCCTTTCCTGCTCTAATTCCCTGTGCCTGGATTGCCCTTCCTACTCCTACTTCAGTTACAGAGCAGCCATGGCTGCACCCATTGCTTGGCACTCACTGAGCATTAGGATGAAATATCATTAGCCTAGAAAAACCATGGGTGTTACTGTGCTAAACTGATTTTTGCTTTTCTAAGGGTGTGCAGAGAGCAGAATAAATAAAATAAAAGTGTGCATGCAGGGAAGGGAAGAGGAACAGTGTCCATGGAAGGGGATGGAGAAGAAGAAAGCACAGAGCTCTAAGTGCAGAGATTTAGCTGCAGGGAGAGGTGAGGCCTGACAGGACCAGCTGATGCTCTGCCAGGGCGTAAAGGAGCTGCACCCAAAGTGGTTGTGGCCCTTCTTTCTCTCCCCAAATCTCTCCTGGAAGTCACCCTCTGCTCCTTCTGGATGTTTGGTCATGTCTCCATGGCAGAAAAGGTGAATCATCACACATCTGAAGGGAGGGAGGGATTAAGTAATCTCCTACAAGCAGGTGGAAACCAAAGCAGGTGGAAACCATACCCTTGTGGAGGGTCTGTATCCCTGGAATATGACTGACAGTTCTGGTGTCTGCTATTCTACTACTTCAGATCTTACACAGTTAACCAAAGATGTTACTAAAGCACATAGTAGTGTTTGCACTGGGACTATCTAATGTCTGGGGTGCTGAATAATTAAACTCAGCACAGACTTTGAGCAGTCAGTGTCCCTGGAAATGTGATTTATTTACATTAGTATGAGTCAGGTAAAATGTTTCTGTTCACACCATCTAAAACAGAACAGAGAAATTCTCATCTTTTAGAGTTGTTTTCAGCAAGTGAGATGTATGTTTAAGAAAGAACTCTGGATTACATTTGTTTGTTCAGACAAGATCTGTATTTTTGCCCACAAGTTAAAAGTTACCCATTCTGCAGAAGCTCATGTGGCCATCAGAGAAGCTCAGGGGCAGCACATGTGTACCTATCAGCTAAGTTAGCCTTTGTTCCAGCTGAAACGTGGTCAGAGCAGGATTTTTTCAGCACTCTTTATTTTTCCTCAGTGTTCACAAACACATTGACTCTGCAGTGGGAACCCCTCAGTGATCAAGGCCGTCCTGCAATATTTTTCTCCCTTTCATTGTCTTGAAGTTGTTCTGCTGGACACCCACTGGATTTATTGCAAAATGAGGGTGCATAAAGAAGCATTCACCTGCCCAAATCTGTCCCTTCTCTCTGTCCACACTAACTAAAACTATATTGCACATATATCGTACTTTTATCTCATGGTGCTTACAGTGCTCTAAGTTTGACTGTCAGGTGAACATGAAATGCACAACACCCTTGAAAAAGTGAACAAGATTTGTCACAGCTTTTGCCATCAGGTGGCTTCTGCCTGCTGCCTGTTTGGTGAGGTTGGCAAACACTGAGTGAATAGGGTGTAGCTGAGTGGTGCACATTTCTAAAGTGTAATCATACTTCTAGGACAAGTTGTGTTTTACATAAGCCTTGGAGGTGGCGTGGAGTGAAAGAAGGGCTGAAGTGTTCTCACCATGGACTGTGTGGAGTCTTACTAAAATAAGTCTTTGTGCTGCAGAGATGTACAAGTAGGTGTGGACTATGCAGTACAGTTACCCTCATCAGCCTGTACTCAACAAACAAATGAACATTTCACTTTTATTTTTTCTGAGGTTGGGGGTGAGGGGTTGCAGTGGGCTTTTACACAAAGTATTCATTTAAAAGCTTTGTAGTTTGCTGCTGCTGCTCACCCAGCTCTCCTCTGGCCCAGGGCCCTACTTGCTTAGCTGGATTTCAGCTCCTCTTCAGGCTCAGGCAGTGCTGCTTTGCAAGTGCAGCCTTCTCTGGGGGATCACAGAGGCAATCCACTCACCAGTGCCCTGCTTGGCCTCTTCCCACGTGTAGCGGGGCACGTAGCCAAAATCCTGCTGTGCTTTCCTGTAGGAAAAGGTGAAGGGGGTGTTGAGCAGCGTGACCAGGTGCCTGTTGGTGGAGGGGATGTATCTGACAAAGGGCCGCAGCAAGAAGCTGACGATCTCCAGCAGCAGCGAGAAGTAATAGAGCACTGTCAGGGGCATGGGGAGCTGGGGCTCGATGCCAAAGCCCAGCTCCTTGGTCAGCTCGTAATTCAGATCGGCGTAGCTCATGTGAGGAGTGTCATCTGAGATGTAGTAGAACTTGCCCCTGACGTGCTTGGCTTTCTGCGGGGCTCGCAGGGCCCTGGCTGCCTGCACGTGCGCCCAGGCGATGTTGCCCACGTACACGGGGTTCACCAGGGCCTCCTTCCTGGAGAAGCGCAGGTAGACGTTCTTGTTCAGCAGGCACTTATCCAGGTGGCCTTGGAGAAAGGGGCAGCCTTCCCCAAAAATGTACATGGATCTCAGGGCACAGGTCATCAGCGTGCCCCCGTCCTTCAGCACCTGGCCGTCTGCTTTCAGCACAGACTCCTCTGCCAGTCTCTTGCTCTGGGCATAAGGAAATTTGGATGTGCTCTCATAAGCTGTGTCTTCGTCCCCGTTGAAAATGGGGTCGCCTTTGCGGTTTGGGCCCGTCACCTCTATGGTGCTGGTGTATATGAAGTGCTGCACGCTGCAGCGGACACACGCCTCCAGCAGCAGCTGGGTACCTTCAGAAAACAAACATGAAAGGCAGTCTAGTGCCCCCTAACCAGGAAAAAGTGGGGGTTTCAGACAGAAACAACATCTCTGGCCTGAGCTTAGCCAGGTCTCCCTCCCTGCAGCTGGAAGAATCCTGTCCTGAACAGGGCAATTCAATGACGCTGAACCTGCTCTGAATCTGTATTAAGTAGTATCAGTGCACCTTCCAGAGTTAAACAAGGGTGACTATTTGGTCCTAATTGCATATTGTGGGGTTTTTTTCATGCCAAGAATCAAATTTTTGCCCTTCCTTAACTTAGCATTGGTACTGACCACAAATTCAGGGCTTGTGCCTCTTGGTGGGATTGAGTTGGTTTAAGGCAGAGAACCTTCAGAAGCTGCCCCTCTCCTTAGGTATCGTCCATGCTCTATGGTGAAGCCCATGTTTTGCAGGCTCGAGGATGCTCTTGGGTGGTTTGCTAAGAAGGACAGAATTAGTATGGGACCTGAAGGTTTGCTCCAAACTCAGTGCACTCACACCCAGTGCACATCTATCCAGTATTCGACTGACTAAAGAGAAGGGCTTGAAGAGAAACATGGTGAAGCAAGGCACGATGACATGTAGTCAAAGATCATAAAGTCCAAGGAGAAAAGAGAGGCTTGTGTTTGTATGCCTCCTTTTCTGGGATGTTGTGGCTTTTCCTTGCAGTAGTACAGGATTTCTTACATTTAAAATCATTTAATGCTTTCATCGAGGGCAGCAGAGGTCAGCTGTTCAAGAAGGTTAAAAGAGGAAAGCACACTGAGGGGGCAATAAATACTTTATTAAGTTGTGTTGTTATAGCTACAATTAGAATATTTTTTTTCTACCCAGCTTTGAGGCAGAAATTGTCTTATTTGTTGTGCATGGTGTAATGAGAAAAATTAAAAAGGCCAGTGACTTCAGAAGAGAAGACACAGCTCAAAGACATTTGGAAACATCTTTGGTAAAGGAACATTAAATTAAAATGACTGATATGATTTCAGAAGAGTGCAGCCTAAAATCCAGGGCATAAAAATCAAACACCAGCAGTGAGGCACATAAAAGATCTTCCAAGTCTGCTCAGTCTGTTACAGCAACAACTGAAGGCAGCACAATGCAGGCCAGAATAGTGTGACTGAAACCAATACAATGAATTAAAGACGTTCAGAAGAGCCAGGAATATTGGCTGCAAAATATGGACTCATTAATGAGTGAAAAATTGGGAGAATTACTGAACTGAATATTGTTAGGGCACCAAAATTCCTCTTTTCAAGCTTGAACAAGAAAAATAAAGAAATTGAAACAGGTGGAAAACAAATCTGGATGAGGCTTTCAGAAACATTAAGGAAGTGCACTGAAAAGAAGTTATGCAGACAGGAATAAATTAATGTGAAAAATTCATGCAAGTCACCCTGTTTACATGACATACAAGCCAGGGTCACCTGGAAAAAAACTAATTTATCATACAATTTAAAAAATAATAGCTTAATTCCTGCTGTCAGTACTGTTTAGAAAATGAGGGAAAGTAATCAAATGCAGAAGGTCTTGATGAAATCAAACGAGATAGCAAGTTTTAGAAAAAAGCAAACATAAAATTATCTTGACAGTTGGTATCTGTTCGAGATGAATTTCACCCAAATAAAATGTGGTTTATTTGCAAATCAGAATTGTATGTAAAAGCTTAAAGATTCCTACAGTAATGGGAATCTGAGTATCTTTCATATAGCATGCAATAAAGCAAATTATTACTGTACTACATGCTTTTTTCAGTGAGTGGGTCCCCATGGTTTGCTTGCCCTTCTGGCTGAGGATCTGGTTCACAGAAGGTATTTTGTTTAGATTATTAGTAGTTATTTTCTCAATTCCCTTACTTTTAAAAATTTGCTTCCCTTCCTTCCTAAAAAGACATTTTTTGCTCTGAGATATTGTGTGGCAGTGGAGGAAAGCCCTGCATCAAGGCAAGTTTAACTGGTTCACTTCTGTCCTGGTTCGTGAACATCCCCATCTGATTCTTGAAACAGTTCTATTACACAAGTTCTATTTTCTAGGAGAAACAAAACTTTCCTCCTGCAAGACTGTGAAGTACACAGCAGTGCCCTGGCTGGTCAGAAAACCAGAAGAGCATCAGAATGGAAATGGAAGAAAACAGGGAAGAGAGGACAGCAGTATTCCCTGACTGATCTTGCAGCCAGTTGGCTCTGGGAGCAGGACTATGGACAGTATTTCATTCTAGCAAATGTTTTCAGTGGGCTTTTTTCACCCATTCACCCATAGGCAGACACACTTGGCAGGGGAGTGAATATTGGGGATTCAGAGCTAAAGAGCTTTCTGGGTTTGGACATTTTAATAACAGTCTGATTTTTTTTAAATTTTTTTTTTTATATTTTTCCCCATGGAAAAATGTGTTTAAGCAGCAAATTCTGCTGTGAAAAACCAAATTGTAGCGGGAGTACAGTCATAAAGACAGAGCTTTACAAATCCCCCATCTGAACTACCAAACAGGTATATCTTCATGTTACCCAAAGCACAGGTTTCCAGGAACTTGCCTTTCTACTCTTCCCTTCTGACAGGGGCCTAAGAGGCTGCCCACTGGGCTCTGTGTTTTGATCATTGACAATTTGTGGCTTTGATTGAGCAGAAATGAAAGGGTCTGGAAGCTAATGGTACAGGCAAAGAGCCACACTAAAATGACTAAAATGCCATCCCACTTTTTTTAAGGTACAAGTAAGAAACAACTCGACAGCCAAGAATTATCTCTTCCTCTGAACAGTGGTGAGCAGCCAATATTTGTGAGAGTGATGCCTGTGCAGGTATTTTCCTTCACTTTCTGTGAAGAAGCTGTGTCTGTGGCAGAGAGGAACAAAGGACTGGGAAAGCTGTTCATGTAAATAAAAGTTCTTCCCCAAATCTCCCCCAAGTTATTGAAGCAACACAGCCAGGGAGGCCAGTGTGCATGCAGCTTAGGCAGTACCAGCTCTCTGAATGGCAGTGAGGGTTTTGGCATCACAGACAGGGGCTGAAGTTGTTCTTTTAGGAAATACTTTTAAACTTCCTGGTAGGTGATGCAACATGGGCCATTCCTAAGTCTAAACCCTCTCCCTCCATCTGATCTTTCAGCAAGAATGAGGGTTCCTTAGCAGAAGGGGAAATCCCATCACTGAGTCACTGAAAGCCCTCCCTCCCATAGCTCTGAGTTTGTTGGGGAATTTTAAATTATAAGCTCAATGTGGGAGGGCACTTGTTCCTCTCAGCTGCCTTCTTGCACACACAGACTTAAAGGCAAAGGAAGGAAAAGGAGAAAAAGAAGAAGAAAAAGAATAGCAAGGAGAAAGCCACAGGCTCTGGGATGTCATCAAAGCAACATTTCTGTAACTGCAGCCAAAGTCTGCAGTATTTGTAAAATTTGAAAAATGTACACAGGCAGGGATGCCATGGGGGGTGGGAGAATAAGAACCAATTTCTGAAGTGAGCATTGGGATTTCAGAGGGGAATTGCTTTCAGAAAGTTCCACTGAGCATGGGTTTATGACCATCACCACTGAAGGTAGAGTCTGTGCAGATCTCAGCATGGACATAGGTAATTGTTGACAAGAATGAGTGATCCTGCACTGCCCTGAAGTGGAAGACTGGCTGTGGAGAGGCCCAGACCTTCCTGGGGCTGCACAGACACAGGATTTGCACCCCTAGGTGTGTCTGTCCAAAATGCAGAACAGCCCAGTTGACCTGGCTGAAAACAAACACGGGTCAGGTGCTCCCTTTCCTGAGCAGATGGTGGTCAGGACACAGGTGTGGGTTTGAGAAGGTGCTCCCCTGCTCACCTGTTACATTGACTTCCCAGAGCAGCTTCTTCTCGATGAGGCCCAGGGTGTCGATGAGGGAAGCCGTGTGGATGACAAGGGACACCCCCTGGCAGGCACGGTGCAGGAACGTCACATCTCGGATGTCCCCTTCCAGGATTTTCACCTCAGTCTTACCCTTGAGCTCTGCAGGGGCAGCAGAAAACAGAGTACAAGACCTTACAGGCACCCTAAGAAGAGCACTGGGAGCAGTGGTGAAGGGCTGACCCTGCCTGGGAGGTGCTGGCTGTGCAGGAGCTGCAGGGATATTTTAAGGCTGTGAAACAGAAGGCATTTCCCCAGGATTCTATTGTCAAATGCTAACTACAGTGCTCTAGAGATTTAGTTTGCATTACCTACCATAGATCTGGAGCTAATATTCCATATGTTTCTTTCTATTTTATTTGATAAAGAGAAAACTTTTCCACTGCTAGCAAGCTTCCTTGAGTTGTGACTGTGTTAGAGTTCACAGAGGAGTCTCTTTAGCTGTGCATGTTCTGGTACTGGCTGGCTACAGATGTGTTAACCCAAGGGCACTGAACAGGCTCTGCATGTTCCTGTCTTAGAGCTGATGAATGATCTCTCTCCACCCAGAGCATGTGAGCACAGGGGTGTGTTCATACCTACTTTCTGCCCCTCTACCTTGCCTGTATTGCAGCTCTTCTAATAAATTACATACAATTCTGACATCTTCTTCTTGTACCTGGCCAGGACTTATAGTGCCTCTTCCAACTCCAGCTCTGGCTCCATTTCAGTGTTTGTGTTGTGGGGTCATTTTTAGCCTGCACATCTTTCTGGTTCATATCTGAACTCTCAAGACTGTTCTCCTGAGCTACCTCAGCCCAGCTTGATGAAATCCTGCTTTTTCAGCCCTCTCCCTCCACAGCAGCTGCAGGATGTGTGTGACCCCAGAGGAGCTCCAGGTCTCAGAGCCATCCTTCCCTAAGCTGTGCTGGGCAGAAGGATTCTTTCTGCAGCCCAGAGCTGCACGAACGTGAGCCAGCACCAGACCATCACTTGGGAAGATGTACAGTCCAAGGCAATGCTGCTCTCCAGGGAAATCAGCTGGCCTGGCTGCAGCAGCCACGGGAGAGGAGGGGACATTGTCAGCGTGACCCGCAGCTCCTAAGGAGGTGGTGCCAGGGCAGAATGTCCCCTGGGACACATTCTAGCTGTGGCTGCACTAGGTGGCTCCCCAGGCACAGCTACCGGGCAGGGACTGCTGCACAGACAGTCTCTGTCTTCTTCCAGCATAATCAAACGCCCCTTTTGGATAAGAGAAGAAGCTGGTTAATTGTACAGCTTTTAGCTTCAGCTGTGGCTGAAATCTCGTGTATCCCAGTGCTTTGTCACCAGCTCCAAAGCAGGCAGTATTTAATCCCATGTCTTTAATATGAAACACTGAGAGAGACAGCTGTTGGATCTGGAGCTGAGTGGGAATATATTTTAAAATGGTTTTATCTCATTTTCTCTATAGCATGCTAAGAATGTAATCCTGTTTCAATTTAACAATTACTCTGATGCAACAGGCTAAAGGGGCTTTTTTCCCCGCCACAGACAGTTGATCTGAGATTTAAGATTTGTGAAACATTTGCAAAACTGTAACTAAATCTAGAGTTGCTGCCCTCCTAGCACAGTCATTGCCACATGCTCTTTTTTGCTCCTTTATTTTACAGACTGCATTCATTTCCTAGGATTCCATCTCCAGAAGCTTCACTCTCACCTCTACTTGCATGGATGCAAAAGTGTCAGACTAGGGCTGGGCTTTTTTTTAAGCACCTGATGATTAGATTTGCTCTAATAAATATTAGTCTTTGTACTGCCCTTAGGTTGATGTTCCCCATGAATAAAGCTTTGTGGGATTGTAATAATCCCAAGAACTGACAGAAATAGTTTTCACAGCATAAATTCTGACATGTGACCCCTTCAAAGTTATCACAGTGCCACAGGAAGGGGTTAAGAAAATGGAATTTTTACACATGCAAATCAAAGCTTTCAGGAAAAGTATAGAAGAACCCTTTTAAAGCTGATCACAAGAAATCTGCTGTCTGGGTGCTTTGTGCCTTGTTTGGGCTTGCAGTTTGTGTGTGTGACATGAGTCAGGAAATCTGCTCCTCTATTCCATTTTATCCAGCAGAAGCTGCCATGGTAAGTACAATATGGGCCTTGCTCACTTTAGCAGCATCAGCTGCATGTCAGGAACGTGATCTTGTTTTGCTCTGGGTAAAGAGAAAACTAGAGGTGAGCTTGGAAGAGAGGAAAGAAATGACTGACAGACAGTGGTTTCAGTCAGATGGCCAGCAGAGAGAAACTTGATTTCCATCTAGACAAACCATTGCCCAGGCATCAAAAGAACCCATTTGGGTAGGTCAGAGGGGGAGAAACCAGAACAAATCCAAGTCAGCTCTCCATTTTTACATAAAGTGATTATGACAAAGTACCTGCTCACTGGGAAAGCTTGTTCTTCTTCAATAGTGGTTTCAGTGTTCTCTGAGTTGTAAGAAATCTCCCTGCTTGCTGTGGGGTAGTTTTTGCTTGAAAATGCAATGATTTCTCAATAAAATTCAGTGTCCTGTTGTGAGCAGGTTTTGAATCAGCAGTAGAGTCGGACCATTTGCCCTAAACTTGAGAACAACATAGGAGTTTTGATTTCTCCAGAAGTGCCAAAGCAATAGTGAACAACAAAACAAGAATTGTGTAAGTGGAAGCACAGGAAAGGCAGAAAGATAAATCTGACATGGAGATGAGAGGTAAGAAACCCAGGGCACCAAAGTACCATGTTCAATGTGACATCCATTCTGAACCACACAAAGTCACTGAGTAGACTCCAACTCACAGCCCTCGACACTGACTGGATCATCCTGGACTCCCTGGGGCTGTGGAAGGACACAAATGCCACTGTCCTACACAGACTGAGTGTGATGGTCAAGCTCCCAGCAGGAAAGTTGTTTGGACAAAAGAGAGGTGCCCCTGAGTGCTTTCTGGCACAAAGACCTGTGACTTGCACATACTTTTCTGTCTCACTACCCACAGTCCTGACTCTTCAAAGATATTGGAAATGCAAGGTGCTTAAGAGATTAGTAAGGAAAACACCCACTCAGCTCTGCTTCTGGCTGTTCCAGAAATCCAGATAACATCTGCTAGCAAGTAAAAGTCCCTGTAGTAAAAATAATGCAGGTCAGAAGGCTCCAGCCCCACCCACAGGTTTTGTAGCAGCCCTGCACTTGGAATAGGAGTGACTGAGACAGAGAAGGGCTTGAAAGGGAACAGCAGGGGAATATTTCAGGTAGTCCTGGGTACAGGGACTGGCAGAACACTAGAAGTGATGTAGCCACAAGGGCTGATACAGACAGAGGATCTGCCAGTCAAAGTGCAGGGGTTCAAATCTGTTTAAACACATCTGGAATGTCAGCCTACTACCTGTTCATGGGGAAGAAAAGGCTTTGGTAACTGATTTTTTCCTACATACTGTGCTGCTCAGATAGGCAGAAGGAAGTTAGAATAGGAGAGGGGGTGTGTGGGCAGTGCTCTGTGGAGGAAGAAGGGAGGATAAGGAAAGAGGGCAGGGAGCTTGCTTATTAACAAAAAAATAAAACATCAAAACGTTTGCTGCAGCTCAGCCAAGATTGTGCCCACACAAACAATTGTTTTCACTCCCCAAAGTGCTCCATTATCCCCACAAAGCTCTCCTGGCCCAAAGCAGTGTAGATGCTTCTGCACTGCTGCATCAGTGCTAAACCACACACACACTTCTGCTGCTTCAGCCTCTGCTGTAGCTGTAGGTTTTGGGTTTGTTTCTGTGGAAATTGTCTGGAAACCAGAGCAGGAAGGGCTGAGGAGCATTTAGAAATCCTCAGTGAAATGCTGAGTCGGATTTAATGGAGAGGAAGTTTGAGATGTATAAAACCGTGATAAAGGCTTGTGCAGTTTGTACCAGGTGCATTGTGCACTGTTGCTGTTCATTGATGACACTTTAATCCTCTATAGAGTGATTGAGGCTCTTCAGCAAATCATGCAGAGACATTCCTTAAGGGTTCCCATATAGTTCCTGCATAGAGGAAGAGGAGTCTTGTAGTGAAGATGTGATGGAGGAAGTTATTGCTAAGTAAATGTAATGTGAGGACTTACGAACCTGACTGAATTTAGGCTCCCTATGTGCCTTTTCATTGATGCTCAGTATCTCAAGAAATAGGACATTCAAAATAAAAGACTCTGAGCTGTATTCCCTGCCACAGACTGTTCCTGACACTGGGCACAGAACTCACTTGTGCTGTCTCAAATCCATTCAAGAATCCAGAGTTCTGCCTTGCACTTTGCAAATGGATTCTGTCTCTACTGTTTAGCATTTGCTTAAACAGGAAACTGCAATAATGTTATTAACAAAGGCAGTTTTAAAAATACCTCACCACAGCTCTCAGCCAGAAGATCACTATTAATCAAATTAATCACAGGTTGAAGAAAACTATTGGAATTTGCACCCACAGCTTTGCCCCTGCCTTGTCTGTCTGACATACCAGAGCCCAGCACAGCGTGCTCTGGATATCTCTGCCCTTCCACCCAGTATAGCAATGCCTGAATTTTCCTTTCCCCCAAGAAGAAGAAGTGTGAGATTTTAGCACTAATTTTGCTCTGTGGGTTTTGTTGTAAGAGAAATCAGGTTGAAGACAGCCTGTTTACTGCATGAACAGAAGCCTCAGGGCCTGACAAAAAACCTCTTGTTTTCACATTTTACATCTGATTTCTGTGCTGGAGGGAGAGGGAGGGATAAAGCAAGGCTTCTCTGAGATGAAACCTCTATCTGCAAAGCTGGTTTGGGTGAGAGGTGAAGGCTTCCAAGTTACCAATGTGGGACTGCCACACCTCCAGCTGCAGCACCCAGTCCCCGTGCAATGGCACTTACTGTCAAACCTCCCGAGCGCTTCATCGCTGAAGGCTTTGTCCAGCAGCCGGAGCTCAGCCAGCGCCTCCTCTTCTTCCAGCAGCAAGCACACAATCCTCTGGCCAAGAAATCCTCCTGCTCCTGTCACCAGGCAGCTTACCCCAGCCAGGGACATTGCTCTGGGTTGCTCCTCAGTGCTGAACTCGCTGTCTCTTGAGTTTGGTTCTGCTCCTGCCTGAGGGAAGGAACATATGACATCAACATCTGGAGAATTTACAAATCAAAGGGTGTTACCAGAAGGAGAGACTACTGAAAAACAAACTTTAATCCCTATATCAAACAATTTTTTAAGCATGTCTTACTTTTGCTAGCTACTCTTATTCAGAAGAAATCAATGTATCTTTTCCATGCAAAGAAAACATTCTTACAAATCATTACAAACCAATTCAATTAACAAATCTGAAAATGCTTAAAATCAACTTCAATGCCAAACAAACCCTGCAAAAGTCCGCCTTGAGTCTCAGTTCCACCTCTCTAGCCCTCAGAAGACTGTGGGGGAGATTTGCCCGTATTTATATCCTGCAGGGCACCACCAGGGTCATTTTGCTCCCCTCCCTCTTGAGTGCCTCCTTTGCTGCAAAAAAATGTGATGCTTCCACACCACTCCCACCAAAGAGGAAGGCTCTGGATGCAGTGAGGTCTGAGCCTAGATGTGGTCCTACATCCCCAGAGAATAAACTCTCATGTTCATCATTCTCTGCAGCTGCACTTGCTTGTGTAATACTGTGCCAATATTGAAGGCAGGGAGCATTTAAATTAAATGTAAATAGCAGGACAATCTATTTGTAGAGGTTTGAGGAGTGAACTCTGCTGCTGTACATTTTCTGGATACTGGGCTCCCCCATTACAGTGTGGGTTTCTCACTCTCTCTGTGCAAGATCAGAGACTAACCCTGGGGATTTTGTATTTGTTCAGTATACCACAGGCATTTGAAGTGATGAAATTGTTTAATGTACCGTCCAAGTTAAATTCAAGCTGCAGGAGGGAAAGATTCACCTCTGGAAATGTCTTATGCAAGAGTACCTATTTAAAGCAAGGCTGTTTGTGCCTCTGCAGTGATCTCTGTCGTTACTGCTCTACATCTCCAACACACAGGGAAATGCCCAGGTGTTTCTCCCTGGGGTTTCACTCCAGTTCTAGCAAAACTGTTTTGTAGTGTGAGACCAGGGCAGAGCATTAGCCTGAACCTCCTGATGCCAGCACTGCCCTCCTGGGTCTGTCAGGACACGCTGGCTGCAGCTGTATTTTCTGTCTCTCTCACACAGGGATAGGCTGACAATCCTGCTGAAGCAGGATGATAAATAGGGAGCTGCCTTGAGTGACAAGGAAGTTATAAAGAAGTCCAGCAACACAATTAATTAGGCTGAAATCACTGGAAAAGGGATCCCTGATTTGGGGCATGGCTGGAATGGATCTCTAAAAATGCTTTGTTTCCATTCGTGCCATTAACTGCTAAGCTCCTTTTTTTCTTCTATCATGGGTTTTGTTCACTCATTAAAGAGAGCCCTGGAGAAAAGCTGCAGAAGAAGCATCCCCACACTGTTACTTTTTTAGAGCAAAACCGGGCTTGCAAGTGACAGGAGAAAAGGAAAACCATTTCTGCTGGGGGAGAAAGGTTTCTAGCTGACACAGATGACAAAGTTTTGGCAACTTTCAATGTTTCAATCCCAGTGTCCTTGAAAATCTGTTTCTTACCCCAACAAAGCTTAAAAAAAATTTTATCAGTGCTTCTTTCCTTGGCTTTTCACAGTCAGGACCTTGACGTTGTATATTCTTATCAGAAGCTGCTGCAAATTAATTTTGTGCACTTTGCAAGGAAAAAAAACTGGCCAAATTCTGCTGCTCCAAGAGGCATTCTCTGTAACAGGGCTTCCTTTTTGCTTTCAAAAAGGAAATAAAATGCCTTAAAGAGGCATTATAAAACCAGACAACACCACATAGCCTCTTAGGATAGAAAACTCTTGTACACTAAGCTTGCCTATCAGAATGACCAGGCTTAGCAGGGGTAGTGCTTATATGAGAATATGACTGCTTCACAGGGAACTGCAGGGAGATTTACTGCTGCTGTGCTTTGTCCTCTTAGGTTCTACTCAGACAAATGCTTGGCTTAGTTTGAGGGTATTTTATACATCACCACTTAGCAGCCTTCACCTGAACTGCTCTGTGTGAGTGTCAGTGGTCAGAGAGCAGCAATCTGCTCAATTCCAGCTCAGACCTACTGGTTCTTCCTGCAGACTCACCTAGAGACAAGGTTTTCACCTCTTGTTTCTTGTTGACATTGCTGCTGGGGTTGCTGAGGGGCGTGCCAGCTCCTCCTGTGCAGGCAGGACCAGCTCTGGTGTTCCCAAGGGACACGGAGGCAGAGGCTGGAATGGGCTGTACACCCAGAACGGTGCCAATGAGCAACAAGGCCAAAGTCCACCAGACCCCCAAGCACCAGGAACAACTTGATGAAATTCAGAGTTATTGCACAGCTAGGGGACTTGCAGACTAAAACATAATTGAGCAGCATTTGAAAAGTTTACCAAGTGCATTCTGTGTCAAGGCATAGACATTTTTTAACTATGTTGATGTCTCCTTCTCTTTGACTTCATTGTAAAATGAAGCCACCACAATCTGATAGTTTGCTGTAGAATGGACTGCATGACTTAAGAGCATCATTTTAGAAAATCAGAGCTTGTACATTTTGGTGAATGTTGGAGAAATGCTATACATGGACTAAGAGGATAGCTTTGTGTATGTGCCATGCACCATGTCCCATTCCAACCACGTCCCTGATTTTCTGGCCCAGGAACAGTTGCTCCTCTGATTTTACTGGTGCTTACTGGGACAGATACTTTGGGGCAATGACTGGCAGGTGTTAGAGAATGTATTTTCTTAGCCTTGTCACAAGGGGAAAAATGGATTGGGAGGGAGTATAGTGGAGATGAGAAGACAGAAAGAAAAACAGTGAAGGGAAAATTCCCAGCAGCATTAGGAAAAAACTGTATCATGGTACTGGAATGATTATATGCAATAACATTGCAGGGCATGGAAATTTTATAGGATAAAATGTACTTTTACAGAGGGTGATGCTGTTTAGTTATGGAATCAGGTAAACTGATTTTGCTATCAGTCAGGGTATCCAGAATTAAGAAAGGAAGAACAGATCTATTTGTCCAGGAAGAATTTTAATTCAGGAAAGGGGTTTCTGACATCTGGCCTGTTGCCCAGACCTGTGAGAACTGAAGCAGGGAAAAGCAAAAGCATATTCATTATTTAGCTAGACCTTCTGATTTCTAAATATAGAGTAATTGTGACCAAACACACACACAGACACACACAGACATGCACCCAAAATCCCATGTTTCTTCTCATGTGAAAAATTAATGTGTTTCTTACAACTGTATGCCTGTAAGCTCAAAATGCCTACATGCTGGCAGCTCTGGGCAAGAGGCTGGACTTTGAAATGTAGATTTACTCAAGGAAAACTTCTGCCCTTCAGGGTGGGAGGCACTGTTCCCTCCTGGAAACATTTCCCTCTCTTCTAGTTATACATTGACAAGACAAAACAAATATTTAAATAATTAACGTCTGGACAACTGTCCTGTATCAGACTCTGAATAAATACAACTTCTCACAGTGGAGAAGAGCTGTAAAACACCTTAATCACGTTAATCAAGGTATGAAGAAAACCGCCTTATGAGGCCTCAGTGCTTCTGTGTCTTCAAACCTGACAAAGAAAATATCTCCTATTTTCTAATAGTAATACCTAGTAATACCAAAATTCTTCCAGTAGAATGGAGAAGGTGATTGTAAACATTTCTGAAATTATCTCCAAGATCAAAAAGGCTTCCTGTAGTAATCTTTGCCATATTAGACAGCACATGATTTGGGCAATTAACTAAAAACAAACATTTAGTCTCCTTTTCCCTTTAGTTTTAGGAAGAACTCTATTTCCTCTGGTGAAATTGATGAGTGACTCATATATTTAAAGGCTGGGAGAAATTTGCATCATGTGCCAAAGAAAAATATTTATGTTTGGATCCATTTTGTAGATAAACTACCCTTGTAAGTAGACTGATTCTCTGCCCCATCCTCCAGGGGTGCTGGGAAGCAGCAGGATTTGATTAGTCCTTAACCTACATGTTTACAATCTTCGAGGACAGTTTTTTTGTAAGATTTAACCTTGCTTGAATGTGTATCAGAGATTCAACAAGCAAGTACATAAAGCAGAACTGGGTGCAGACAATGGGGCATGAAACTTTGGTATGCATTGGCTTAGGCCTAATCCAGATCATAGAAAACTTTCAATGTCTTGGAAAAACCGGGCTTGTTAAAGAGACTCCCATCCTGATTGAACCCTGTGACCTCTCACTTTAAGTTCACTCACCAAATATCTTTGTTTTTCACTCAGAAAATGCTTTCTTGCAGCCTTCCACAGAGACACCCATGCTGCCTCTGCAGCTCCATGTTGTTGGTCATGGCAGCACAGTGGTGTGGCAGGGTACAGACCTCATATGCAGCTCTTATTTTATGATTCTGTGATATCCTCCTACAATTCAGATTAAAAGCAGCCCCTGGAGATCTCCATGCCAGCCTGTTCTCCTCTCTACAGTGTCAGAGAGGTTGCTCAGGACCCTGCCCAGGCAAGCTCTGAATATCTCTAACAATGGAAGTTTCACAAACCCTGTGTTGCAGTGTCTGACTGCCCTCATGGTGATTTTTCCCCCCACTGATTTCTACTTGGAATTTTCCTCATTGCAACTTGTGCCTGTTGCCTTTCACCCTTTTACTGCACACATCCAAGAAGTTGGCCTGGATCTTCTCCAAATGAGTAGTAAAAGGCAGTGATGAGACCCCCCCTCCCCCTGCCTTTAGCCTTCGCAGGACTGAGCACTCCCAGCTGTCTCAGTCTCTTCTTGTACATCCTTGAAATCCATCACCGTGTGTGATGTGGTGTAATTCCCAAGTCTTATCTGCCAGGCTGTCAGTCTGCTGCCAAGGTTTGTTGTTACTGGAACAGAGAGGAAGGCCTCTGTGTGAAGGCCTCTGGAAGATCCCTGCAGACACCCTTATCTCTGGGAGAAACTGAAGTCTAAACAGAGCGAGCTAACAGGGTCAGCTTCTTCCCTCTGCCTCCTCTGGGCAGATTTAAAGTAGGCTTTGTGCAAAAGGTCACCTTTTGGGAGCATGGCTCTCCCTGCACATGCCAGGGAAATGGGATCAGGGTATCTGCTGGCTCCAGGGCAGGGGGAGCCAGGGGGTTGCACTACTGGGAGCTGGCTCTTTCCCCACCAGTGGGGCTCTGCTCCATCCCTTCCCTGCTTTGCATTTCAAAGCAGCGGGCAAGAACTGCCCTCACCTTCAAAGGGTAGCTGGGGTGCCTGGTACTGATTCATTCTTCTGTATCTGTTATGACTACATCCAGGAAAAGCTAAATCTGTGGAAAAGAGCAGCCACAACACTTACTGCCCCAGAGCAGGGAGGTGTGTGGATTGGGCTGCAGTGAGGCTTGGCATGACAAGTGGAAAAAGCAAGGCACAAGGTTTTCCACGTCTGGCTGTCCCGTGTAGCGGAACTTTGGAGGAAGACCCAACATAGGAAATGCTGTGGAACAGCCAGTTTAAAGAAAATGTATTTAGACAAGTAACAATCACCCAAACTGTTAAGGAATTTATTGGTCTCAATAAAAGCAGAGAGCAGCCTTTGCTAACACAGAGCCTTTCTTAATCTCTTCAGAAGTTTCCAGAAGGCCTTATCAGATAAGTATTGCACCTCCTTTGTCACCTTCAGTCTGGCTGGGACCTTAGCTTCACCTGCCTCTGTTTGGTGGGCATGGCAGGAGGCTGATCACAGCTTTGAGACCTGAACCAGGTGCTGGCCAATCTCTGAGACGCTGGCACAGCCTGCAATAAATGAAACATGGGTGAGAGAGAAAGGTCTGTGGATGAAGCTTGGAAGCCCCTCTGCTCTGAATCCCAGTCTTGTATGAGCCAGGTTGGAATAGGTTGGTACTTCAATATCTCCACTCCTCAGTGGCATCTTCAGCCTCAAGGTTCAGCACCGGAGTCCCCCCACAAGAAGAGTTAGAAACATGAAAAAAATTATTTTTATAACAAACTGAGCAGGGTGCAATCTGATCCAGTGAAGTTTTTTAGCAGAAAAACACAGAGAAAAGACAGGGGTTGCTGTATGCCAAATGGCCAGAGGTGAAGATTTGCATTGCCATTTCATTTGGACAAATGTGGGTGGAATAGGGGTGCTGGTTGACAGCTGGCTGAACATGAGACAGCTGTGTACCCAGGTGTGCCACTGGCATCCTGGCAGCAGGACCAGGCCAGTGACTGTCCCCCTGTACTGGGCACTGGTGAGGCTGCACCTTGAATCCTGTCTTCAGGTGAGGTTTAGATTGGATATTGGGAAGAATTTCTTCACAGAAATTATTATCAAGCACTGGAATAGGCTGTCAAGGGAGTGCTTGAGTCTCCAGCTCTAAATGTGTTTAAAAGACACATAGATATGGCACTAAGGGACATGGTTTCATGGTGGAATTGGCAGTGTTGGGTTAACAGTTGCACTTGATGATCTTAAAGGTCTTATTCAACCTAAAAGATTGTATGAGTCAATTAATTTCACAGTGTAAGCAAAAGGATCCCAATCTGCTACCCTTGCTGAATCCTGTGCCCTTTTGCATGAAAAGAACTGTAAAAGCCTGATGGGGAAAAAACCCAGGAATCTTTACTGGTTGAAAAAGTAACCCATAAAACCACACTACCACCAGTGGGATTTCAGCTCCAGTCTCCCAGTCAGAGTTGCTATCCACTTGAGTTCTACATGTCATAATATATAGAATATCCTGCATTGGAAGGAACCCACAGGGATCACCAAGTCCAACTCCTGGCCCTGCACAGGACACCCCAAGAGTCACACCATGTGCCTGAGAGCATTGTCCAAATGCTTCTGGAAATCTGTCAGGCTTGGTGCTGTGACCACTGCCCTGGGGACCCTGTTAGAGTGCCCACAACCCTCTTGTTCAGAAGTAAAACTGAAGCTTGCCCTGGGCTCTGCAAATTTGCTGTTTGGTGAGGGAGTCAAAGAGGGCAGCTACAGCTGAGAGCAGGAGTGAGAAACGCAGAGTGAGAGTAAAAGCTGGGAGGAGACACAAAGGCTTTCAAAACATCTGTAATCACCTACAGATTTTATTCTCTAACACACAGAGAAAAATTCTGCATCCATTTTTAGTGAACTCTTGATGCAGAAAAAAAACCAGTTGCATTTTACCTTGATAAACACTAATTAGATACTGAAAAACTTATGCTGTCATTCCCAGGAGAACAGAAATCCCAAGTTTTGCTTGGCTGTACTTAGCAGTTTTGCATCTCTTTACCTGGTTCACAAAGCTGCTTTAACCTCCTCCCTCCGTGCAAACTTCCTTGCTGTGACACCTGGAATGCCAAGTGGTTTCACAGGATGCAGAGAATCTCAAGTATAGCAACTAGAACTATCACAGCTCCTGGGGATTCCCTTTTTGTGAGCCATCCATCACACTCCTGATTTTATAGGGCTTGCATGCAGAAACCTCTGCAACGCCCATTCCAAACCAAATACTTACCAGCTAAGGCCATAGACAAGCGAAACTCATCCTGCAGAATTCTCAAGACATCCTGAAGGCCTTCTGCACCCTGCACCAACAGAGAAAGCAGTCAGAGTAAAAGGAGCACTGGCACAGAGCAGTGCTGCAGGATGCCTGCACCCTGAGAGCTGGGATAGTCCCTGGAATCCATGCCAATTCCAGTCTCTCATGCAGATGAATGATTAAAATGATATGATGGATGTGCTCAGCTCACCACAGATTAATTTAGATGCTTTTCCTTCTGGGATACATCTGAACAGGGAAAGAAAACAAAGCTGTTTTTCACTTCTGACATTTTGTAGCTGGCTCTCTTTTTTAGCCTTCAGTTTTCCCCCACCAATGGGCTTGCTATTTAAAATGTCAAGCCTTACAATGCTGACAGGTTTTAACACAGTAATGAGAGTTTTATATATGTTACCACTCCAGAAACAGTAGTTCACTCAAATACTGGACTGAATCTTTAAAAATAATAGACTATGTGTTTTTCTCTGTGTAAGTGACACCAAGAAGCTCAAAAGCGAATAAAACGCATAGAAGATTTTGATCTTCCTATAAAATACTGGAGGATTTAAATTTTTTTTCTCTTAAATTTTCTTTTTATGTCTTGCAATAATGAATGCTTTGGGTGCAGACAATGTTAGCACTTGTTTACGCCCTTCCTCTATTGTATGCTTTGGTAATGACATTGAGATACATCCTTAGGAATACTCTATGGAATAAAATACCAAAGCACAATTGACGACCCCCCACATCCCGTGTCCCTTCTGTTTCCACTGTGGAAAAAGTGCAGGCACCTCACAGGAGCACCTTTTTCATCTTAGGCCCTTTTTTGATATTTACTGCCAAAGGAAACAGTACTGCCAATTCTTATAGTTTTTTCCAAGAGATTCAGGTGATTTCTTGTCAAAGCTTTGCTACTGGAACCCACAGCAATCACATCACTGGATAAGAATGCCATTGAAGAGAAAGGAAATGTGTCTAGATGATACAAAAAAATATCTTTTCTTCTAGAGAAAAGTTTTGAAAGATTCCCTCAAGAGTGTAAAAAGCAAAAAATTAGCAAAAACCCCAACTGGTATAATAATATTTTAATTTTAATTACATTATGTTTACCTCCTGCATCAGAGGCCTAATTAATGACTCTGGATCATAGAAATATGCCTGGAGTTGAGAAGCAGCAAAGCTGGAACTGAAATAGCATGGAAAGCCCAGGCACCTCCAGGACACAGTTTTGCTCAGCCTTGTCCAAAAGGTTTCAGCCATCTGTGGGTTGGAGTTCTATATGTATTTCTGAAGAATTCATAGCACTGCTGTGAAACTGTTCTACCAAAACCATGTATTGTTGCCAAGTACTTGCTGAAAGCAAATAAAATTATCTGATTCATCTTTCTGGCAAATAAGCACAGCTCCAATTTTCAATTGCAATAACAAGAAATCAGGTCCCTCACCTTCAGAATCCCATTGTTCAAAATCCCAGGAAATTGTGAAACTCAGTGGTATTTTTAAATCAGAGGGAATGTCAGAGTTTCATTCAATTTGGGGTGATTCCACTTCAAATTCAGCAAAATAAAATTTAAAAATATGTTCTCCACCAGTGAAAACTCTGTGACTTCAGTTGCAGGGCTGCTGGAGAGTGTGAGAAGCAGGCATATGAGCTCAGAGCTCCTTACTCACCTTGTAAGCCAGGCCCCATAAAGCTGGTCTTCCAATGAAGACACATTTTGCTCCCAGTGCCAGCGCTTTTAACACGTCGCTTCCTTTTCGTACTCCACCATCCACATAAACTTCCACTCTGCCTCGTACTGCCTCCACAACCTCAACCAGAGCATCAATCTGCAAAGAAGAGGCCAGCCTCACCTTGGGGGCAGCTTTTGATTCCAAGAGAAGGACGATATATTCCAAAGAGACAGGCAGGCATGCAGTGCTTTAGGAGGATACCTTCTCGAAATGAACAGTGACAATGATCACAAATAGCTCAGCACCAGGAGCTGCAGAACAATGTGCAGCTCCCTGCTCTGTTTTCCAGATAGATAATGCCATTTTCCAGTGCTCTGCTTGCACTGATATTCTTTGCTATCACTTTTGATTAGTGAAAAAGTAACATTTTCACTAAATTTATGAAAGATTTTTAAATATAAATTTCAATGGGAATAACTGTCATCAATATTTTACTTTCATTTGAGACAATGATGAATAATGCAGCTGTTTGCAGAAAAGGCCCATGTCAAACTTCTACTGCTCAAACTACCTAAGCTTACGTTTCAACTTAATCCTGGTGGCCACTTGTTGAGTGCCTCCCTCTAAAGCATCTGTGAAGGGTTTCATTTGCTATGTAGTACAGTCAATAGTTTCCTCCAGGTCAACTCTCCTGATTCCCTAAGGTCTCTTCTGTAGAGTTCAGCATGGAGTAGAGCCTTGGATGTTATTGCAGGGCAGGACCACACAGAGATGCTGGCTCTGGCCCCAAAGGCAATACAACCAGGGGCAGGAGATTGCATTGGACATAACTAACTCTCCTTCAGAGCAAACCCAAAAGGCTCTTTTCTGCAGTGTCTTATACCTTTTTGCCTTCTTTTAATCTTTTTTTTTCCTTTTTTTTTTTTTTTTTTTTAATTTCAAACTGAAAACATTCAGGCTGAAATTTTCTGGGGCTACCTCAGCAAGAGCCAGGCTTGGCACCAGAAAAGTAGCAGAGCCAAACTAGGTATCTACTGCCTTGTCTGTGCATGTAAAACAACTTTTAAGGTAGAAGAACAGTTTAATGTGGATGCTATTTCTGTTATCATGACTTTAGCATTGAGTTTATTAATTTTTTTTTATTCATTATTGTCAGCCTTGACGTAGAATAGAAGAGAATTCCCTGGTACCTATTTTTATTTAACAAAACAAAACCGAGAAAAGAAAGTTCATAAGATACTGTGCAATGCAGAACTGTAAAATAAGAGCAATTGGAAAAACTGACAGAAGCCAAACTAAGCCAGTGAAATACACACATGTCCAAACAATGCATGGTTTCTTTGTACAAATTAAAAAGCAGAGGAATTTTTCTCCAGATAAGTTATCCTTTTTCTGGCTCAAGTAAGTCAATAAATTCCCGTTTAGACTTGAGCCTGTAAATACGCAAGCAGACCTCTCACTAAATCTAGCTGCATTGTTTTGCATGTTTTGACAGATGTGAACAATGAGAATACATTATGCTCTCATTTGTACAATTTTGGTTCCAGAGCTTTGTTTCCTTTTTGCTGCAGTGCGCAAAGAGTTTGAGTGCGCTGCACCAGCTGATGGAGACACAGGCAGGAACTCTCCATGACTTAGGCCACGGAGAATTCCTGCCTGGCCTAAGTTTATTTAGGTGGGTTCTGTGATACTTACAGAGCCCTCCCAAGAAGCTGAGGAAATAGTTCAGTGGGTAGCCCCCATGCCAAGGCATGGATCTCACCAGTTTAAAGCTAAAGTGTATCTGCGCACATCCATGGCCACTGGACAAACTCAAGTCCACCAGAAGTGTACACACAAACCTGGGCATAGAGATACCCAGGTTAATGCAAACATGCAGACCGTAAACAGGGAAAATGTGGGACATCCATTTCCATCCATTCTCACTTACAGTGGCAGGTCCTTCATCCAGTTGCCTTCCACCGTGATTGGACACAATAATTCCCTGAACTCCATGTTTCACTGCCAGCTCTGCATCTTCTCTTGTCAAGATGCCTTTGATGATGATGGGCAGGCTTGTCAGGCTCCGTAGCCAGTAGATGTCGTTCCAGGTGACCGAAGGATCCAAGCTGTTGGGTGGCAGTCCGTACTCAGAGCAGTCATCTCCCTTCAGCCAAAATGAAACAGCAAAAGGAAAACTCATCCAGGCTGCAACAATACACAGGTCCCTTGGTGTCTTTCCTTGCCCTGGAACAGATTAATCAAACTTGCCAACAGACATGTCCATTTGCTGCAGAAATGTCACATGTCTCTGGAGGAGAATAATTACAATGGGGATGGAGATCAGTGTCTCTGAGGCAGCTGGATGGGGATTTTGAAGACAGAACCCAGTCTGGCAGGAGGTCAGGCCAGGATGCTGCAGAACCAGCAGGGGAGAAGATACGCCCCGCTACAGTAAATGCCAAGGCAGCAGTTACCCAGTGGTTTTTGTCTCATGTGGAACAGGCCAGTGCAGTGAATGAAAGGACGGGCTCACTGTACAAACCTCAAAGGCTCGTTCCAAGTTCTTCACTTTCATGTGGGGAGGAAGGCGGAAACCGTTGCGGACATCGTCGCGTCTCTTGCCTGTGTAGGGCAGATCCGCGGTGAGGACGAGGCCCCGGAAGCCCAAGGCCTCTGCCCGCCGGACCAGCTGCTGGGAAGCCGCCCTGTTGCGGTGGATGTAGAGCTGGAACCAGCGGAGGCCGCCGGGCGCGGCCGCGGAGATCTCCTCCAGCGTGCAGGTGGCGTAGGTGCTGGCGATGTAGCAGGTGTTCATTGCTCTGGCCGCTGGGGGGGCGTTGGGAAGGAGCAGAAACAAAGGCATCTGAAGGGTCTCGCCAGGCATCAGATACAAAACCATTCACCGCCTGCAGAGATCACCCCAGCTCCTGATTCCATGCGTATCCTACAAAGCACAGGGCAGCTATGCCCCGGGATCAACCACAACTCTATTTATCATGCACTCTTGTTAGTCCAAGGCTAAGAAAGCAAGAAAGGGAGAGGTAATTAATCAAGCTGTGCTTTCATTTTGCAGCTACATTTTTAGAAAAAGCATGAATTTTATCTTTACGACTGAGTCCTCTCAGAGAGGTACTGCTAAATCTACTCAGTGTACACAGAAGAAAAAGCATTTCTAGGGGTCAGGTCTCCAAACTCACCACAGGATTTGTGAAAAGGGGATATCTTTTTGTCCAAGGGAGACATTTCTTAACCAGTAACAAGAAGTTCACAGTCTGAGTCCCGTCCACCATTTTTACAACCCATACAGAGCACCTAGGACTCAAAACCTTATGTGGTTTTTGGTGAGTCAGAAATGTGTCCACTGCCCTTGTCTTCAGTTTGCAGCAGACTCTATGGGGCTGATTTTGTATGCTGGTAGCTGGACAAGAAGAGCAATGTCTATACAGCTTCCTGTGCAGGGTGTCAGAAAGTGGAAATGGAGTTTGCCCCCTCAAGCCTGAAAATTTTTCTCAGTCACACTTCAAGTCATCCTAACAGCTTCTTGAGTCTTTTCTACAACCCCCCTTTTGGTGCTACCTCTGGCTGTGCTTTTCTCTCCATCAGGCCATGCGAGCTGGTGGAAGCCTGTAGGGGCGATTCCTACAGGAAAGCTGATTTCAGAGCCCAGGATTTTAGTCCTAATGTCCATCACGGATACGTCCCGCAGCATACGTGGCCGGAAACGAATTCTGTAAGGCAAAAAAGCCCTTCAGGATAGTAAGTGTTCAGTGAGTTTTCTGAAGTTTCATGGAAACCAGGTCTTTGTTTGCCAATTGCAAAGCAGGAATCTGAGCCGATGAAGAAAACAGCAAATAACAAAATTATAATAAAAGAAAATATAACAAAGGCTCTTTGTCCTTTCTATTTGCTTTTAGAGGTCAATTCAGTCAGCAGTTCAGCCACTTCAATTTTTCATTAGTCCTGCTTTACCAGTCACAGTACATAATTTCTGCATCTCCCACCTCAGCTCACCCTGTCTTGTTCTCCCACTGTCCTCCCCCAGGTTCCTTCTACTTGCAGCCAGGCTGGGTCCTTCTACTTCACCATCCATGTGTCTGTCCTCACTGTATAGTGTGCCTGCCCTCAGGCTCTGCAGCACATTCCCCAAATCCCACCCTACTTGCACATAGGCTTTCTGCTGTTCACCAACAGCTCCCTGTTGCATCTCATGCTATCAGAGCTGCTCATGCCCTTTCCTGTAATGCCTCACACTCCATAGCCCACTGTACCCTACCCTACCCTAGCATCTGCCCGTACCCTCAGCACCCCTAAAGCCTCACACAACCCGTGTCATGCTCAGTCTGGCATCAGAGCATACTGTGCATGTCGTTCAGGTTTTGAGTTTAGCTTGGGGACACCCTGGAAAGGACAAGGTTTTAGGTGTCTTTGCTTGTCAAGTCCAAACACTTGCTCAAAACCAGTTTAAAAGGTCCCAGTACAACTCCCTTAATTTCCTTCTCACATTACCTTTTATATGCCAGGATGTTTTCATCTCGTGTGGTGCAGTCATCTGCTCCAGCTGCAAAATAATCCCAAGCAATCTTGGGTAAATACTTCTTAGCATAAGCTTCAAAGTCAGAAAGACACACCATAGCCATTGCTGAGAGAGGTGTAGGGAACCTTGAAAAAAATAATAACACGGAGCAGAAATTAGATCCCTGAACTGTCATTCTCTCTTCCAGAGGCTCTAATGTCACTGAATGCAAAACTTGGAGCCATCTGTTTTATAGAAGAGCTGCTGAGAGTTGTCTCAGTCTATCTTGCACATCGGTTTATGAATCCTCTACCCCAGTATGAGGAAAACTTACAGATGCAGCCATGAGAGTAGGAGGAAGCTTGCATCTCTGTGCCTCTCTTCATTCTGTTCTAAACAGCAGCCTGAAGAGGACATTTTAGGTCCTCTGCTATTGAAATTGTGTAATTCTGTCATAAGTTCCATCTTAAAACAAGCTGTGTTATTTGTTCCACTAATTCTGCTCAAAGGTTGTCCCAGAACGTCATTTGTTAGATTACCCCTAAGGACGGCTCCGTGACTGAAGAATTAGTTATGGAGCACATGATGGAATTCAAGATCATGAAATCTGGAAACAAGTAAATACAGAGTCTACATCTAACCTGCCCCAGCATGAACACACTGTAAAACTATGTCCAGACCCTGAGACAAGTCACTGTCAAGACCAGTGCTCTGGAAAAAAACAAAGCATTTTCTACAGATCTTCCTTTCTCTTCTATAACAAATATCTTCTGGGTGTTTGCACTACATGCAGGAGCACTGATGCATACTATGAAAGGAACACACAGAATTTGGACAAACCATGAGAAAATATTGGCAAAAATAAAATTCCACAATATGAAACATGTTTCTGAGAACTAACCTCAGCCTTTCAGGGAATGGAAGTGAAGTTGTGTGACCCAGATGTCTAATCAAACCAGCATAAATGCTGCCCAGAAAATGCCTACACTTACATACTTTTGAAGTAGCAAGAACTGAAAGCTATGCAAATTAATGTTTTAGCAAACCATGCCTGTGTGTGCAGAAACATGTACAAAACACAGACAAAGTCAATTTTCTAAATTGTTTGTTGCAATTACTTCTGCAGTCCTGATTAAAATAGGTATTTAGTAAGATATGTGGAAACATGAAATTTTAAAACAGCTGTGGCTCGATCTGATTTCTCTAAAATTGTAAACAGGAAGAAGTAAATATCCGAATTTTCAGGATTAGCCTTCCACCACAGATTAGCAAGGGTTGCAAGCTTCACCAAAATCAGCCCCATGTGTCCCATGTTGGTCACTTTTGACACAGATAAACATGCAGGTTATGTACCCAGAAACAACCTGTCAAACTGCAGGCACCCTGCTTCTCACTGACTGAAGTACCTGTGCTTGCATTTGAAAATTAGGACTTAAAATTCTCTGCTAGTAAAAAGCCCAAGATGAGGAACTCATTGGAAGAGGAAGAAGAAATGCAGCTGATTTCTTCAGTATTATTCTCTCTGCTCTGACAGGCATTAGGTAGCAGGGGATGCAAGTACCCCAAGCCTGCTTTCTCTGATTTCAAGAATTGTGCTGATAGCACAAGTATTCATATATACACTGTGGATTTCTTTAAACTGTCTATCACAACTTCTGCTTTTCTAAATTTTAGAGAGGTCAACATCATCAAGCACAATGAGATAAACGAAGTCCTCTCATGGCAGAATAAACAGGAATTTTAAACAATCCAGGCCCAGTCCTGTCTTCCAATTCAGACCTCAGTTCAGACTTACCTTGGGTTTTGGGGAAAGCTGCAGGGGGTCAGAGCCTCTCCTTCAAGTTTGCCTGCAAACAGGATTTTGAGGAGGTCTTTCCACTGAGTAGCTTCTGTTTCTTCTGCAGTCAATAAGCAACCATCAGAGATTAAAGCTCAATCCCATGGTAAACTTTGTACTGTTTGTATAACACTAACTTTGTTTTGCTATCAGGAGATTAAAAATCCCTCCTAAAAATGCACCACCTCATCAGCATTGCAATTGCTCGGGACAGAGCCCTGTAGCTGAGCTCTTTGGCAGTGGCTGATGGCCGTGCACTCACTTAGGCAAGCAACAGTATCTCAGGGGTTTTATGAATCTCTAAACTGTTGGTAACTTGCTGCTTCATCCTCCCAAAATGATGATCACAGGCAGTGGCAATAGTTACAACTCCCAGCTACAAAGCCTGGACTCTTTCAAGTGGGAGATGTTTTTTGCTTCCTGCAGTGTATAAACAACTAAAATACCCTTTGCCTTCTGCCATTTTTAATGGCCTGTAAGTGCTCTCATCAGGAGGTGCCAACAAATTTATGATATTGATTTAAATTTGTAAGATATGAAAAATAAACACTGGGCAGTTTTATTTGGCTTTTGGCTTCTTTTAGCCTTTAGGCCTTTGTTCATGCCTTCAATATTTCCGTGCAAGTATGAGAGCCTGAAGTTTTTGCTAACTGGGAAATGAGATATTATGGTGGCAAGTGCAGAGGACAAGGCAGAAACTTTTTAAAACTTTCCCAAAGTTTTAAAGTGGCCCAGATGGGGCAGTGAATACACTGCTGTGCTGGGAAAAACCTGGAAGCTAAACGGAGCTGCAGCCTCATGAGCTAGCGTTGAACTGGCTGGTCTGGTCCAGGAGTGCAGACCTGACCTTTGTGCCAGCAGAAATTGTAGGTCACTGATGCCATTTGTGCAGCTGTAGTGAACACCTTTATGCACTCACAAGACCCTGCCCAAATGCAAGCAGACATGGTCATCTCTACTACTGTCTTTTGAAACTTCTTTAAATTCAGCCTTCAGAGCTCATTATCTGCTGACAGCACTGTGGGACTGGCTTCTGGCATGGGTAGCTGTGGATACAGGTGTCATGAACTAGACAAAGTGTGCACAATTAGCTGAAGTGCCCACAAGCTCCTTGGTTTGCTTCCCTGCCCACGACAATCCGTGGGGCAGATGGCCTTCAGGTCACTTCTGAAGAGAGGAGCAAAGATCTCTGTGTGCTCACAGCCCTGTTCATCCCTGGGAAGGGAAGGAAAGGAAAATCCTGCCCTCGTTCTTCCTCCACTAGATGTCAGGTTTGGGTCATATATATCAATCTGTGTTGGTAAAAGCAATAAAAAGAACCCAGTACTTGCTGGCCTTCGAGGCACTACAGCCTTAAAACCGCTACGATCGCATCACCAGAGTACTGCTAATTTGTTTGGAAATCTTCACTCCCCGTGCCTTATTTTTAACATTTTCTGGTGCACAGCACAGCAATAAATGTAGCTACATCTGGTCTGGCCTGATCTTTGTTTCAGCCTTCAAGTTGTCTGCAGGGTCTCTGTCATATTTCTCATTATGCTGATCTCCGTACTTCCCTGCTTTAGGGATGCACATTGCAGCCAATTCAGCAAACCATAAAGTTTATGCTTTCATGATTATCATAATTTTACATGAATTAAAAATAGTCTGTGACTACTGTATTTTGGATCAGGAGAGGGGAAAAATCTCTGTGTTTATGCTGTGGCTTTTAAGAGGCTGTACTTTGCATCTAGTTATATTTTCTTCTTTCAGCAATGGACTCAGTCTAAAGTAGCAATGACTTCTTGTTCCAAAAGTGGTAATTTCTCTGATACCAGTAATACTTCTGATTTAGCTGTGAAGCTGTAATCTGATGAAATCAGAATTTGCCACAGAGATAATATCTTTTATTATAATCCCTGCATACACTTGAAAAAAGTGGAAAAGTTTTAAAATCCTGGAGACTTTTCATTGCAGTGCAGTAAAAACCTTAAAAAGACTCTAGGAAAACTTTGCTGGAAACCTAGCTGTCTTCTTTAAAAAACTAAAGAAAGTAGTATAGGAAACAATAACACATCTGGTCCACTCTTGCAGGTAGAATGTCAAGCAGTCAACAGCCAAAGCTTGATTTTTGCACAGATCTGTGTAGCTGGGCTTTTGCAGCTGCTTACTTTTTAATGCTAACATAGCCAAAAGCTTGTGAGTCCAAACACAAAGATCCTCTGTAAATCTGTGCTCCAGTTCCTATCACAGCCACAGTGCTCCTTCCTCCAGTTGGTTGTATTTGTTCGCTTTTCCCAGATGGCAAATCACCGTGGGTCAAGCTGACACCTCTCTCCCTGATGCATCCACTGGTGCCCAGTTCAGTCTGGGACTTTAAAACATTTTGGTGAAGAATCTGGTGAACTCCAAGCAATGTAAATAATGCAGATCACATAACAGTTTGCATACAGTCACCACTGTTTCTCCTTGTCAGATGTCTTTCTTGGGCATATGCCTCATGTTTGGAAGGAAAATGCTTTCTCCATGCCAGCCATGCAAGAAAGTTTTTCCCAAACTGAATACTTAAATAACCATCCCTTTGTTACAGGTGGAGAGGGCAACAAATCTTATATTTAACATTGCCTAACAGTTTTGATTATAAGATGTGGTTTTCAGTTGTTTTTAATTTTTTTCATATTTTAATCATTCTAGGCTGAAATTTTCCATCCTTGTTCTCTGTGTTGGGCTGAACCTTATTTTGGGAACATTTCACTGAAAGTTGACCAGCAACTTCCAAGAATGAGGTTAGTGAGAAATATGGTTGGCCCATGCTGAAAATATCTTAGAGTGGTTTCACTGCAGTTCAGTGCTTCATGCAGGGGCTTGAAATTAGCGGGGGTTGATCCCTGGAGACATCAGCCTGTACTTGGTGGCCATATGAAAATCCTGTCAGATCCAACCTAGCTGTAAATCACTGCTTGCCACTTGCACATGGTCTGCAGAGCTTGTCTGAAATCCAGATGTTGTCTTTGCAGAAGACTTGCCTGGTGCAGAGCATGCATCTGCCACAGGAGCTCAGCCCCAAATATGAGCAGAGGGAAGAGAGCTGCCCCACTCTCCCTCACCCTGTGCCATCCACAGTTGGTGCAGCCTTAAACAGCAATGAAGGGGAGGAGGAAGAGAAAAATAATGGCCTGAAAAAGGACCTACAGGACAGCATCCAGGAGCATGCAGGGAGAGATAAGCAGAGGCAACAAGGTCAGAGACAGAGCAGGTGGGAGCAAAACAGACAGGGATATTCTGGCATGGCAGGGTTTCAGGGGGTAGAAGGATCAAGAGAAGGGGATAAATTTGGGAAAGAGGCAGAAGGGGACAGCCTGTGACACACTTTTCTAGTGTTCTAGGAGATTGCCAAGCATTTGGCTGTTCTTTCTGCAAAAACCTCTGCCTCCAAAAACCAGAAGAGAACTTGATTTATGCTCAGCATTCATCTGAATTTTTTGTGGTATCCTTTCTTTCATCTCATCCTTAAATTTCTTTTTTCATTTCTCTCTTCCCTCACCCTCAAAAAACCCCAGAAGAATTCAGGAGCATGCTTCTGTGTCCTACTGTGGAAGTCTGTTCCACTGTATTTCTTCAGATGAGGAAGACCTGGAGTGCTTTGTGGCACTGAAGAGAGATGATGCAGTCTTTTCCCCTGGTTACTCCTCTTCCTAAAAGGCCTGGAGCTGTAAACTCTGACACCAGCAATGCTTGGATAAGTCCAATAGGCTGGGAGGAAAGACCACACCAGTGTTTGATGTAGGAGACCCAGCTGGGTTGTGTGAGGAGTGATGACCTGCAGGTAGCAGGGAGGGTGTGTGCAAGCAGAGCCACAGGCTGAGCAAACCATAAAAAAACATTTAAAAAATGGATTTCAGAGAGCAGATGCAGAGTCAGTGAACTATTGCTGGGAAATGCTGGAGGAGGGAGGGCAATGACTGTGTATTCTCAGTATGAAAACATACAGCACCCCTCAGGTACATATCTAAGACTACTGTCAGGCAAAGAACTCCACAAATAAGGACAATTTATAGCATTTATGATAAACAGGGGTGGAGTCTGAGGTGAGCAAGAACAGAGCTGGGGAGGAAGGTCTTCAGGAGCTGTTTCCCAGCACACCCTTTGGTTCTCACCAGCTGCTGCCAGCGCTGTCTCCAAAGGCATTGAGCTCACACAGGGTGGAGCAGCAGAGGAGCTCAGACATGACTCAGCTTGGGGTTTTCCCCTTGATTTCCATGGGCAGGGAGTCAGAGGCAGGGAGTCAGAGGCAGCTGGCTATGACATTAATTGTGATATACCCTTATGTAGGTTTAGCTGTGGATTGTTTTGTCTGTAGCCTTACCTGGCCTGCTGGGCCAGCTAATCTTCTGTAGCTGTGGCCTTCTTTCTTTGCCTTGTTTTTAAAGTGCCATGGTGCTAGCAGTGAAAGTAGTAGCTCACCTAAATCCAAAGAGAACACTAAAAACAGAAGCAAGAGGTACCTGGGACCTCCCCCTAGCTGAGTTGAAGAGTGCTCTGGTCTTGATGTCCCCATTCCATTTTATCAGCTGGAAAAAGTCCTGGCAGCTTCTACTTGCAGTGTGATCCTGCTATCAGCAGCACCATTTGGGAATCAGTGAGGAGCAAGTCTTAGCCACTGGATAACATTCACAGAAGAACAGAAAAGTGGGCTGGAGAGGAGAAGCCATCTAGTCCACTCCTGTTGCTGAATTCAGAATTAGCTACACCCATGCCTCTCTCCACTCCTGGGGATGCCACTTCCTCCAAGGAAAACCAGTTTCATTGATTGACTATACAAGGAAAATTTACAGATATTTTATCTGGATCTCCCTTCCTGTAATTTCAATTATCTTCCACACATAATGGGCACAAAAGAGATTCAGTCCCTTTCTCTTTATGTCTATTTTTAAAATATTTGAAGTTCATCGATGGGCCACCCCCTCTATTGTCTCTTTTCTAAACCAAGTTATGCAAATTCCTTTGGCTTTTCATCATGGGCTACATTTTCTAGATTTTGGTCATCCCAAGTTCTGTCCTCTGACTCTCCAGCTGTTCAACATCCTCCCTTAATTAAAGCACCAGGAACTGGACATGATCTTCCAGCTGAGTCCTCTCCTGGCCTTCATATGGAACAAAGGAGAAAGATTTTGCCAATACTACTGTTTATTCAGCTGTGATGATAGATAGTATTTTAGTGTTTGTTACTCAGCAGTATGTTCCTTACTTATTTCTTCAGATGTGCCATTCCATTCTGAGATGACAAAAGGAGAAAAACACTTTTGTTCATCTCTTCCAAACAAAGAAGTAGTCCCATCTCTTCTTCAACTCAGGTAAGCACCAAGCTAAGGGTAATAGAAGTCTCAAATCTCAGTGATCAACCACCTAGCAAAGAACTCTTATTTTTTGCTAAAAAGGTTGAGAGGTGGCAGATGACTTAAAAAGACTCCATCCCAAATACATGACAGAGACACCCTAATACATCCTGGAAGTCACCTCAGAGAAAAAGAGACAGAGAAAACTGATATGGTATAAAGGAGGACTTTGAGCAGCAGTGTCAAGAACAATCTCACTTCAGCCTTGAGATTTCATGGTGGTGGAACGGCAGAAAAGAAGGAGATTTTCATGAATCTCAGTGTTAATGAGACTGTGGACTCAAAAGGCTTCTTTTACCCTTGAGACTGAATTAGTGCTTAAGCTGAGCCTAGGGCTCTGGAGCACCAGAACTGCTGCCTTCAGGAAAGCAAACCTCTGCTGGTGTACTGGAAGTTGGCTTCTCTACTATTGCTAATGCCTAGACTCCCAGCAGAGCTTCAGTCTCTCTTGAAAGCAGAGAATTTGCTCCCAAGAGGCCACAATATGGGATCAGAGGCTGCCCCATGCCCACCAGCCCACTGCAGAGGCACTCTGCTGGCTGACCCTGGCTCTCAGAGTGGGGAAGCAGCTGAGTTGAGGCAGTGGGACCCTGTTTGCCCACTGATTTGTGGCAATGTTCCACTGAGAGGTTTCTCAGTTTTGCAGCAGCTTTGCATGAAGCTTTGAGCTTGGGACGCACTGCAGCCTCCAGATTCCTCCCTGCAATGCTGCTGTCCAGCTCGTGAGCAGCTGGTGATTGAAAGCTAAAGGCAGAAGATGTTTTCATCACAAAACTCCAGGCTGTCAAGATCATTTAAAGTAATTTCAAGCCCTTCGAATATATTCTGTGTTATTTTTTTTTCTGTGTTATTTGATTAATTGAAAAGTTAGCAATAGAGATCTCAATCATCAAATTAAGTCTGAATATCAAGGACTACTCTCTGATTATATTTTTCAGTCAGTATTGCTCTCAACTGCTGAAAATTGTACACAGACAATTTTCCTTAGCTTGCTACTTAGAAGCTCATATGAGACAATGTTCCAAGCCTCACTAAACTTAAAATAATCTTTCTGCTATTCTTCTCTAGCCACAGGTCCCCTCACAGGAACATATTAGATTGGTTTGGTATGATTTGTTCTTAATAAATCTACCCTGGTTGCCCCTCACCCTGTAGCTGACTTCTGCAACTAATGCTTCCCCTGCCCCCTCATTATCGAAAAAAAGTAAGAGGCAACACATTTATCTCTGTACCTCACAGTTCCTCAAAGATAGCAGCTAATAGTGCTGGCATTGCTTCAGACAATCTTCCCAGTATCCTGGCAGGAATTTCATCAAGTCCAGCTGATTTGAAAACATCCAACATAGCTAAGTCTCTTTCATGATATTGCTTGGTCTTGTGCAAATTGAAAACATTCTCAGACATTCTTAGCAAAAAGAAGGCCCCAGACAGTAATTTCGAAATTAAAATATTCCCCAACAGGCTGGAAAACCCAGGTAGCTGGGGCAAGCTGATAGGTGTGGAAAAGGCCAGGCTCAACATGAGTATCCTTATGAGGTAAAAAATGGGAAAGTTCTGAATCCTCAAGAAAATCACAATCCAGAAAATGCAAGTAATCCAGCAGGCAAAGGAAAGAAAACATAATGAATGTCATACAAGGTGCCAATAATAGAACCAAAGTAATGGTACACTCACCTCTAAATAACATGTGAAATCTTTAAAAGAAAGTAGGGAAACAGAATGTTTGATCCACAATGCAGACACTGATCAACCATACATATTGGAAACCTGGAGCAAAGAAGACTATCAAAGGGACACTAAACACAGGATATAAAATACAGAGATAAACTGTGCAGGAGGCAGAGCAGTGCTCTGCCTCATTGAAGGCTCATCATCAAAACAAATTTACAAATTCACCATCCCAAGTTACATGAAGTTTGTACTGGTTGAAATTCCAGGCCTAAACCAGAAGATTATTGTTATGATAGATGATGTTAGTGACCCAGGATAGCAAAATGCCTTGGATTCAATACACTGTAAGAAATCAGAGAAGCAGGAAAAACAGTAGCAATGGGAGACATCAACAGCCCTCCTGTAGATTGACAAATGTCACACCAGCAGATGAAAGAGAGATGACATTTTTGGGCTCTGTCAGCAATTATTCCATGGAGCATCTGGTCTGAGCCCACAGGAGCAAAGGCAGTCCTCAGCTTTGTGGCTCTAGCCCTGCCAGTGGAAGCTCCACTCTGTGACAGTGACCACAGAGGGCTCAGCTTCACCAGCTCTAGAGGAGCACTGCAGGCCAAATACGCCAGTGCCATTGTCCTCCGCTTCAAGGAAAGCTATGCAGGAATGAGGGAGCTTGTTAAAAAGAATCCAGAAAGGTCAGCAAAGAGAAATCCTAGCAAACAGCATGGAAACTTCTGAAGAACACCAGACTGGAAGCATAACACCGCTGCGTATGACCTATTGAGAAAGGCCGGAGAATGGATTAAAGGAGGCCAGCACATATGAACAGCCAAGTAAGCAAGTTTATTAGCAGTAAAAAGGCAATTTCCAGAAAGATGTCTATTGTATCCAAACAAATAAAATGAAAAGAATAGTGTTGTCAGGCAGATTAAAAGCAAAATTCCTAAAAGAGTTTGAGGAGAATTAGCTAAAGAAATGAAAACTAGTACTTCATCAAAAATGTCTGGAGAAAAATCTTGCTAGGGGCTCTGCATGGCCAGCTAGTGATTAGGCAAAAATCACAGGCAATTAAGCCATTCTGCAGTACTTTTCATTGGGAAGAAAAGGGGAAAAGTTTTCATATGGGAGAAAATGCAGAAGATTGTGTCTGAAGTCAAAGTAATTGTGGATGAGGTTTCGTTTCAAATAGACAAAGTGAAATACTACAAGCTGCTGGAGTCAGATGATACCTAGCAGAAATCAAGGGTGGAAACCCTGAATTACTGCTCACGGTGTGCAGCCTTCTATTTGGAACCTCTTTGGGACCTGAAGACTGAAAGGTGACATTTATGAAGCCAATCTTTAAAACAGGTGCTGGGGGACATCCAGGGAAACAGTTCTTATGCTTCATTGTACTTTCTAAGCCTAGAAATTTGAACTGCACAGCTCCAGAAGACCAGGGTGTGCTTGTGTCAGAGGGCAAATTCTGCTGTTGAAAAATTATTAGCATTGAGTAGAGAATTCATTCTTCATATGTGAAGAAACGGAATATACTTCAAATGAGTCAGTCTTTGTGTAGAGAGAAGTCTTCTCTGAGAGCTTTCTTTGGATATCTCTGAAAGGATCATCAGCAGATTGTCAAAGACGGCCCTGTAGACAGAATCTGCCTTGATATGTCCCTCACCAAAGCCTGCTAAGTACACAAAATAGCCAATGTATAAGAAGGAAGTTCATGAAAAAGAATTAATTGAAATAAAGGAAACAGGGAGTAGTGATAAATTTTTTCAGAACAGATGTCTCTAGAGAAGCTGCACAAGGATCTGTGCCGGAGCTAAACGTATCCTTGATCAAAAGAGAAGAGTTTTCATACACCTCTTTCTTACATAGAATCCTAGAACTGTTTGGGTTGGAAAATATCTGTAGCAGTTCCTCCAGTAGAATCCTGTGGGAAATGTGTCAGAGACTGTGAAGAAGGTGTCATTAGCCCTTTGAGCCACCAGTCTAAGGTAGCACCATAGCTTACCTACCCATTATAAAAGGCCCCCTTGCATTCAGACTCTTCAGAGTTCCTTCCTGGTCTAAGTGTGCAGTAGAAGGTACTGAGATGTCTTCTCTCTAACTAGACCTTCCAACTCCTCTATTTTGCATTTTTAAATGAATGGAAAGATGAACATTCTTTATAAACGAGCTGCAAATAAAGGTTTTCGTTCCCATCTCATTCCTTAAATACTGACAAATATTTTAAGTTTGCAGCTCTCTAGGCACAGCCACACTTATTTGTTAAGCTTGCATAAGGATCAGTTCTCCTGTTCAGCCTGTGTTTCCTATTCAGTTTTGTCTGACCATGCCAAGGTGTCATCGATATCGTTCTAGTCCTAGGCTCCTTTCTGCTTTACCATCCATCTCCTTCTTCATCCAGATTTTCCTGTTTTCTTCATATTTAAACATAGTCTTCATGTAAAAAAAAAAAGGCTGTATACTTGCAAACTATACAAAATTATGAGCCCTGAAGTAAGAAAAAGAATTCCTTGGGTTTTGTTCGTTTTCTTGAATGGATTTGCTCCACTGAAACCGGGCATGAATTTGTCAAATTTGAGCTCCTCTCCTGCTAGATTATTAAAGAGCTCTTTAGAGTGTAATATCTACTACAATGAGAAATTTGAAGGACTGCAGCATTTCCAATGAGGTTTTTATTTTTTTAAATGCACCATTTATTTCTCATCATTTTATTTTAGGGCAAATGAAAGCTTGGGGAAAAAAAAAGTAATCAGTCTTCTTTAATTAAGGGTTATCATTCCCTCTGGTGAATTTGTGGAGAGCAGGAACAGAATAAATTTCTCTTCATTTCCTCTCTGGGAATATTAAATGCAATGCAGCTAATTTGTCTGTGAATTAAATTTCCAGTTCTTTTTCCAGCTCTTTAGTGCTGGTCTTATCTTTTATTTTACTGCAGCAGGGAAAGATGCAGTACTATGTTAACTGAGGTATAGTGGAGGGAATAAGCTTTGTATTCTGCTTGCTCTTTCTGGTATTGAATTTCTGTAACAAAGAGAAGTATATGCAGAAAATAATATATGGGGTTGCTCTAGGAATCAATTTCTTATCAGTCTTCTTAGCCTATTGAAAGAAAAAATCTCCTTTGGATAGAAGCTTTGCAACAAAGTTGAATAATTATTTTTTCACATGTAGCATTCTTTCACCATTTACACGAATTTCATGCATGTCATTTCTGCTGGCTCCTATTAGCCAGGAAGGTCTGTGGCAGAGGCTTTAAAAGCAGCCCTTTTCAATGCCTTTTTATGGGGGTCCAGAGCCTTGGCAAGGTTGGTGTGAGGGGCAGGTGTAAGTGCCTGTGAAAGGTTCCTCAGGCTACCCTGAAGGACACCAGAACTTCTTTGCTGTGCCTTGATTCCCTGTAGCACTTCCTGCTCTGCTCCTTCCAGAGGAAGGGCAGTCCTATCCTCCAATCAAGCTTCTGTTCCAATGAAAATTATTATTTCTTGAAAGTAAAAAAAAACTTACAGAGTAAACAAGTTCTAACCTAGCAGAACAGCATATCTGCTTGCAAAGAGAGCCCACTGACAGTCCTGTACATTTATCTTCTCTCCCCTTCTCTGTACTGAGGGCTTTATAAATGTTCAATGGATTTTCCCGATGGGTTGTTTTTGAAGCCTGAAGTTTGGCCATGGCCCTGTTAATTTGGATGTTGGTGGGAAATGTTGCTTACTTGTTGGCTACTGCATTGCTCTCCTGCTTACTTTTTCTCCAGCAAAGCCAATTCTTTCCCCCATGAAAGCATTATAATCTCAAGTATGGTAAATCATTTCACTAATAATGTCTCCATTAAGTTATTATATCTCATTATACCTAATCAGTTTGCAGTGGTTTCACATTTTTCACCCAGCTCCATGCAGGAGAAAAGAGGATATACAGCCTTTGTCAGAGCAGAATTAAGGCTTGGCTCCAAGAATGATCCTAAGGTAAATGTTAGATAAAACCAAGATCTATTTTTTATCCTAATGTCCCGTGTTTGGATTGTGTTTTACATGTGACAGAGTGAGCAATTAACAAGCTTATACCAAGTTTAACAATTTATTGCCCATTAGTGAACAAAGCAAAAAAATCATGACTGAATATGTTTGTTACATTTACATGTGAGTTGTTCATTATGCAAAATATTTCTTGCCCTATTTACTGTAATTCACTAAAAGCTCACTTGAGTAATGTAATTCACTAAAAGTTCACTAAAAGCTATCTTGATATGGAACTTAGTGCTTGTAGAAGAAGCCTTTCTATGATCTGCTGTTCTACTTTTCCTTTGCATCTATATCTGTCTGTTAACCCACTAATCAAATTGACTACTCCATAATTTTTTTTTTCATATATGTTTGTAGTTGTACTTGAACTACAGTTTTTCCCTCTAAACTTTTTTAGGTGGCTGAGGAAAGCCAGGACTTTGTGGCTAGGAAGGGGCTGCAAAGCATAGCTCATAATTTCTATACTCTCCTTTATCTCACCTTTAGCCATTCACTTTTCTGGATGTTCTTTCACTTGGGGCTTCTACTTTAATTGAGGGACAATGTCCTGCAGAATATGCTGTTTATGGCATCCAAATAATGGTGTAGGACACTTGACAAAATGCTATTGGCAAGTAGTCGTCTTCTTGTCAACACTTTAATTTTTTTCTCCTTATCTCTAGAAATTTTGGCATGTCTGTCTGGCCTGGCCTAGGCTCATCACACCCTAGATTCTAATCAGACTGAAAGCTGGAAACTGGTGCAGTACTGGTGGGTGACCTACTGGGAAAGCAGAGAGAGCACAGATCTCTCCTCGTCCTTCTGGGTTCTTGAGCACTGTTCTGGTACCTTGGCAGGACACCAGTTGTGGGTGATGTGGGGTAAAGGATGATGTTTCCTGACAAGATATATACAACGAGCAGTGTTGAATCTCCACCATCACCCTCTTTATCTGTGGAACCCATCAGGTGTTTTCTCTGCTCTCTGCCTGCTCTTCCCAAAGGTTATGCATTTGTGCTCAGTCCTTATGGCTGTGCCCTGTGCAGCCCGTGTCCACCATTCCTGAAATAATCCCAGGAAGTACAGGGCAGAATCACACCAAGAAGGCACCATCCTCAACAGAAAGCATTTCCTAATACCTTGTGAAAAATGAGGAAGAAAATACCTTTTTGTATTTTAGAGGAAATGAAGAAAAAATAAAGATTAATAAATAATAAAAAGGTTAATAATAAAGGTTAGTCAATAGTGACATGCTTTGGAGGAACTTCTTGAAATGGAAGTTTGAATGCATCTTGTGTGGCTCAACATCTGCTAGAGGGAAAATCTGGGTGACAGAGTTGGATCCAGGTCTGAATGGCATTTGCATGTGGGTCAAACATATTGCATATATTTGATCTAGTTAGGCTCCATGGCTTAGACCAGAGGAAGAACCAAACAAAAGTTTAAAAAAATATATAAAAATGGAGTCTGTTTCTGTTCTCTGGCATGTTCAGCACACTTAAAGTAGCTGTCTTGTCTTTTTATTGAAAACATACATGTATTTGAAGTCCTATTCTCCACCTATCCTTTCCTCAAAGAGGCAAGGTCTGGGTTTATAATTTCCTGCTACAAGCAGGCCTGTGACACAGGAAGAGGGGCTCAAAAATGATGTTTGGAAAATAAAATAAAAATGCTTTAAGCAGTCTACCCTCCACTTATTACAAGGAATCCATGTGCTCAGAGATACAAAGCCAACCTCTTCCCTTTTCTGATTCACACGGAGGACATTCACAGCAACACAGCATTTCAATATAGTGAATACAGATGTATAAGTCATGCTGGCAACAATGAATAGTGAAAGCCCCAAATCTCTTTTGTGAAAACACATATGAACAACATCAAGGTTAAAGCAGAGCAGTTAATACTGCCTTAATACAGCAGAAGCCTATTCCCAGAGCCTGTTACTCCCTTAGGCTTCGATCCCTTCCATTTGCACAGCTTGACAGTACGAGGACAACTGATGTTGGAAGAATATGGGCTCAGTATGTCAGCCCAGCAAAAGGAGATGAATGAGTATCATACAGATGGTGTGTGCTTAGAGGAGAGGACAGGATGGAGACACTCTCCCTACAGCTGGACCAAAATTTAATCATCTGTGCACCTGGCTTGAGACAAAGTCAGAAGAGAGATGTGGTTTTAGTTAGGGATGTAAGCTGCATCACAAAGGCAGAACGTGTATTAGTTAATGGCTGGTATCAGTTTTCATGCCTTTTAAGACAATAAATATTTTAAATATCAAGGCCTTTTTCTTTCATGTGTGTATCCATTTCTCTTAAGTGCATTCCACTGCTGTCTGTTCTCTTCTCCTCTGCTCTGGTCTGCAAAAGATTATACATGATTTTGTCTGATGTCCACCTCCAAGCCCTCCATCATGGAAGGTGTTCCTGGCTCACCATAGGTCATAACCCATAATTATTTCATAATTCCTATTACCTTTGAGAGAGGATTTCACATAGGAAGACTGGGCACTCAGTTTCACAAAGACAGTGAAAATTATGGCACAGCAGGGATAAAGGAGATGTAGATTAATTCAAGAAGGAGAGAGTGAAGCTGTGACAGAGTAAATACTCCACCTGCCTACACATGTCTGGGACTGATATGGAAGCACAAAAGCAGGCCTGTCTGACACGGCCAGAGAAGCTTCTTAGGGTGTCCAAATTTCAGGCTGGGGTTTGAAATCCGTGTCTGGGTGATGTGGAGAGTTATTGTTTGATCAGCCAGAGGTGCTCTCCACATTCCACTTGCCCATCATCTCATTTCCTCTCCATCAGTGCTTGTGGTATTTGGAGGGTGTTTCTACATATGAGGGCTTTCTTATTTGTTTCTTTGCAGGTTTTATTAGTAAGGCATGCTGCTATTTTTCCCCTGTGATGGGGAATACACTGACTTCTCATCTGCCTTGCTCAACTTTGTTCTTTTTTCCAATCCCCAGTCAGCTGGCATGACAAGGGCAAATAGTCTTGCCTCCTCTTCTATGTATTTTTTCCACTTCAGCTCTTTGCATTCACTGGACATCAATATTAGTTAGTGATGTCTTTTAGCACTGTCACGTGCAATAGAAATGTCCAAGTGAGGAGGCTGACAGCACAGTGGATTGTACACTGTTAGGGAGAAACAGTGTCTGTGAATTTAGGAGAACTACCCTCAGGCTAGACCAGCTTCAGGGATGGGACTGAATCCCCTTAAAAAGCACGGACATAATTTATTTGTGATAGATAATTCCACTTCCTTCAAGTTTTTGTTATAAGGATACCAAATGTTAATGAAACTAGCAGACTTTGTGTTTGCAGAACTAACAATGGGATCTAAATAGTAGCTAAATACTATCTGGAGGATGTTGGCACCCATCAGGTGATGGAGAGACTGAACAGCTTCAGGGACATCAGAGAGGTAGCTCCAGGATTTTTATTTCCCATCTCATATACAAAGACGAATAACCCTATACTGACCTCTAGCATCATCTGGGGGCAAAAAAAACATGACAGAATCTCAAAGAGTTTTCACCATATGAAGCTTATCTATGTTTAGCATGGACTTTTTGAGTACAGACTTCATAAGTTTTGTCATTTTCTATGAGTAAAAGCCTCCCTGCAGAACTGGTCATGTATTCACATTCCTCTGTGCATGTGATGTGGGTCATGTGGGTCTCTGACAGTTAAGTGGTAAAATTCTCTGTAGGCACTTCAGCATTATGACTCTTCTCTATTATAATCACCAGAAACAAGAAAAATATCTACCTTTATCAAGCTTAATGAATAGGTAAGTTTGTAATCACTTGTTTGCTGCTGAGGCTTCCGTACCTGAAACTAGATTGACTCTGCAATTTTCACAGTCATCTTTTTAGAGGTGTTAAGCTAAACTGAGTAGATACATGAATTGTTGCTTTCACATTGTCCTTGGAGAACAATTTGTTAGACCTCAGGCAGCTGGGGTCCAGATTGGAAAGAAGATGCCTACAGCAACTGAGTGTGTCATTTAATATCATGGGCTTCACAGAATGTGTTAAAGGGAGCTGGCATGCAAGATATGCAAGGGACATAGGGATTCAATCATACACTGTGCAGTTTCAGACAACCCAACTGGAAAGAAAGAAAGAAAGAGAGAAAGAAAGAAAGAAGTGACATTTGTGCTATTAACTAGGAATGATTGAAAATACTTTGAAGTCAATGGAAAGATTTTCACTGAATTCCAGAGCTCTGAATCAGGTCCTGGATAGTCTTATACAGAATGACAGCGAACTTTCATCTTCAGAATTTCATTCCAAGGGACATGGCATTAAATGGCCTTGACTAGCTTTAAAGGCCAGTGTATCTTTAAAAATGAAATGGCAAATATTTGGAGCTTCATGGCCAGTTCACCTGTTGTATAGGAGTAACAAAATCTAGACACCTATACTGAGATGTATACAGCTGAACTAAACTTCTATATAAGTAAGATAGATATGGAGAGAAAACAAGCTTACAGGGTTAGGCCTGAGAAATGCAAAACCCTAGAGGTCTAGGGACACTGCAACTACAAAAGATATGCCAAGGGGAGAATGGCACTGCCCCAGTATTGCTCCTTCCACACCTCTCTGTGCAGCATCACCCATGTGCTTGGCACCTCAACAAAATGTGCCATTTAATGATGCATGTAGGCTTAGGGTTACACTTTGGGTTAGGCTCCAGGAAAAGACAAAGCCTAGAGCTCCAGGGACATTGCAATTACAAAAGGCATCCAAACTGGAGCACTCCATGTCATCTCCTTACATTTGATTAAAATCACTTAAAATCACTCTTTTCAGAATTTTTTTGTATTTCTCTCCATTGGATTCCCTTTCATTCATCCCAGTCAGTTTGTTCCATTTTTCTCTCTGACTGAGATTTCATGTCCTTTCACAAAATGAAGTTCTTGATTTCGTGAAAGGAAATGAAATCTTGCGATTTCAAAGATCAATTGTTTTGGCCCATTTCCCTGCACTTCACATCATCCCATTCCTTTTAATTGTTTTCACTTCAGATTTGTTGTTGTTGTTGTTGTTGTTGTTGTTGGTTTAGCTTTTAATTTCATCAATTTCTTCTCCAGTCTCTTTCTTTCACTTAATTCCCTGATTTTGGGATTTCAATGAGTATGATTTTGGCAAGGTTTGGTCCATTTCACTGCAAAAAGAAAACATCCTGCTGCCCAAAGCTTGCTCCTTCCACACATTTCTTGTTGGCACAACCCATGTGCTGGCTACATCAGCAAAAGGCTGCTTTTACTGCTCTGCTTAGGGTTAGGCTTGAAAAAACCACAAAGCCCAGAGCTGCAGGAACACTGCAACTACAGAAGGCATGCCAAGGGAGCAGGGCACTGCCCAGCATTGCTCCCATACCCGTGATTGTTCACAGACCTTTGATCTTATGCAAATCTATGCAAAGACCAACCATTCCACAAACATCCTTAGGGAATGTATCCTAGAGTGCATCATAGCTGCAGCCAAACCAGCCAGCTGTTTGAAATTTGAATAAATGACACTTTGCTAACATTTGAACGTTTATCATATAGAGTTTAATCATTTATACATGTATGTATGTCTATGTCTCATATATATCATATATATCTCATAGATATGTTGTATGTGTGTGTATACATACATACATATATATATATATTTATATATATATGCATTTACAGGTGTGGGCCTTGCCATCTGAGTCATAACTTCTGTTCCTCCTGACTGGATTCACCCAATTTGTCAATAACAATCTCTAATGACACCACTATAACCAAATCAAACAGGCAGACACTCAGCTGGCGGTCATTGGCACAACTCCACTGACTTCAAAGTCCCCAAAACTTTCAGGTGTGGGCACACCAGGCATGTAGAGAGGGGGTTTACTATCATATTCTCTTATGTGGTGCCTTTGTGTATGCACACCAAACTCTCTTGCTCACACCTTGGAAACTCATGTCTAATTTACAGACTTCTCTCAAACTTAGGTCTTTTTCTAAGTCTACATATTTCTATGGCTCCCTTAGTGAATAATGTGCTTTAGATAGTTTTCCCCATATGTATTGGTTTTTATCTTTCCCCAATTAGGATTTAATTTTGTCACCCAGTGACCTACTCTCTGATTCTTGGGCTTTTCTCTGTTCCCATCACCCTGAGGTAGAATCCTCATGCCTGCAGACATGAGAAAGTTGAGCCTCACCCTCTTGCATAAAGATCTAGAAAATATCAACATTATTGATCAGTGTACAATGTGTTCTGCAAAATTCTGGAGAGCTGTAGATTGTAAGCCTGTTTTCAGGTAGTTTTCAGATTGCTTTCATATTGTTACTGACAAAACATTTTAAATTGTGCTACTAAAACCAAAGGCCCGAGTCTAGAGTTACAACATGATTGGCACAATCCTTAAAAAGAGACAGGACAAAGCAGCTTAGCACTGTGGAACCTTAGCAGCAAAGCACTCCTAGCACTTCCCAGTCTGGCTGCCTGCAAGTGCCTCCTAAAAGCCAAAGCTGCTTGAAGGCTGCTCTGACTCGTCTCTCTGACCTCAGGCAGGTGGAAGCCAGACGAGGTGAGGACGGGAAGAATGTGAGGGTGACATGCTTGCATTGGTGACCTGGAGAAGGGACAAAATAGCAGGCAGTGTGACTGGCTTCCTGCAGTGCAGGACAGGAACAGGGGGTACTCAGGGGGCCATGTAAGGCATATTTGAAGCTGGCTCTGTGTTAAAGTTCTCATGTAATATTTGCTCCACCTACTGCTCTCACTCTTCCCATTCATCTCACACACTACTGAAATCTATTTTAAAAGCTTCTGTCTGACAAAGTCTACTTTCTCTTCATGCTTCCATACCGTAGATCTTGCTACTTATCCTTTGACAGGTGAGATCAGATGCACAGCATCCAGGCTCAAAGAGAGCACTGGATTTAGGCAGTCAAATGATGTATACGCTGTGGGGAAGCAGCTGCAGCAGAAGGCAAGATCAGAAGCACAGAAAGTTTGCCAGGACCCCTTCATAAAGTGGCACAGGTCATAAAGTGGCACACTCCCAACTGCAAAACATGGCTAGAGCTTTCCTCCCAGTCTGAATTAGTTTGTCTGGACTATAAAATCGCAGATGTTGTGATGCTGCACCACAAATGACTGGCACATAGGACTTATGAACAAATATTTTAAACAGAATAGAAATTAGAAACAATTAACACTTTCTTTGTTTTTAGTAACATTATAATTGCTTTTTTCAGGTATTCCAGATTTGTTTCTGTTGTTATCAATCATTCATACTGAATAAAACCTGCATTTTCAAATGGAATGGGAACTTGCCTGCAAAAAAATCATAGCCTGCATCTTCCCTAAATATTAATCAACAGCCAGGCCCAGACACTAGAACTGGTGATCTGACATCTCCCATTTAAAAGCACTGCAACTGCCCATTGGTGCAAACTTGGTGTAGAAACCCATAAAGGATGAGAAGATGAAGGGACAACAAAGTGTGCAGGAAGGTTGTAAACTTCCTGGGTGGGGAGGAGCATTGCAAGAGAGCTGTGTGGAAGGCAGGGGCAAGATAGAGGTTCCCAAATGCAGCAGAAAGGACAGAAGGGTTGTCAAAGCATGGGGGAGAAATCGGGAAGCTCAAGCACTTGAGATCAAGACAGGGCAAAACCTTGTGGCATCTTTATATTTTGTAAGGGACCACATAGCAAGTTGAGCCCAAACTGAGCTTGGGATTTCAATGTTCCCTGGCTCTTGCTTTTACACCCATTGCAGAGCTAAGCCCTGAGCCAATCTGTCTTGCAATCAACTCTCCTTGTACCACTGCACACTACATTGCCTTTTATTGGATTGTGTTTCCTGGCGAGCACATTGAAATATCCACGAATGAAAACTGGAGTCACTAATTCACAGTAACAGGATCCACATTTCCCTATAATCTCATTCAGTTCCTGATACAGTTTAGATATGTGGTTTCTTCTACAATGAGAGTTAATGCCTTCACAAATTTAACTAATTCGTGCTCAAGAGCCTCTTGCTGAATGTTCAGCTGAACAGCCTTTGGAAAGTATCACACACAGCCACCTTCTCTCCCACCTCCCATTTCAGAAGTGCAGTGTCCTCCCAAAGGCTTTTTGTGCCCAGATATCCAATCCAACGTTTTTCATGCTGTTATTCCTATCCTGTGGTTTTAAAGGAACAGGGCAGGATAGGATATTCCCCCCCACCCCCCTCTCAAATTTTAATTCAACATAACTGAAATGCTTTCTTTAGGCACTTTCTCTAGGCGATGATTCACTTTCAAGCTGAAATATTTGATTTCATTGATGCAAACTTGCTGCTGTGTATTTTATTAGAGGGTAAAGCTAATTATTCTGCCTTTTTTTCAATACCATATTAAATAGAACAGTCTAATATAGAAATTTCCCAATGAACTTATTTAAAACATTATGGTAAATTATACCAATAAAACTAATGAGGCCATTCACACTTTTATGTAGTGGAATTGGAATTAAGAAGCCTAGGAAATAATTTTAGCTAGCTCCAATCATACATTAAGTATGCATCTAATAATACATAAGTATTTCAATACTAACATAACACAGAAATTTCTATACAGTGTTTAGAAAAACAGGAAATAATATATTATGTTAATACATTTCCAATCATGAAGGTAGGGAAGGTAGCATTCATATGAAAAAAAAAGAAAAAACTTAATAAATAAAGGGTGTGTGAAACGTAAGCAAAGGCTGTGGATGAGTAACCTTATCTGTGGTATTGTGTGTTCTGTTCCTGGATCCCTGACAGGAAGTTTCTGCTGTGATCTCTGTTCCTCCTTCTCTTTCTGCCTTTTATGGGCACCCCCATGTTCACTCACATCCTTTATCTTCTTTCCTCACCTGTCCTATCTCTTTTTCCTACACAGCACTCTGTGAATCTCCTCCACCACAATTCTCTATTGCCCCCTTCTCTACCTGATCACTTGTTTTTATTTCTCTCTCCTTGTCCACGATTCCCATTCAGGCTATTCATACCCTGCACCTTCTGACTCTTCCAGTAACCCACCTTACTGCAGCTCCCTTTCTTTTCCCCACCTTCTATTTCCACAGGAATTCCTACCCCCTTTCTAGGACACTCCTGTTTTGCAGCTGCCTGTGCACTACAATTTCTCACAACACTCTGCCTTTGCACTCACAGTTTGCTCTGTGGGCCCACCAACAAACACTGGGGTCTTCCATGTCTGGCTCCTACCTGAGCTATGTCCATCCATCACTTCTCCCCACTTCTCCTCACCCTTATCTTTTGTTTCCTGCAGTCATCTTTAGTGACAGGTACTCTGCAAGGAGCCACTTTCTTTTGTTTTTCTTCTTGATTCAGTCCTCGTGGCCTTTCATCATGGAGTCAGTTCGGTGCTGTGATTGACCTGCTGAACCCTTGATCTCTTTCACACACCGACTGATCAAGCTGCAAGAGGAACTGTCAAGAATCAAGGCAAGTATGAAGTCCAGTCTCCCCCAGGTCTAGGGAATATTTTGGGATGTTTTGCCATGTGGGTTCACAACATGGCTTTGTTGTGAATGGATGGATGGATGGATGGATGGATGGATGGATGGATGGATGGATGGATGGATGGATGGATGGGTTACCTGTGGTGGTGGAAATCTACAGTTTAAATTTTAAAAAATACAGTTCTCTTGTACAGAATGCCACTTCTGTATCTCAACTGCAACACTGGTTGCGTCACCCTATGACTGTTCAATGCTGTTCTGCACAAGGACACAAACAGATTCTGTGAAAATGAATATAAAACATCACTGGAGAAACAACTCACAGTTCAATGTAACTTACATTTCTGCATTCCCAAATTTCAGTGTGCCGGATATCCCGTAAGTGCAATACCACAGGCAAAAGACAATTGATTTAATTGATTCTTATTGGCGGAATCCCCATCTGCAGATTGAAATTCCTGCATAAATGGTAAAACAGATCTCTTGGCAAAGGACAGAGAGATTGATTTAGCAATTGGGAACTGAGAAAGAAGGGAAGAAACTTCCTCTTGAGGAAAGAAAACTGGGAAACACATCTAAAACTGCATTAGAAAACTGTTCTCCACAGGTACCAAAGCAAAAATCACTCAGATGAGCCACTTGCCTCCTTCCTCTGACCTCTGCCCCATCAAGGACCAAGAGGCAGGCTTCCTTACAGCTATTAGACTTAAGGAAACAAAACAAATTGGAGAGGTTATGAGTGTGTTACCCAAGTGTAAGAACAGGCCTCTTGCATCAGCATTTAGTGAGCCAGCATGTGAGAATGATGGATGGAGAGTCTGGGGGAAGGGAGATAAGGAAGTGTCCTCACTGTTGAAGCCCCCATTGAGTTTGATTGGAATATGTGAGCGAGAGGCTTGCAAGGAATATGGAGCTGATTATCAAAAACATGGCAGGGAAACAGATGTTGCCTGCTTTGGAGACTCTCCTTGCACATTCAACACAATGGAAAGGGCTCAGATAATAAAACAGAGAGGATCCCAGCAAGAAATACAGCGTGCTGACACTTTTATGACCTGAGATGCTTACAAAATACAGAAATGGCGTTTTGTTTGCTTTCCATGCGCAGCTTGATATCACATGCTCAGCTCTCTCTGCTGCCACTCGGAGTCAGGAAGGACGATATATTTTCTTTTCCAGATAAACCTAGTGATTCTAGTCAGGTGCAGAAAGCAAATAAATCACATAAGAAGACTTTCTGTATCTATTAATCAAGAGGCTTGTCATTTTCCAGGCCTTGATCCACATGAAAGAAAGTGAGGAGTGGGAGGAGGACGTAGGAATAAAGGAGGATGTGGAAGGGAGCAGAAAGAAGATTCTTGCTGAAGCTGCTTGAGAGGTTTCTCATAGCACGAAGGACCACAGCTTAGACAAACATACTGGAAAAGATCTCCCTACCCTCTCCTTTTGAAATTTTTCCTCTGCAAGCCAAGGGGCTGTGGTCCAAAAGGAGAAATGTATGAACCAGAAATATTCCATTATGCTTTTGGGGAAGTTATTTCCACATTTCCTTCTTCTTTTAAATGCTGAGAAGAAAAAACCCTGCTGTTGAAATAAGGAGCCACATTCAGCACATACTTGGAGGTTCCTTCCCAGCATATAGCCAAGTATTTGTGTACTATAGCAGTAGGGTTGGCTACTTACACAGACAAAGGAGAAGATCATATTCAGTGCAGAGCACAATAACTCTAATATCAAGTAGAGAGATATGATGGACTCAGTAGTTTGCATGAGAAACTGGCTCTATTTCCCTCTTGGAAACTGACCTCACATGTAATATTAAAACAAGACTCAGAAGAATCTTATTAAGGCAGTCATATTTACTTTCTTCCTTAGATCATCCTGAATGTAAATCAATGAATATTTATAGCATTTTTGAGATCTTCCAAGAACACAAGCTAGAAAAGCATAAAATTACTGTATGGGGGGACTGAATTATTGCTGCAGACCAAACATGAATCAGAATAACATCCCACATGGAAAACTGTCAGGAAAGTTCTTGAACCAGGAACCTGATTCATGGCCAAAGAGTAAATCTGGTTCTGTCTGAATCAGCTGCCTGAGAAAATCTGTCTACACACTGCTAGATAATCATGTAGTGACAATATGGGCAAAGCAATTTTTAGCTCCGAGGTTTCTTACTAAGGCTAACCTCAGCTGAGGGAAGCTGGTCTCTCTAGGCTCCCTCTACCATCTTTGACAAGAGGATGGCTTTTCCCACAGGCACCTTGAAGGGCTGGAGATTAGGCACTTCTGCACTGCTTCCTGGAGCTGCCTACACAACTGTGTGTCTCTCATCTTTCTAATTTCTGCACAGAAATGGGCAGCCAGACAGTTTACACCCACAGCTAAAACAGCAGCAACAACAGTTTGAGTTCTGGTGTCCACACCCGTAACAGGATGGTCAAAATTGGAATGGATTCCAAAAAAATCCTGAAAATAATTTAGTCACTAATATTAGGTCAGGAATATCTGCTGTATAGTAAGAAAGGACGAAATGCAAACCTACCTTATCCAATAGATGTTTTGAGATGAGATTTGAACCTTAACTAAAAATACATATGTGGGGAAGAGATATCTGATAAGAAAGAGCATAGACTATGACAGTTACAAATTTGGATTAGAAAGGATTTATAATTAAACAATGAAATCACCTACTGGGAGACATGAGGGGTTTTCCATTACAAAAACCTCTTACATCAAAACTGAAAAGATTTGCAAAGGATATGCTGTAACTCAACCACAGGCTACTAAAGTCACTGAAAAAAAGTTCTAAACCCTTTAGGTTTACAACTTTGATCTTAAATCCTGTAGAGGCCTACAGATACTTGTAACTCTGCCAATAACCTCTTAGCTTGTTGGCAGCCTCTGTGCTAGGTAATATTCAAGATCAACCAAAGATGATTCTGTAATTTTTATTCCTACTTTAACATATGTTGTCAGGCAGACAATGGGAACACTGAAAATACTGGCTAACAAACATATCTTCTGTCCAGAAAACAGCCATCAAGTCTTTCATAATTAATGGCAACACAGTAAAGTTTCTTAACAGGATACCCACACTCCTCAGACAGGGAATTTGTCTCTGGATTTACATTGTGACTTGCTATGTCTGTGCTTTCTGTGAGTCCTGAGAGCTGCAACAGAATACCAACCACAAAACTTTCTCCTCATATGAGTTTCTTGTAGATGTGTTTGTTTGTTTACCTTTATTTAAGAAGTGATGTACTTGTTTCCATTACATTTCCTGTTCTGGAGACATCCAATTGCTTAATTAATAAGCCTCTCTTGTAACATTTTCTTCTGCCTTAGGAAGGTTTTCCTCAAGTACTCACTTCAGCATAATGCCCGCCTTTCCCCCAGCACTCTGGCCATGTTCTTGAGTTCCCTCCATGCAGCATTCCCTTTCTTTGTTCAGGCAATCCCTGGTAGGTCTCAAAGTGCCAAATGTCATTCAAGAGGCCAAATAATATATTCACTGTGGGTCTCAGGAAGGCTTTCAATCCATATACATTCATTTTTCCAGTAATCTCAAAATTGAGCTTCTCACTCAGTATTGCTGCCATTTTCTGTGTAGCTCCATGGTATTCTAATTGTTTTTCAATTAAAGAACAAGTTCTGGGATGGAAAGATGCATAATTTGCAGCATAAAACATTCACTTTGGAAAAATGGACATAGGGTTTAGAGACAAGATACTTGACAGGGCAGCATCACAATGTGAATATGCTATGACATAGCAGGGATACCCACCACACTGGGCACAGCTGTTTATACTATGCTTTCTTTAATTTTATTTGTTTTACACAGTAGGCACCCTATTCTGCCTCGGCATACCCCACCAAAATAATAAAAAGAAAAAGTAAAGAAAAACTTTGCTCCATATTTTATCCTCACTCTCTCTCCTTCTTCCACTTCATAACCAAAGGATGTTTATTCATTCTGTGTGGACTGTGTTTTCCCAACAAATGAGGCTAACTTAATTTCCTGTCATCCTTTTCTCTTGTAGGTTTTACTAGACTATAAAGACAAAACAAATTATCTAAAACATTTCTTTCTGTGCCAGTCCTGATCTTCCACTTTTCCATGTGCTCAAAAGCTTTATTTAAAGTCTCCAACTACTGGAAACTCCACCATGTGCCTAAATAAGTCAGTTCAGTAGTTAACTGACTCCACAACCATGCACGTGCTTCATACCCAATCTCTGATTTGGCTTTCAAACACCAGGCCTCTTGTGCCAGAGTTGCAAAACATCATACAACATACATTCCTTAAAATATTGATGGGATTCCTTAAAATCCCTATTGATTTTTAAAATCTAAATGTTATTACTGTGGCTTAACTTAAGCTAATCCCTTGGAAGGTTTACCACCTCTGCTGTATATATGGAGTTTGATGCCTTATTACAAAATGCTAACAGAAATTTTTATGGAACACTCATATTTCTAGAGGAAAGCTTCATCAATTTGGAACGTGATTGGACCAGTGCACCTCTGGCTGTCAGAGGTGTGTTTATTCCATAGATGGCTGGCAATATTGTTGCTGATTCTGAAATTATCTTGGCTGGATCCAGCATTAAGGAATTTTGAACTTTTTTTGTTTTTTCTTTTTTGGCCGCTAATATATGTGACATGTCTCCCAGCAGGATTGTAGAGGCTTGAAATCAGCCTGTTGTAGCAGTAAATGGACTCATCAGTTCACATTATCCATAAACCAAAGAAATCCACAAAAGCACCAGTTTCCCACACAAAGGATGCAACTTATGCATCCAACATATGGAATTTCTACATCTCCACACTCCTCATATAATGTGCATTCTCAGATCAACATTTTTCTCCTCTTAAGGCAACTAGTGATAGCTGTACCCAGGCCCTCTGCTGGACAACTACGTGGGATGGGAGTAACTCTTTTTGAGGTATCATTCTGATCATGATCATTCTATTTGCCTGTAGGTTTAAAAACAGATTCTGTCTGGTGTTCAAGATACCTCTTACAAAGACACTTCAATGTTTTAGCATGGGATTGCATCTTGATAAAAAAATTTTAGCTGAAGTACTGTTCACCACAGAATTGTAGGAAGTTAGGTTTGGAAAGGAAACTCAACGATTTCCATCATATTTCATACAAACTTCAGTGACATGGTCTTCTCTGAAGCAAGAAAACATCATCCTGGTTGATTTATACAAGTGGAAGTTAAGTGTCATGCAATTCTTGGAAGTATGTTGATGGGGAAAAGATACCCAGTGAAAGACAGATAACAGCAAAAGGAAATCGAGTGACTGGAAGCTGAAGGAAGATCATCTCATAATGTAAATTAGATTATGTTCTTGTCCATGAAAATAGCCTTTGAAGCCACTTACCCAAGCAACACTACATCAGCTGACATTTTCAAATAAAAAATGGAATGTATTTCTAACAGCTAATTTAGAGATAAAGCAGAAGATATCATTCTATTGATGGAGCCACCAAGTACAATTCCTTGGCCTATCTTATGGAAAAACCTACACTACAAATATTGTAGCAGTTACTCTGGGCTTTTAGATTTATGGGAACAGCATCAGTCTCCTGTGTTTACAGGGGTTTAGTTTTTATTTTACCTCTTCTGTTTTTAATAGGCTGACTTTCAGCTTTTAACCTCAATGCAGCTTCTTTATGTCTAAAAGTGTCTCTCTTTTTGTGTTGAGCAGCCTCCTTCCTTCTGTGTACAGTGTATCATCAATGGAAAATTTTGCCCCTTTTTAAAAATACTGAACCAGGCAGAGAGCAAAATATGGTTCTTTTTAGCTCACTGGGATGATGACATTTTCCTCTCACATAGCTCTCCCAGTAAGTGATGTTTCAACATCCTCCTTTGACAGAAAAGGGAAAACAAACTTTCAGAGAACCTGCTTCTCACCAGCTGGCAGATCCCCACTGAAAACTGGCCTGGAAAGCTCACTGTGACTTCCTTGAGCTGCAGAAGGAGTGGTGGATGTGGGAGTGCTGAGTGAATGAGGGTGTGTATCGCACGTCCAGAAAACGCGATTGTGTGCGCGGGTGGGGATGACATCTCTATTAATGCCTGAGTGGGTGAGACATTAAACCAACCACAGGTCCCTGCTTGGGACACAGAGCCTGCAGCACCAGTGAAAATCATCGTGTAGGTGCTGTAACTGGCAATCAAGAACCACATCTTCACAGAAAGGCCTGTAATTTTTAGATTGTGTGAATTTAAGAATGTGAACACTGACATGTTTTACATCCCTGGTCGAGGTAGCAATGGGTGGCTCTTCACTGTCTAAGGAGCTTTCATGAAAATAAAAATATCCTTTCTTCCCATCCACCTTTTCCCTAATAATTTCTCCACATAAGTTTCAAATAGTAAGCATGTGAGAGAAACAGATTTTCTGACTGGGTGAGAAATGTGACATCCAAGTTTTGTTCTGTTTCTCTCTTAGCTTAGCTAAACAGTCTGCAATTACCCCAACTAACACCTCTGGGAAGCCAGAGCTAAGGTTGCATATGTTGCCTGTAACTTAGGAACTTGATAAAAATATGGATAATGTTGCTTAAATAAAATTAATCTGGATTGTAAGAAATGGGAGGTAAGATCAGAGATAAGAATATGCTGGAAAGGACAGAAATGCAGAACCAGCAGGGAATGTAGAGTTCTCTGGAGTACACCTTTGAATATTGTGTATCTACACAGGAGATTATAGCACCTGTTAAATTTAATACATATTAAATATTGTCATATCTTATATATCTGAGCAAATGTAGCATACCTTCATATTTTGCTGGCAGCTTACAATTCCCAGGTGCCAGTTTATGTTACAGAAAGTATGTATTCAATTCCCAATGAAAAGCTGATTTAAAGGGCACTACTGGGAATTGTAAGGAGATTATATTGTTTTAATATTTTCAGTACATGGAAGGGGGAATTTAAATGGGAATCTGGGAATCTTTGTTCCGTTTGTGAGCTGTAAAGGTCAAGATTTTGCCATAGATGCAAGAGTTGGAAGAGAGTTTCTGGCTGTGTAGATGTCCACATGTCCTGGGTGGGAGCTTAAGATGTTCTTAAATCACATACAATGCACATTGATGGCTCATCATGTCAGTGTACACAGGGATTGCAGGTCTGTGTTGGTTGTTTTCATTTTACTGCAAAAGAAAGGTGTGCAACAAGAGGAAAACAGGCTACAGATTGTTGAGACCCTGAACTTGCTGAGGTTTTAGATTTGTATGTTACCTCACTGAATTTCCATTAAGCATAATTACTTTAAACTCTAGTCTTTTACCATTAATTTTCATTCTTCAGACATGAATGGTATTTTCTTAATTTTAATTTAATTTAGACTGTTGGAGTGCTCATTTTTCTGTGGAAGAAATGTCACTCCTTTCTAGAATAAAAATAATCTTATGCAAAAGGCCAGTGCAAGACCTGATTTATATACCAGGGTAGGGGATGAAATCTGTGTTGGCAGCTGTGATCATGTTGTGCCCTGACAGCCACACTGTTCTGCTGGCAGCACTGCACCACAGTGCCCATCAATGTCAGCTTGTGTGTAATAAAAGATTCATGCAAGCCCTGCTTCCAGCTCTACTGCTCACACAGCTCTAGCCCTCATGGCAGACCATACCCACACCACTCATGAGTTATCCCAGGGTTGGTACAAGACAGGAGGAGGAAAAAGGGAAAAAGAAAAGATGGAGAGTTTCCTCTCTGCTGTTCTCACTCCCAAGATAAAAGGATGCACATTTTGTAATATTTTTTTTAGCATTCTATGAAACATTTCCTCTACTTCTGACAGGAATTGATCTTGGCAAGAATAAAAACCATATTAATACCTTGCTGCTTACACAGGGAGAGAGCACCTGAGATCCACAACTACAGCAGACAAAGCCCTTTGAATCATTGGACTGATAGCACTGTCATGGAGGAACCACAGAGCTCCCAGTCACCTTCTCTGTGTTTAAAACTGCTTGGGTAAATTCCCCCATATCCACTGAGAATTCAACTCCTATGCTGTATCCAAAAAGGGAAGCTACAAAAAAATTTAAATATGTCATAGCTGGCTGGGGTGGGCTTCTTCAGGCTCAAAAAAATCAGCAAGCAAAATTCCTAAAGGTATCCATAGGTTTATTTCAACTTCAAACTTTCACCAAACTAGTCATAGTCAACAGTCAGTGATGAGATCATCAGAGAAAAAGACTGTAAAATGGAGCTACAAAATGCATTGGTGCAAATAATTAATGTATTTGCCCAGAAAAATATCATTTGGGGTTAATCAAAACTATTCATAAATGCACACTGATTTTAGCAAGTGTACAGAAATTTTGCAGGGTGGGGGGGAGACAGGAAAAAAAAAAAGGCATTTTCTTAATAAACATTTTGATTTTTCCAAAAAATATGTTATTTCAAAATTTGCCTACAGGTAATAGTCTAAACACTAAAAAACAATTCACAAAATTTAAATAAATTCACTGCTTTAGTATTGAAGGAAAAAAAAAAAGGGCATCTTAAAAAAATGTTTTATTTTGCTGGGAGAAAAAAAAAATTTATTAGTAAAAACCAAAATTATTTCAGTGCTACTGACTCAGAATTCAAGCTGAAAAACCTCCTATTGATAAACAATTCAAACCCCAGCATTCAGTAATGACACTGAACACCCATAGGCTTGGCTCAGTTTGGTCCAGGTCTTTCCCTAACCCTCAGTTGCTGGAATTGAGAGGTGATGGGAAATTACGTGGAAGGCTGTCCCTTGGTACTCACCACAGCTCAGTCAGGGAAGGGCTTTCCCTTTGATTGATTTTACTCTCTGGGCCCCAAGAATAACCTGAAAACCTAGACTGTGGGGAGAAAACCCATGATTTTGGCAGATCTGGAATTTTCCAGCCCATGTGCTTTTGAGTCATGACATGCCAAAAAAATTGTGTAAAAAAAAAAAAAAAAAAAACAAAAAAAACCCCCAACATTTAAAAGAAAGCTTCAGTTTCTGTACAAGTCCAAAAATGCCTCATCCAATTTGTCTCAAATTTTCCAGAAAACTTCTGCTCTGACATGAGATCATATATATGAAATGTTAGACAGCCTGGTTTGTAGTTTTGGCAAAGATGGGGAGGAAGACAAATTGGATTGTACTTTTAAAAAGAGAATTAGAGTCTCATCTTTGAATTATCACTTATTTAGGCAAGTCCTACCTCTCATGACACTTCAATCATTAGAAATTATTAAAAGAGTAGTAAATATGTTACTGGGGACTACTTTGTATGGGCAAAGAGATCATAAAACATGTAGGAGGAGGATGAGACACAGGGAAAATAGGGATGTGTGGGGAGACCGCAGAGAATAAAGAGGAAGTAGTTATAAAAACTTGTGTGCATGCTGTGTGCAAGGAAGGGCTGACAGGGATCTCAGGGGACTCTGTGGTGTAGTAGAATTTTAAGGACCATAAGGGACTGTAAAGGTCAGAAGAGAAAGAACAAAGAGATGCTGAGAGGCTGGGGAGGTGAAGACCCTCCTGAGGAAAGATAAAGAAATAAAAAGTAATTTTCTCAGAGAGGATTTAATGGCTAGAGACATCACAAAACAGAGTGAAGGGAAAGACAGTTTATGCCATTGCAAGAATCATACATCCATAAATATTTAAAAGTGAATGGGCTAATCACTTTCAAGGGCTTGGGACATTCATCTTCCCAGGATTTGTGCTGCAGGAAAGCTCCGGTACACCACCACCCACCTTGCTGCCAGCTCCTTCTGCACTGCAGGGAAACTACCAATCCTCCCCTGAGTGCATCCAGGCAAGCACTGCTAAAGGGGAGAGTCAACATTTAATTAGTCAAAAATTTAATTAGTAAACTATGGTCTCAAAATACTTTCGGAGCAGCTTACAGTGTTTGAAACACTCATAAGGATGACTGGACCATACAAAACAGGGTAAGATCATCCACTTCTGCTTTCAGCATGCTGAAGGTCACCACCTTAAAGAAATTAAACACTTCAAAATAAAATACAAAATGATAAAATATATTAACCAGCAATAATCTGCAAAGAAACAATTCTGTGCTAGAAACCCACCAACTCTTGTCTTAAACTCCTTTGAGTGCCTTGGGACGATGGCTGTTATTACTTTTTGTCATGATTTCATTTTTCCTTTGCAAAGAAGAAAATCTCTGTTACTCTTGGAAAGACATTGGAAGGAACCAGAGGTGTCATGCAGCTCCCTGCCAGAAACACATATGAAGGCAGCCTACTTTGGCAGGAGGAAGATGACTGGCCCTGCCTGTCTAGCCACATATGTTTCCTGGTCTTTATTCTCCCCAGCATTACCACATGTCACAAAGTAGGTTACAGAGCCTTAAGAGGAATTGCAGGCTTCCCACCCAAACAAAAACATAGAAAACCAACCCTGCAATTAAGTATCCGTAACAAATTACGAGGCCTGAGGATGGGTTGCTGATCCTCAGTTGACAAAATTCATTAAGACTTTTGACTTTTGCACTTTTCTTAGGGATGAGGGAGATTAGGGAGGAGGTTTGGTTTATTTTTCCCCTAATCACTCTGCCTTTCAAGGGGAGAGCCAGGACTATGGGCATTTAGGTGATGTCATCTGCTAGACAGCAGCCATATGGAGAGCATGAGATGGAAGTTTTCCACCCAGCTCCTGGCAAACCTGGGGCAGATGCTGGGTGACTGCCTGAAGCAGTCCACTGAGACACAACAGGATGATCTCCATCCTTTCAGATGTGCAAAGGGACCTCTGGCACAGCCCACGTGACTGATGTGTGGGCAGACACCTTACCTCATGAACTCTCTCTCAGCCTCTCTCCCTTTCCAAGGGCTGGTGTCCAGGAAAGGGCTACACTGGCTGAAAGGAAGCAGAAAGCAGAGCCATAATGAACCTCCCCAGTCACCAAAGCAGGCAATCACATCATGTAATCCTTTTAAAATATCTACCAGCTCCATCTAAGAGTTTGTTCAGCTTCCAGTTTCCATTATTCCTAGTGATGTTTTTCCTTGCTCTTCCAATTCACAGCACATGTTTGCTCAGAGCCATTTGTTCTCGTGCCAGCATGGTCACTCTGCTTATATGGCTCTTCTGTACCCTGGCTGCTCAGCCCTGGATTATGCACAGAGAATATTAATATTTTCTTCCTGGTCTTCTGAAAACTCAGTAGAAAAAGACAAATTATCTTGGTGTCCATGCATAAGACAGGCTTTCTACCCACAGCCGTGCCAGCAAGGCATCCTCTGCAATTTTACTTCCAGTTTAGGCTTTGCCAGGCAAGAACTGTGTTCTCACTGAACTCTTGTATCATGATATTAAAAGTCAACATCTGGTAGAAATGGTTCAGCACACTGTAGGATGACATATGTTTTCTCCACATTCATATCCCACTGGCAGCTCACAGCCAACCTGCAATCAAGTAAACCTTCCGTTTTTATCCTGCTTTGGAACAACCTTGCCCTCCCCTTTCCATGCACCAGTATTTATGGCCATTTGCTTTTTCCTGTGTAAAACATGACCTTTTTTGGGCTCATGATGTCCCCAGGTCTGTGCCATCAGCAAAGTCATCATTGCTTTCTTATGCTTCGTACATACTGACACCATTAGATGAGATCCATCCCATCTCCATGTGCACCTCCCATTCTCCTCCTTTCCTGAGAAAGTTTGTCCTGGGAATCACTAGATTTTGAGCACATCATGGAAAGATGTTGTCCAGCCAGGGAAGCCAACCTCTAAGAGAACAGGAACTTGAACTACATAGCTTGTAATGCAGTACACAAACTTATTTTAATAATGAAATATGGTTAAAAACAAACAAACAAACAAAGAAAACATAATTCAGGGATATTGAAATGTGTTTCAGAAATGAAGATGTCAAAAAAATTATCTTCCTGGATAAAGCTTTTCAGAACTTCCACTCTGCAGGAAAGTGGATGGTCTGAGCATTTGATACGCTAATGGTAAGGCTATTTTTAGGGGAAAAAAGAGTTCCTTAATACATATTTCCTTTCTTTACTAAAGTTCAAAATTACAGTGAATCATCCACAGTAGACAGTTGACACAGTGACAGTTTGCATAGCTATAATTTCATAAACAAATGGGAAAATGTAGGCTGGATTGCAATGTTGCCAATGAGCAGAATTTGTATTAAGGAGTAAAATGTCTTTGGATTATGACCCTATTCTCTGCCATAGGAATTTAACTTTCACCTTGCTGGAGCAAATTGTGAAAAGAGCAAAGGTCTGTACCTGTAGCACTCCTCTTTCTTGCTCTACTATGTAAAACTCCAGGAATGGTTGTTCTCACACATCTGCCTTGTTTCTAGTGTGGCCTTCCCCACTATCGTTAATCTGGTTACCTCACTGTGGGTAGGAATCAGACATTATTTCATCTTGAATTTAAAATAATACAATAAAAATAATTATGTGAAATTATGGACATGGAGGTGGGGGGGAAATTCCATTAAAAATCTTTTTCTGACTCCAACAAAATTATCAAACCTTTCTAATTTGTCTTGGAAGAATTACCATGCCATGCAAAATACATCAAATTAGCTTCTGAGGGGAAAAAAAGCACCAAATGTCTTTCAAATGGGCACATTGGCCCCTTTCATTTTAAATTCCCATGTTTAACTTGTTCTTTAGGAGATTATGTCTATGTGAAACTGCTGTATAAATTATAGACGATCTATGATGCAGAGCAATATTTATAACATGCCTTTAAAGTTATGTAATACTGAGAACAGAAAGGCAATTAAAGTGGAGAGAAGAGGAAGTTCTGCCTTCTGCAGAGTGTACTGTCTCATCTTTAAACAATGCAACATGATGGAAACTAATAAATGTTTCTGCAGAGGTGACTGGTTACTCCTCTGATGTATTGATACGGGAGGGGTTGATCTCAAAGGTGCATTTTTTTCAAAATCAATTTTTCAAATTCATTTGGGGAAAACAATGACATTTTCATTTTCTTTGCAAGATAAGTATGTACTATCTTCCCCCCATGTTCTCAGAAGACTGCAGGCAAAAAAAGGGCATTTGGAAGTTATTTTCTAGTTTATACTAAAGTATTTCATATGATTCAAAAATAAAAAGCCATGTTTATATGCATGGATATATTTGAGACAGATAGCTTCTCACAAATGGGAGCCCAAGATGACAGTGACATCAAAGACTTTCTAAGGATGTCAGCTGCACTAGAGATTTCTCTTTGTTTTCCACTGACAGAGGAGTAGTAACCAATCTCTTTATTTCACTTTCTTGAGAGATATCATTTTAATTTGTTTGCTTTTCATATACCAGCTTAAACATTTTTCTCTCACTAGCTCCTATCTGCCACATTGTACACCATGCAATTGTTCTTTTGTGACTGGTTAAGTACTGGAAATAAAATGAATTCATCTGTGTAAAATACCCATGGGATATTGGATATCAGAATCATCACTAATGACAGTTCTATTGACCAGTGTTGGTTTTCACCTGGATTGGGTCACTCAGGCCCCAGAGCCTCTCTAGTGTGGAGTCCTAGATAATTCCTTAAAGCTCTGGCACAATCGTTCACCAGGAAAGGGCTGGTGGTAAGAGAGATGCTGTAAGAGAAAAAAGTCTGAAAATCAGGGAGAAGCGAGGCATCAAGCAAACTATGTAAACCAGTACTTTTGCATTTCAAGTCTTATTTTCTGTGCACATGTTGATTTTTTACTGGAAGAATCCAAGTTCCTTGGGAAAGTGCCCAAATCAAATAAAATTCAACACTCAACCAGCTCTAGTATACAAGCAAAATGAGAGGGTGAGAAAAAAGAAAATACATCCAAGTACAGCAATTTGAAAGTGGTTTATGCTCATTATTATCTAATTTTCTTGATTTTGGGGGGAGGAGCTTGATAAGTTTGGGGAATATGGGGCTTGTCCTTGCCTGTGTTAAACAGCAGGGTGTACAAGGGACATGGGGATCCAAGCCTGAGGATGCATGAAGGAAAGATGGCACAGAAATGGAGTGGAGGAAAGGAACAGGATAAAGAAGGTAGAGAAATTGAGAAGGCTGCTAGTTTTTAATGCTAACAACACCCAGAAGCTAAACTCTGAGCATCCCAGCCTGAAGACCTCACCAAGGTGATGGGGAGAGCATGGGGGGTTAGCAATCAAACTTGTCTGTCTTTTTTCCTGTTCCTTTTATCTTAAGATAAAGATAATTTCCTTTTGTCTTCCAAGACACAGTAGGAGCAGGTGAGGGTGTTCATCAGGCTTGGAGTCCTGATCTAGACCATTCCTACACACTGATTTTAATGGCAAAATGTAGCAGAAATTTCATTCTGGTGAGTGTAAACACATTCACAAATGCAGTTTCCAGAGAAAGGGCTTCAGAGATCACCATCTTCTTTATTAGATAAGAAGAATCTTGAAGGAACCTGGACTAATTTGCAAGACCACATAGAAAGATAATTAAGATCTTGTACATTCAGGTCTATTTAACTAGAGAAAGACTATAGTTGATGAAAAATTCAGAGGTGAGAGATGACCTTCTCACACTGTTTAATATTTGATTCTTGTGTTAAGACTTCAAATCTGGCAAATTCATCTCCTCAAACCCAACCATGTGCACTCAGTTGAAGCTGTTCACATGCTCAGGCATCACCAATGGCTACTCTTGTATTTTGCCTTCACAGCACTATAAAAAGTGGACAGACGGCAACTTTTGCAATAATACCTCTGGAAATGTGAAGATTTCTGAAGGAGAAACTTGACAGGAGAATGTTAAACATTTACTTTTTAAAAGCCTCTCACTGAGAAAAAGGACAAACTAGAGAGAGAAGGCAAGGCAAAGCACACACCTTTTAACAACTGACAAAAGGTTATAAATCCTAGCCACAAAGAACTCAGAAATGTCCTCTGAAAATTTTTGTTTAGGTTTTAAGAAGACTAAGTAAACAACTTAAAGAAATAAGGATTATTTTGAGCGATCTTCCATTTTCAGTAAAACTTTCTCTTCTAGTTTTAGCAAATGAAGTTTGGAGAGAGATTATTTAGCTTGTTCTACTTGCAGTCAGGTAAATGTCGTAGCTCTAGGACTAGTCACATGGGCTCATTTTGCTAGGACTCTAGTAAAATATAAGCTTGTCTTTCAAGTCACAGATATGAAAAGAAGAAAACTTCTCACATTGGACTTTTGTTTTCCTCCTTTTACTCTTCAGAAAAAAGTGAAGAATTCTGAAAAATGAGCCTAACTATAGGCATCCAATCTCAGAAAATAGACACAACACAGGTGTGCTGTGGTTCCAGGATTGTAGGTCATTATAACTAGCAACACCTCTCAGAAAACTTCAAAGCAAGAATCAGAAATAATCTTTATCAAGTGCTCCGTTTCTGCGCTGCTTTGCTCCTGCTAAAAGAAATACGGATGTTTGCATAAAAAGTGCTTTGGTCTTTGTTTTGTTCTTTTAAGACACACGTGGTCCTGCTGTTTAGTTCTCACTGGGGTTTAGAGATTCCTTCAGAGCAACCAATAGTGATGTGATAATCTTGGCCAAGAGTCCTGACTCCCAGGCAGAGATCAAAAAACTAAGAGGCTATTTTCTTGCAAGAAGTGTTAAAACTTGGAGCCAGAGGGAGAGCACATAGGTCAGCCAGTGAGCTGCTAGTTCTACTACCCTGCCAAATTTACATTTGTCAGTGTTGTAATAGGGACAGGCCAAACACACTGGGAGTCACTTGTGCCAGGTCCAGATGCAGAGGAAAAAACAGACTGCCCAACAGAACTCATGCTAGGCTGATATCTCTGGCATCAGATGAGCAGGAGTGTCTGTACCCAAAGAACACAGTTGGGTTTTCCCCCAAAAATTATCTAGGTTGCCTGAGCTCAGTCAGCAATTTGAACTTAGCATAACAGCAGTCACCAGAGCAGTCCCTTTCATTTTAATGGACTATTCACATGTTACACACCACACACTTAAGAATACTCCAAACTGGACTCTAGAACATCATATTTTCTGTGCTCCTGCTTGGTCTCCACTCCAAAACAGTGTGCCTGTGCAGTGAAATCACTTCTCTGTAACTGGATTGTCTCTAACACTTACAAAATGTATGAAGTGTTAAATAAAACAGCATAACAGGCATTTTGCAGGCTGTGAAAAGAGGCTGGCAGCAGGCATGGCTCCCCACACATTGTTCCACATCAAATGCCATCACCTGCTCTACAGGAAGAACATGTTCATGGAAATCAAAGGCAAGATGGTAAATGTGTTTAAAATGTAACTTAACCACAAAACTCTTCTCAAGTCTTGCACCAAGGAAGAATTAAATAAGAATAGGATATTCTTCCTTTCCTACAGCAGCTGTTCCTGGCACTGTACTTAGTATTTTTCTTCAGATTATTTTCAAACTCTGAGTTGATTTAGAGCTGGTTCCCAGATGACCCCCCTCTCTCAGCCATGCCTGCTGGAGGTCTCTGTCTACAGAGCAGGTACAGCATCAGTCTGCATGAGTTCCTCCAGATATTCACAGAGCCCATCAATGGATGGGCTGAGGATGAGGATGAGGATGAGGATGAGGATGAGGATGAGGATGAGGATGAGGATGAGCATGAGGATGTTCACAGAGGATGTTCACACAACACACAATTACACTGTGGAACTCATTGCTGCAGGAAATGGGCACAGCTCAAAATCTAACAACAATTTAAAAGGACCAAGGACATCCACAGCTGCCACAGGAGACAGCAGTAAACGTTTTGTACTTGAGGGCTTCTGCCACTTCTTAACTCCTGGAGATCTGAATGGCACTGGGACACAAAGTCAAACTATCCTCTTCTCTTCCCTCAGCTATCATACCACAGAATCCTCAAATATTCCTCTGAAGACTTTTGGGTTCTGGACACCAGACTGGATGGGCAGCAGTCCAACAGGGCCAGGATGTCCAACAGCAGTCCAACTCCTCTATACCACAGAAGAAGGAAAGGGGGCTTCAGTTGCCCGATGTCTTTCCTTCTCCAACTCCTTCCACTGTGATTTGATAATAGGTGTCATATTTCAATTCCTTTCATCCACAAAGCTCAAAGTACTCTCTGTAGGGGTTACGTCCTGGTATAACCAGCTTAGAAAGGGATGTCAAAAGTGCTGAAGGGCCTTTTGCTAAATGTCCCACAGCAACCAAACGTAAGAATCAAGAAGAGAACCCCAATATGCTTCCAGGCCACGATAACTTTGCAGCCACGGTGTTAATTTCCAGTTGAGTTGCACATGTCACGACTCTGCCCACCGTAGGCTGGCATCCAGCCTGCTGCGTTCCTCTAATCAGACTCTGGCTTCTCGCACTGGGATTGTGGTGGGCTCTGCTTTGAAATGAGATGCCTGAAAATGGTTGACACCTGTACTCCTCTGGCTCTCGGGAAAATTTGTTAACCTTCAAGAAAAGTTCTTGGAGAGGAGGGACTTTCAAGTTTTACAAGATGGTGAAGTTCTCTTTAGTTCCTTTAAAAAGCATTAGCAAAGGTCAGATTAACAAGTCAACACCGAAACTAGATACGACCAAGACTCCCAAAACTGATGCAGAAAAGAAAAGAGGTGGGTGGGGACTGGGTGTGGGGGAGAAAGGCCCACAACACAACATTGGCTCTGATCCTTTCCCCCTTGTTGGGCCTGGGGCACACTTGATAAGGTGAAGGGAAATTGTAAAATTAGACCTGGCAACCTACACAGAGAGGCCCAGTGCAAGGCCCTTGGCCTGAGGCAAGCTGAGAAAGTTGAGGAATTGTGGGGGAAAGGGGACTTGGCAGGCTAACTTCCTGTGGCTGCATCCAGGGCTAATTAGTTTTCAGTGTTCTGTGTGTGTTTGAATGGAAACAAGCCAGCACTGAGAGGCACGGGGTGAGGAAATCAAAAACACATGCACCAAGAAGGAAGAAGGGGGAAAAAGAAAAAAAAAAAAGAAAAAAAACAAAACCAGAAAACCTGTCCTTTTTAGCTACATTTTCTTTTTCAGGAGGGGATCTCATCATTTTGTTCCATGAGCACTAAATCACCCCAGCTCCCCTGTCCATCACATCTCACATCTGCTTCAGAACTCATTAAACATCAAAAGGCCTGCCCTATCAGTTCTGCTTAGTTAGAAGTCTGAGTTACTAGAGTCCTAACCAGGGAAGATTTTGTATGTTTTTAATAATAGCTTAAGGAACTTCTTAGCACCCCATAAATTACTTAATGCAACAAACTCTTCCTGTGGACCAGCAAATGTTTTACAGAGGAGCTGAATGCTGCCTTAACATGCTTGTGGTCAGTCCAGAGCTACACAACAACCTGTTTAAATGAACCTTTAATCCATGTCTCACTTTAGGAACTGTTTTCTCATGTATCCTCTCCTGGCTCTAGCCCACTCTCATTTTTACTGCCGCTCTAATTTTATATAACTACATTATAACTTGTTTTTCCGTAGCACTTTTATCCTTCAGAATGCTGAAGCAATTATTAAAGCAGCGATCATAATGCTACAGCGCCAATGAAATCTGCCTGCTTCTGCCATACCATTTTCTCTACTTCAAATACACATGCACAGTGCCCTCCACTACTGCATGTGCCAGACAAACAGTTCACAAAAATAATTTATATACAGTAAACGCAATGGACACAGCAAAGGCTCCAGTGGGCATTTGTTGTTAAGGGTACCACAAGAGCACTTTAAAATGAACTGAGCCTAGGCAGAGTGTGATCCCTGAGTGCTTGTTATTCAGGCAAAAGCAAATCAGTTTTCACCAGGACATCCACAAGCTTTTGTCTTCAGTGAAGACACTTTTTTTTGCCTATTTTGAAGTTTTTGTCTGCAGCTATAGTATTAGAAGATAATTTCCATCCCTTTTTACTCAGAAAGCATGGGGTTTGCACTTTTCCTCATACTTAGGAATTACTAAATCACTTTTTCTCACACTTTTTTAAAAAAATGTGACCAGTGGCCAGACTTGAAAATGTGAGTCTCATAGGTGAAAATTACAGATCGTCATGAACAAATTAAAGAGAGCCTTTGAACTAAAAAAAAAATTCTGCATGTTCAGCTTCAGCAATCATTTCCACTCGACTGATCAGCTTTGTCATTTATTTGCAACTGTTCCTTCTTTAGAAATAAACAACATGCCATTTTTTCTTTCAAATATCAGCATAAATAAAAGGAAATAAAACACAAATAACATGGCCCTCCAGCCAAGTTGAACTAAAATCATCATGGAGCACGAGCACAGATGTGTGATAGCACATGTGTTATAAGGCCTCCCCTGGCTATCTAACACCCACCTTGGTGCAGAAGAAACAACCTGGGACGTCAAAAGTGCTACTAATCTAGGAATCAAGAAAAAAATTAAGACAATGGAAAGTTGCTACCTCTTTTCTAGGATTTTTGCTTGCCCAAGAGATGTGAGTGCTGCTTACCAAGGAAGACCTCCCTTCCCAGACACAGTTTATCTGGTTCCTTGCTTTTCAGTGGGACACAGTCCTGCAGAACAGTGAGGGCCTCCTACAGTGGGCACAGGATGGCCCCTAAGGAACCACACCCCCCCTATGTTCATCTCTTCACACAGAAGGTTCTCAGTGCTCTCTGACCAGACCAGATTTAAGGGAAGAGTGTAAAGTTTATTCCAATGTGAAGCACCATGAGGAAATTAATAGGCAATTCCTAGTCATTTAGCTCTGTTTCAACATCTGTGTGGCACTCCCTTCAATGACACTGCTGATAGGACAATTTCACAGCAGTCAGAGCTGATTTCCTGATGGAATCCATGGTGATCCATGGCCTCTGCTCATTGCTCCTCCAAAGAGGGACCTTTATCTAGGATAAGCTTCCCATAAGAAAAGTCCAAGTCGCAGAGGTCCTGTTCAAAATATCTGCCTCTGGGGACTGTCTGTAACCCTTCACCTTGATAAGAAATGTAATTAAGACATCAGCTTATAGAAGTACATCAGTGAAATGCAACCAGTCACAGCATCAGTCTGTCCTGTGCCATGTGCTTAAGGAATGAAGCACCAAGTTAATCAATAAAGGAGCTCCCTTGTACCACACAAAGCTGGCACTCCCTGCAAAGCAAGAGGCCAGGGATTAAATTTAGTCTTTGAGAGTTCACATATGTGCAGAGTTCACACAAGTACAGAGATGTTCAGTGACATATTACTCCAAAACTATTTACTACTTAAATCCTTAAATGATGGAGACAAATCCAGCTTATTACTAGCTCTGAACAGAGACTAAGCACATTAGGAAATGATGACAACTTGAAGGTAATTATGTTTAGAGTGTAAAATGCCTCAGCTGTGGCTCACTCTGTGAACCCATATCAGGCCATAAATATTCCAGAATCACTGTAAGACTATGAATAACGCTAAGATGAAAGGTGACCAGAAGGTATCATTGCATGGGTCAATCTTTCAAACAGGTAGACCATGGACTCTGAATCTGAGGACAACAATATCAATATCCTTAGCTGGTATTCTCTGATAAGGCATACAGCTGCAGTCCTCCTCCTGGAACTGCTATTTTCCTCTGCATTCAACATTCGTATCCTGCACCAGTTTCAATTAAGCACCCCTATGGAGGAAATGACAGGTTCTGAGTGAAAGAAGCTCTAGGGAGAGTGTGCACTTTCCCACTCTTTGATTTCCCCCTTCATGTGGAGCTCACACTGCCTTGGGATGATATTTACTCTTAACTTAGAGTCAAAGAACATATTTGCTTTCTGTTTTTCATTAAATACAGAAGGTTTCACAAAAGAGGCCATTTTTCATCAAAAAATTGTTTTCAAGTGAAAAATATCTACCAGCTCTACTCCTGACTCTAAACAATTCCTGGCCTACAAGCACATTACTGTGACTTTACAGTTCATAGAGTGTGACTCCAGAAATGAGAAAAATGTTTCCAAAAAGTTACTATGAATATTTTAAAAAAACCTCAAAAAAGTATTTATATCACAGCTAGCAGTCCAGCTGGTAGCCTGCATGCCATCTGAGACAGCCACAGCATTCACTAGCATCAATCTTGCTCCTTTTTTTGATGACGGGCTCTACATTTGCTTTCACTCAGTCTCCTGCTTCGTCCTTCATTTTCTATCACTTTAAAATAATTGTCAGTAGCATGATATAAGTGCAGTGGTTTTTGTCCTCCTTCTGCCTTCCTAATTTTCTTGCATTTAAAAATGTGCTAGAATAAAGACAATATTTTGAAGGAGGGGATTGAACAGAAGGTACTCAAGAGATGCCAGAGTGATAAATTGAAGGTACTTGATGCACTGTGGCTGAAGTACTGAATGGGACATGAGGGATTGCTCTATGGGAATGCTTTGAGAAGTGAAGTATGTCTTATTTGGGTTCTAAAAGCTTTCATAAGACGTTCTTCATATGTGCTCACATTCTTTGCGGCTTTATCAAAGTAAAATCTAGCCTCTGTTCAAGCAGGCAATTTTTCCTTCTCTCTCTCTCTCTTCCTTCCTTCCTTCCTTTTCACCTGAGACTTCCTGTGTGTCTTTTCTAAAATGACATAAATCCCTTCCTCATCAGCCCAGTGCACACAGCATATTTGGAGGCAGCTTCTTTAAACAAAATAAAATTGAGCTTATTAGCAGTAACACATAGTGGTACAGTTTTGCACATATGAAGGCCAACAGAAAAAATTCCCCTTTAGCTTCAGACTACTGCATTGCCCATCAGAGAGTTCAGAAAGCATGATTCAAATGCAAGAAGATTGTTAGGCTTACTTAAAGGTCATTAAATATATTTAAAACAATAAATCATATGTTTTTATGTCTTTCTACATTTTCAGTCTTCACATTTGGCCCTCTTAATATACAAACATGCTATTTTTCATGAACAAAGTATGAGATACACAATCCCTTTAGCAAAAGAAACAAACCAAAATATTACCTGTCACTGGACACACAGGTAAATAGTGTGAATTAGCAGCATGAAACGAGGTGAAAAGGCACAGTAGAAGTTCATTCCCATTTTAGGAAAGCACCAATGCTTTTTTCCAAATTCTGTTACAGAATATAAGGTATCAAAAATAAAAAGACATCTGCTCTCAGAGTACTTGATCACGCTTTCCATGTTGGCAGGACACTGTGAGCTCGCTGCTGCGTGCCAGCAAGGCAGCCAAGGAAGGGACCACTGTGCAGGGAGAGAGGCGAGCTGAGCTCACCAGGGACACGCTCACAGAGCAACAGCCCCTTACAACTGTGCGTCATGATTTCTCCAGAGAGAGAGGCAGAAAATAACACCACTGCCTCTTCCAAGGGAGCAGATGCAAGGAGCACAGAAGCAATGCTGTTTGACATCTCTGGAGTGAGTTCTGAGTAAGCAAGATGCTGGATATAGAAAGCAGTTGTGATTATTGTAGCATCTCTGCAACATCTGTCCATCCAAATATCTAAGCATTGGTGGAACTTACATCACCATGATGCATAGAAGTCCCAGAGTTACTGTTCCAACAACTGAAAAACGCAGTCCAGCAGCTGAGGGAACTTTTGATTTTATTTCTTTTCCTCATTTTCCACTCTCCTATTTGTTGTTGTTGATGGTGGTGGTGGTCATGTAAACTTTGCTGAACACAGGAGTTTATACATTTTATTTGCAGAATGCCAAAGTTTCATCTTCACTGGAAAGCAAGCCAGTCACTGAGAAATTCTCCTCTTCTGCTCTCAGGCCATTGCTTTCAAGACTGATTCTTTCCTAAGACTTCCTCTAATATTGTATAGAAACTACACACCACATTGCTCAATCCCTGAAAGTAGATAATTCCACCTTTGCTTAGTGCTTATTTCTTCATCTACGTATTTCTGCTCTTGCAAACTATTTGGCAAAACATATTTCACTCAACTGGGAAGAACAGCACTTAAAGCAAAGAGCTGAAAGCTAAAGAAGATCCTTGTCTGCACATGCTCTGAGGTTTGGTTTCTCTGTACCAAAACTATTCTGAATAAATTTCCTGCAAACCAGCAGCACTTGGTTTTGGCCAGACCAAAATCTTCCACACCATAAACTATCCCTTTATAGTAGCTCTTACTCAGATATGTTCACTCCAGCTTTGCAGAACAGTGTTGGACTCCTGCATTCTGTTCTTGACTATTAACCTTGATTATTAGACTTTTCTTGACTATTAGATCTTTCTCTGAATGTGCTAATTAAATGTTTGCCTATTTTCCCACAGAATAAGCCCACTGCAATTCTCTCTTCTTTTGTCCATTCTATTTTTAATTAACTTTTTTCTTTTCTTTCTTCTACTTCTTCGGAGTATTTGTGAATTCAGTAATTCAGTCCATGTCCTCTGTCAGCAGAACCTCAAGTCCTGGTGCCAGACTATTCTGTGCCTTTCACACACTCTCCAGCCCTCTCAGATGGCTAAGCAGATCCCACAGTGCCTTCCCTGTCTACAATCCTTCTCTTCTGTAATATTATTTTTTCTGTTCAATTTAGGAAATTATTTTGCCTTTCTTTCACTAAAGAGAATTTCTGGCAGGTATCAGCATACATAAAGCTTATGCTCCTCCCTAAACTTGACATTTTGTGCTATTCTGCTTGTCCAAACTGACCTTCCTTTATGACCAGGTGACCTAGGGATGAGGGAAAGGCTGTGCACGTTATCTTCTACCTGGCCTTCAGTAAAGCCTTTGACTCCACTTCCCACAGCATTCTCCTGGAGAAGCTGGCAGCCCACAGCCTGGACAGGTGCATTCTTTGCTGGGTTAGGAACTGGCTGCAGGGCCGGGCCCAGAGATTGGTGTGGGGGAGTTACATCCAGCTGGCCACC